>BLYF01000021.1:70601-117711 GCA_014905255.1 Herpotrichia juniperi | reverse complement strand
GTATCTAAGCGTGCCGCGCACCCTAAAACACATCCAAAAACCCATATTTCACATCTAATTATCTCAACAACTAACGTAGGTGAGAAGCGAGTGGGCCACCCCAAAATACACTAAAATCTGCAAAATCTATCTCCACCTACGTTATGCAATAATAAGTTCTAAAAATTTAAAGAGAAAATACTGTATATACTCTATAGCCTTTGTACAAGTTACATAGCATTTACCCTAGGCATTGTTAAAGTATATTAGAACAACCTAAATTGTTCTTATTTTTGCCTCTAAATTTTACTATCTTAGCCTCTCTATACTTAATTACTACAAAAATCTAATAGATGCTATAGAGTATATACAGAAGTCTATATTTAAGGTCTTGTAACTTATTATTGCGTAGTTGTGGAGATAATTAGATGTAAAATATGGTGTGTTTTAGGGTGCGCGGCACGCTTATAACGTACGTTAACGGTAATCAAAGTAGTCTTGCGCTTCATATCGCCACCGCTAGCAGGGAGGATGGTCGATCCGCTCTGGCCACGCCCTTGTGAGGTGGCGATTTTATAAGGGTTGTCAGGGAGTTCAGTTAGTTGACCGGAGGCATGACCACATTACAGTAAGGCTTTAAGGCTTAGATGAAATCCTTTTATAAGTAACAAGAGCGATAAGTGCTTAACAGCGGCGCTGTAGTAAAGGAACACTAATATGCTGTAAAAGAAGGCTCTTTATAAAGCATGCGCAATAGCAACGTTACAAACGTATTTCATTAGGTATGAAAAATTTAAGAGGTTTAGGAGCAGCTATATTTATGACTTGTATATAGTTATAATAGATGTTAGCGCGTGCAGAGTGTTTAAGTTGCTTATAGTCAAAGTACCCCTTATATTTTCCGGCACGGTGGGTTTCCGCTATGGAGGGAGGGAAGTTAATAGACAGTATCCTCTTGTTGCTCAGTCATTCAGATCTTCAAGTTTCATAAAGTCGATATGGACGTTATCATTTCACCGTATTCATAATTGTTCAGTTGCATACTGTCATCTACTTTGCTTTCTTGTATCTCATACCAACCTTTTAGACATTATGGATAACAGATCCAAAATGTCTCTTCGTGGCATAGTGTCCTATGCGCCAGGCGAGAAAGCCGTTTGCACTTGGTGGGATACAAGAATAAGCACCAGAAGACAGAAACCTCGAAATTCAATACAAATCCTGCAAAGTCTCTTCTTCAAGGCGGGGGAGCCCTCTACACTGGGTGGGATTTCTAGACGAGCCATCAGGAAACTCAAAGTGTTCTAATGACTTATCCAATCTCTTCTGGCACCAGGCCACAGGCCAAGAGAGCCATCCACAAGCCAGTGGGGATGTCACGCCGGACACCAAACGCACGCAAAACCAAAACCAAAAAGCCACCCAGTACTTCAATGTCTCCTCCCCATCCTCAACGTTCAATCGACAACGACCACTCAAACATCACTTCCAAGCCCTCCATAACCTCCTCATCCCCAATCATGCCAAGATCCACTTGCCCCATGAGAGTCACCAGCTCCTCATCCCCCTTAGTCCTACCCAACCCAACATGACGTAAAATAAGGCCAGCAAGCATGATGCCCAAAAACACCGCCATGCGCTCCTTCGGCTCGCGCCACCAGTGCACTTCATCTCTTTCCCAGCAGCAAACGCAAGATCCAGCAACAACTTCTTCTCGACCACCTCCCCGTGACGGATAGGAAGCATGGTGATCAAGTTGAAGAAGTCAGGGAACAGAGTGGTGCTTGTAGAAACTGACGACTTGAGCAAGCTGAATGCGAGCCATAGGGCCGAAATGTCGAAGGATATGCTGGTGTAGCCGGGCGAGCCGGAAAAGAACTGCATAATCTCGTGGAGCCACCACTCGCCAGCGTGGTAGGGCCCGTCAGATATGATGGAAAATAGGTACTGCCACCGGGCAGTGAAGGCGGATGATATGGATGAGAAGTCAAGGCCTGAGGCTGGGGTAGCAAGGTTTAAGTTGGTAGACATGGTGGATGTTTGTCAGGGGTATGTGTGTGTTTGTGAGAAAAGATTATGGGAAGAGAAGCACAGTTGTGGGAGGGACGTTTATGTCCTTCCTAGCAGACTCGAGCATTGTGCAGTTCTTTCACCGTCTTGGGACTTGTGGGTGCAAAATGTTGGCACCATTCACTGACCCAGATGAAACGATTGAAAGCATCTACTTTCACAGTCTTGGCATGTGTACACGCACAATGTTGATTCACTGCCGGCAAGATTAATCCCACTCTACCACCGCTAACATGGCGACCCTAACATCAGTGTTCAGAAACTATTTTCACGGCTTTGATGCACACTCATGCACAATGCCCATCTGCAAACTGGCCCATGAAAATTTACTAACAACATTCACTACTCTTGCTCAGCGAGGTAGAAAGAATAGACCTCGTTGAGCAACATCGCTGCTAGATTCTTTAGGTCATACTGTTGAGTCTCCATCTCTCATGCCGCACGACACGCGGGTCTTTTTCCTTGAGACCCTACACATAGTCTACTGCAATATGTTCAGACCCTATGTCAAAAATTCAATACTTCGAAAGAAGCATGATTACACGCAGATAGGAACATGTTTAAAAATACTGTTGCTAGAAAACAAGTTCGGAACTACGATCTCTATCCTACTTACGATCCAACACATCCGCATTCCAGCTATTAAGCAACTCAATACCCTCACTCCTCCAATCATCCTTCTCCACATAACCAAGGCCCGTCACATTCGCATCGAACACCCAGTTTTGCGCCGCGACTTTATACTCAGGCCAATAATCCGCCGGCACCCCATCCGCCACAAACCTCACCCACGCCTCGCTCATATCAGCCGCGAGGTTAAAATACCCCTCTGGTTCGCCTTCAAACGGGTTCTGGCTCACGTTAGGGTATCCATAGCCTACACCAAGCTGGTTGTTGAAAACGAAGGCGACCTCTTGGAAATGGGTGGCGCCGAAAGCGGCGGGGATGCCGTGGGGGATGGTGTTGAATCTGTAGCAGTATGCTGGGACGCCGAAGGAGGCCCAGGTCTGGCATGTCTTTCGGCGGGGTGCGATCATGGTAAGGTCGCCGAAGAAGGCGTCAGACCGGCGGCTCGCCGCGCCTTGAGCTGGGCCGGGGACGTATGATAGGGGTTGGTTTGTGGGTACGGCGCCGTAGGTTAGGTTCGCTGGGTACGCCGCCAGGATTTGGGAAGCTTGTGTTGGTGTGAATTTGATGCCGAAGGAGTTTACGGATGTGAGGAGCGCTTCGAACTGCGCGGTGGTGTTCATGGGCTTGGGACCAAATGCGGTTCCCTCGTCACTGTTTGCGCCGCTGATGATGGGGACGTGTACGAATTCTCCCTTCTCAAGCTGGATGGAAGTCTTCCCCTGGATGAAGTCATTGTCGATTATGGCGTTCCATCTCAAGGAAAGTCCAGCGGTGCTGTTGATCCAGGAGTTGAGAGTAGGGAATGGGATAGCGCGAAGGCAGTCAAGGACGGCAGATGAGTTACCGCATCCGAGCTGTGTGGATGCGTTCAAGAGGTTGTTGGGGTTGTAGCGGAAAGTGCCATAGTTGATCGGGTTGCCGGATTGCATGATGGCGCCGCGGAAGAGAGAGTCGTCTCGTCCACCGTATGCCGTAAGGTGCATTCCCACACTGAGTGCTCCAGCAGACTCTCCAAAGATAGTCACTTTGGTAGGGTCGCCTATGATACATCAGTTAGTGATCAATTCATCGAAACTCCAAGCCCTGAGTGATTGCGATGATGACATACCTCCAAAAGCAGCGATATTCTCCTGCACCCAATGCATCCCCAATCTCTGATCCCTGAACCCCAAGTTTGCGTTCCCAGTCTCAATTACTTCCTCGCCCGTCAGGAATCCCCACATGCTCAGTCTGTAGTTGACGGACACTCCAATCACAGGCCTACCCACATCCACACTCCTCTGCACCATAAAACTCATATTGTACCTCTGATCAACACTACTCCCCTGCGTCAACCCGCCGCCATGGATCCAGAACGCTACCGGCAGCGACACATCTTCGTACCCAGCCGGCCTCACCACATTCAAGTACAGACAGTCCTCAGAGAGCGCCGCATACGGCCATTCGTCCGAGCCGTACCCTACACAAGCTGCCGAGTATTCTTTGACAGGGAGTGGAGCAGCGTAGGTGGTGTTGAGGGATCGGGGCACGCTAAATCGCAGAGGGCCAACTGGGGGTTGTGCAAAGGGGATGCCGAGGAAGAAGTCTTGATCGTATTGAGTGGAATGTACACCTTCCAATGTTCCATTTTTGACGGTGACAGTTGGGGAAGTGTTGTAGGAGTGTCCAGACTGCCTTGGAGAGCGGTGGGGAGCTGCGAGGGCAGTGGCCGCCCAAAGGGAGAGAGAAAGCCAATTGAGGATAGCCATGACGAAAGTGACGAAGAAGAGCCGCAGAGAAGGAACACACAGCAGACGAAGAAGAAAACGACCTACAAACTGCGATTCCAAGACTATATACTACAAGGCTGTACAAAGCTCTCTTCATCCTCGGCCCAAGACTCGTTATTGCCAGAAAGCCACCGCATAACGGCCAGCCAAAAACCAAGTTGACGACATGCATACAAAATGGGCTATCCCCGCACTTTTACTCTATGTTGCCCAGCTGCGGAGGTTAAGCTGCGGGTGTGGAGGTCGATGCAGGTTAGATCGAGGCGGAATGTGGGGGAACGAACGGCGTAGCGGAGAGCTAGTGGGTGAATGTCGGGGAAACGAGGGGTGGTCGATTTGGATCATATGGATCCCTGTTCTTAACGTGGGGACATGAGGCTCATATTTCCTGTTCCTGGTATTCAATTGATTTCATTTCACATGGAGAAATGTGTTGAAAGAGGGTTTTGAAGGTTAAGAAGTATTATTCGTTCTTAGTCGCTCGACTGGCCCCTCCTATTCTCCCAAAAAGGTAAAGAAAAGTATATACATTTACTGTATTATTCCCAACGTCATTATTTGGGCTCTTTGCAGTATTCAACTGCCGAAGTTTAAGCCGCGCGCAGACCACGACTTCAACCCAGTTGAAATCACATCTTCTGACCTGGGCTAATTCGCCGCTCCGTTACAAGGCCGTTAAAGTGCCGATCCCCCTCATTTCTAGTGTCCTCCGGTCGTCGGCAGGCCGAGATAGACCTTGAACGAGTCATAGATCAACCATTGGAAGGCCTGTTTGAATCAGGTTAACATACGATTCCATGCACGTGGAATGAAATCCGGGGTAAACTTACAGTCAATGTACCGATCATAAAGATTCGAACCGGCAGACCGTTCCAGAGACCAGGGAAGCCAATCTTGCCGTATATCCTTGCCATAGCCGCGCCAGCACTCTCTCCCGCTGTACAATAGTCAATCACTGCTCACATAGCACTGCAAATACAAAGGCTTACCTTTCCGGTCGCTGTTCAACTTCGACACCATCACATCAGCGGGATGCGACACCACCGCGCAGCCAATACCTGCAATATATCCACCCAAGAAAGACACTCCAGTCTGCTGCAAGCCATTGAAGCTCTCCTTCGGCTTGCCCAACGTCTTATAGATCTGCGCCACCGCAGCCTCGAACGACGCAAACTTGACCATCGTATACGGGATCTGCCTTCCCCACAACGGAAACAACCCTTTATACAAACCCGCATACCCCTCCTGTGCCACAATCTTCCCAAAGCCCTCTCTCAACGTACTCGCAAACGGCGGCAGCGTAGTCTGCATCCTGACCTTGACCGCCTCAAGCGGACACAGCGCCAGATCGGCCAAGAACTCCGCAGACGCGGATGCAGCGAGGTAGACGACGGTCTTATTCATGCCGGGCGCGAGGCGGTCGCCGTACAGGTTCTTGAAGACCTCGTAGAAGCCGTATTTGCCCGCGCCTTGGAGCGAGTAGCCGACGAAGGTAGGGGACCAGCCGAAGAAGACGCCGCGGAGCCCTTCTTTGGAGTATATCATTTTCCAGGCCTGCGAGTTGGATTTGTAGAGGGTGGAGTCGACTTGGCGGCGGCATTTTACCTGGAGATGAACGTCAGCTATAATGTGGGGAGGTCAAGCGGAGCAATTGGTTTTGACATCTTGGTCTGGAGGTCAAATGTTACTCACCAAATCCAAAGGCGTGACCATGGTATGCGTAGGACCACACGCGATGACCCCTCCAATCGTACAAGCCGCAAAGTACGTCCCGGAGAAAAGCTCAATCTTCTTCTGCGGCCGTATGGCCTCCAATTTGTTCGACATCTCTTCTATCTCTTGCTTTTCCCTTATCTCTTGTGTGTTGCGGTATCAAGCTCGCTTAACAGCTCTCAACGACACGAATATAGATGCAGTTCCGGGGCCGTTATAGAAAACAACAAAGAAGAATCAATTGAGCGCAAGGACAGAACCTGGAAAGTGAAACTGAAATAGGAAAATCGTAGGAGCACTGCGGGTTTTGTTGTTGCTATCGGTTCAAGCGGGACAAACCCGCAGTATCCCGGTTCCCATAATAATGACGTCGCATCGCTTAGTGGCGCTAGTGCTGGCTGACTAGTGCTTGATCTGGCTTGTCATCAGTGCTTGTTCCAGGGTTTGCGTGAACGGTTACGGATGTTCGAACCGGTCCAGAAGAAACTCGTGATATATCTAGGTCTGGGGTTGTGATTTTGTTATGGTGGATATGGGTTGTGGTTCACAAAGCTCAAAAGGAGGATAGGTGATACACACAACGCCATTCTCATTGCCATGATCGATCTATAAACAATCCTTAAATCCTGAATCGCAAGCACCATCCTCCCATACATCCCTCAATAAAACCCATGTAGTGATATGTCCCGTAAAACTATGTCCTTCATTGAAGGTTTGATAACAAATGACGCCGAGCAGATGATAGTAATATCCCTATGCAAGATTTCGACATTCTCCCCATCTTATCTTTAAAATCAAATTCTCCCACCTTCGTCAACACCTGGTTCCGGGCCTGACAGTAACTTTTTCGCCAAAATTACAACATCTACATTCAATCGACAATGCGTCGCGAGGACAGAAAGGAAATCTTTTCCATGCATAATTCAAGGCTGGCGTGGCTAAGAGCACGCCTAGGTGGTGTCGACATCCGCCATCGTAACGTCGCCTTCATCATGAATTTTTGCGGGAAGGATGGCGGAGTGTGGACGCGAGTGTGGGTAGTCCATGGAAAGGTCGTTCATGCTTGCTGGGCTTGCGGAGCGGTAGTCTTCGAATTCGTCCTCGGGTGGTGAGAAACTCCAGACCTCCATGATGGTTCTACCACTCCGGCTGGCCATAATGACAGCCTTCTCCTCCTCGAAGACAACCCTCCACACAGCTTCTGCGGGGGTAGACAATTCGCGGACTAGCGTACCCTTCTTGAGATCCCAGACCTTGACTCTGCCATCACTGCCACCACTGACTATCCGAGTATTGTCGAACTGCAAGCTGGTAACACTGTTATCGTGTGCTGCCAATCGATGTATGGGCTGGTAATCCGTCAAGGACCAGACGCGAACAGAGCCGTCAGAGCCACCCGTAACGAGAATATCATCTCTCATTTGGAGCTGGCCAACGAGCGATGTATGTCCTTGTAGCACAGCGAGGCATTTTCTATTCCAACATCGGATTAGCAATCGCACAAGCCAGGGCGGGAACACAAATATCACTTACCCGTCCGTGGGATCCCATATCCGGACACTGGTGTCCAGACTTCCTGTGGCAATCTTCTTTCCGTCGAAAGCAATGGCATATATTTGGCTGAAATGTCCTGTGAGAGTGCGCAAGCACTTCCCTTCCGAGATGCTCCAGATCTTTGCTGTGGTGTCGTAGCTACCGGATACAACGATATCGCCATGGATTTCGAGGCACCGGACGCTAGCTTGATGGCCGATCAACACATGTTTACATATACCCTTTTTGAGGTCCCAAATGCGAAGTGTCGTGTCTCGTGACCCTGAAATGGCAGTATTCGCGTCAGACATCTTCAAACATCTAACAGTAGAAGTGTGGCCGCGCAGTGTGAATTGTGGATACCTGCAGGTACTGAGTTAGCGCTTTCATTTATCCCACATGCAGGAAAACGTACCCGGTCGCAAGATTCCAGACACGAACATCTCGATCGCAACCGCCACTAACAAGAAGATCGCCCCATGGAACCATTGCCCAGACACCCATCACGTGGCCTTGAAGCGTCTTTTGGTGAGATCCGTTCACATCGAAAACGTGAATTTTGGCGTTGTCGAGGGCGACGACAATGTATTTTTTGGTGAGATGCAAGCTGGTCACCACTCCTTGGTCAGGTGTGATCTGCCTCGCATCGACTTTGCCTCCAGAGCGCCATGCTGTTTCGACCATGTACCGCTGCTTGAAGTGTGAACGATATGTGGTGGCTTTCGATCGGCGCTGAGATAGTTTTCGCTTCGCTCCCCGGTCTAGACTCTGTGTTCGCAAATTCTCGGCTCCAGCGCTGGACGAAGGCCCGTCCAGCTGTTCTTTCATGGCAGCGTCTTCTATTCTCGACGCTCTCTCAGGTTGTAGCCACTGCGAAGACTTTGCCTCAAGATCCCAATCGTCCACAGGTTCTAATTCCTCGCTTCGCTCTTCCTTCGATAAATTACGGTACGAGTATTTCTGGCATAGTAGCCTCCATGCGGTGTCGTCGTTTACGAGTTCTCTCCACTTCTTGGAGACCTGGGATGCGCGAGCGAGGGTGGTTGGGTCGTCGACACACTCTAGTATCTAGCATCTAAAGTTAGCATTGCTGTCAATTTGTGGACACGTGCGAAACAGTACTCACCCGTAAACACAGCTCGGTGGGGAGTTCCATGAACGGGTCCTTCTTTAGCCTCGGGCTCACGAACTCGGCGACAAAACTGAGTTCGTGGCTGTCGCAGAGGTTCAGCAGTTCCCCAAGCAGTCGCAAGCGCTCCGCCCTGTTCATCTCGCTGAACTGCACCCTTGTATTTTTGATTTGCGAGTCCTCATGTTCGGCGGCTGTACTCCAGTCAGGAGCACGCTGTGTAGGCGTAGGACTGGGGGCGGGCGTTGGCGGCGAGGCGGGCGCGGAGGGGAGGAGGTTGTTCGGTATTGTCGAGCCCAGAGGGCTCGTGGGTGTGATTATGGGTCTTGGCGCCGCTGAGCGCGACATTCTGCTGGGCTTGCGGGTGTGTGCGGTTGGTGACGAGAACATGTTGGAGGATGGGCGCATCGTGGACGAGGGCCCAGGGACGGCCATTTCTGTGTCGGAGTCGGGCTGGATGCCTGGCGTATGGACGTCCGCGTGGGCGCTACCGTGGTTCGCAAAGTAGTCGTCGTGATCCATGGCGACGGGTGGTGGGGATGTATGAGTGTATGTCTCGGTAGCGCTGGCTCAGGACGAGAGCGAGGTTCAGGACGCAGACAACGCAAAAGAATGGCGGAGACGGGCAGGCGGCGGAGCGGTGCGTTGCAAGGGCATTCGAGCCGGAGGGCGGACTATTCAAGGGAACGTGGGAGCGGATTGTCTGCTGTCTGGCGTGGAGGCTTGAGGGGGTCTGGTTGAAACAGGGCCAGCAGCAGTGGCAGTGGAGCTTGCGGCAGAGCGGTCGAGGCAGGGGGCGCTTCGTGGACTGGACTGGAGTCCGCACGGACAAGGTGTGAATGTAAATGGGGCTAATTCAGACACAGACACAGCGCGGCAAGGCGAAGACAGTGCAGAACTTGACAAGAAACCAACGTGAGTGTGACGCTGCATCGACATGAGGCGAACCACGGATGGGACTGGAGGTGTGGACGCCCCCGGGCAAGCCCCAAGCCTTCCACCCTTCGCCTTACAGGACCACGAATTCGCATCCTCTCCAACACAGATAGCCGTCTTTCTACCCAGCGCCAACGCCGCCCTCGCGTGTGCGCCATGTTTGAGCCCGGCGCATATATGACTTGCGCTGGCTGCCGCTCCTGCCCCCGATGTTGCGAAGGAGCAATCTGGTCCAAACATGCTTTCAAACGTCGAGCTGGTCTTGGAAGGGGAAACAGGAGAACCACCATGCATCTAGCCCCATCACTCTGAGGCAAACCACGCGGACACGATTGTTAATCGCTCTGCTTCGCCACGGCCCTCGCCTGCAATTCGATTCCTCGAGGATAGTTGAGTGTGCTCGAGAGGAACTGTCGGTCAGGCTGTCCTGCTGGACTAGCCGCACACATTAGCACGTCATCCTCAACTATCACACCCCTGACATGAGGAATCACGAGGCGAAGTACCTTTATTGTATGAGTGATCACGGATGGACCTCACGAGACGGTGAATAATTCACCAGGTATAAGACATTGCGCTCAAGATGCACTAGTCTTGTTCCTATCTTTTGACCAATTTCGCCTTCTTATTGAGCGTTCGCTCGTACGTAAAGACGAGGGAGATTCAAAGCGAATTCAAAGTGCAAGAGGAATCAGTCCATCAGCTTACTTTTTCTTCCTCTAGCTAATTACCAGAATCTTATTTTCGCTTTATTCTGAACAGTACACTTGGAAGTACGTACCTAACAACTTGCGAGTAAAGGTGTTTCACAAGCGCAGATGTATACGAGCGTCCATAACAACGCATCGTGAACAGTAGGCTTATCAATTCTCACACCGTCATGCTGACAAAGGCTCTCCTTGCGCTCTATTTCATTTGTTGGCTTCGACAAGGATATCAGTGGCTAAGAGTAAGAAGTTAAAGTACTACTAGCAGTCTGCCGTCCGTTCTTATAGTGCGACTTCGATCCTCTGTCTACATTTGCGTGACCATCCCGCGTCTTCTCCTCGAATACGGTGGAATGGAAGTGCGAATTACGACAACTTCTTTTCGCAAAGTTTTGACAACCGGACACTCCAGGCATCACAGATAATCGTGTTGGCGAGGCCAGCTGTAACGCATTTCATTCTTCTATAAAAATATCCACAAGAAAAGTCTCAAATTCTGAGGTGAAAAATCATCCTCAAGGACCTCGACCAAAGTCCTTCTCCTCCCTTCCATCTACCATCTAGCAAGCCACCGGCGCCGGTCCAGGCACGACGTAGCTCGTGAAGCTGGGGCTGTAAATGTTCGCCGTGTATCCAGAATCCGTAGCCTTAACGTGACCGGGAATCTTGACGCCTGAGAACGTCTTGCTGCCGGAACCAGTGACCTTGATCTGCGCGCAGCTGATGTAGAACTGGGGTGGGGATCCAGGGTTGTGGATAGCCAGCTGCTCGATACGAGCCAGGTATTCGCCGGGCGCGAGGCAAGACGGGAGAGTAACGTCGTAAGAGGTCTTAAGGCTCCAGGTAGAGGTGGTGCCAGAGAATGTGGGCCCGATCTCTTTGATCTTGAACCAGTCTGTGCTGCCGTCTGCGGCGGCGGCCGTGGTGGCCTTTGTGAGGTAGCTATGGTAAATTGTCAGCTTCCATCCATTTTGCAATGTAGTTACAATGTAGGAATCGTGACTGAGCGAGTGTAGGGGGGCACGTACAAAGAGACGGGGCCTTGGTGGTAAACGGCCTGATCAGCGGTGAAGGTGATGCTGGATCCAGCTGCTACGGAGACAGTTGTGGTTCCACTGCCAGAGGCCCCGTTGACGTTGCAGCGGAGGTCGTTGGAGGAGAGCGAAGTGACGGGGGAGTTGTTGGGGACAGGGCGGATGTTCTGGTAGAGAGAGCCCTGAGCGCCGTTTGCCGTGAGCTTCTGGAACATGTCTGTTGAAGTTTGTTAGTTTTTTGGCATTGTGGTTGGGAACGAAATGATCGTCAGGGATTTTTGGGGTGGAATATAGGCCACTGGAGTTGTTGTCCAAGGAAACGTACAGTGTCCATTGACGCCGCTCAGAAGGGCCATAGAGGCAATTGCTGCAGCAGAGTACTTCATGTTGACGGTTGACTATTGACTATTGGAATCGACGACGGTTGTTGATGCAGATACGAGGAGTGAACTGGATGAAGATCTCTATTCACGTCCGCTCATCTACACCTTATATACGTCTCCGCTCGCCTTTCTCTTGCCAACCGCCCATATTAACCACTGATAGATTGCATCTTCCCTACTACGGGTGGACAAAATATCTACTATGGACAGTGCTTCTTGCGACATCCCCCGGAATAGCCAAATCTTGTTTATCATCAATCCTCTACCCATCCACTTTCCAAGGCCCTATATTGCAAATGCCATATCGCACAACAGCGCCTTGCCATCCTAAGCTTAACATGTTTTTCGCTCCAATGATCCATCGTCATGCCGCGTCTCCCAGGCTTTCTCATATTACCAGGCACCGGGTATGTAATACGGAAACCCTGCGAAGGAGAGGATAGAGCCCAAAGCTTGAACGCGCCACCTGACCATGTGCCGTGGTGAAAGCGGGGCAAATTATCGAGTGCTGAATGCCAGTGGATGGTGGGAGGATAAAACGTGAGACGTTTGAACGGCGAGTATATTAAATAATTTCGGCACCCCGGTCCGTGACACGATGGATGCCGGTGTTGTATATGAACAGCGAAGTGTGATCACGGGCTAAGAAGGATATGGGAATCCAAAAAAGGGAAGAAGGGAAATGTATTTGAACAAGATTTGTAGACTCGATATGTGGGCACCGTGAGAAAGGGAGTTAGATATGGACGTATCACTTGTCCTTGTCGCAGGGCTCTGAGAGAAGAAGCGAGCAGAGCAGAGAAGAATGAGAGTCTCAGTTTGAATGATGTGGGCATGGTGAGCTCATCTGTCTTCTGTGAGGGCCTGAATTGTTCAAGGGTTTGGCCGGAGACTTCTGATCGAGTCTTTCAAAAAGGGTGAAGATCAGCTGGTCTGTTATTACCTCCAATTGACCTTGACGAGAAGATGCAGCTGAAAGATGACATGAAATGGGACGTCTAGATTCAGAAGGCCCGTAAAGTAGAGGAAGCTCGATGATTACAAACATTCTTGAGCAATTCAATGGATAGCTTCGTCCGTGAACGCAAACATAAACAGCCCGCCATAGGAGCGTTGTCTTGAAAGCAAGAGTATGACATATTGAAGTATGAGACTGGGATCCTAAATGAAAGGGCAAGTCTAGGGACTAGAAGATATGTGATCTAGAGGCTAGGAGAAGCCGAAGATGAAGAAGTGTATATGAAACAACCCAGGAGAACCTGACCTTCCAAGGAAATCAAAAGCATAACAGGCTATCCGATATACACCGGATCGAAGCACTGTATTGAGCATCGTCCCAGATTCATTAAGGGTGGACAACAGCGCATAACCGTTGAGAAATGTTCGCGTTGTTTGGTGATGGAGTTCATGGTGTTGAGAGATGGAAGCGACGACTCCGGCCTAGCTCAGTCTCAAGCACGCCATCTCTTCACCGTCTCATTGGACAACACCTTCTTCACCTTTACATTCCGTGAGCTACGACGCTGTTAATAATCCAGCGGAAATAGCGTCATCATGTTGATCTTCATTCTTCTCTTCAAAGCTTTTGACCGATACTTGCTCCTGGCGCATGCGAGTGAGCAGCTGAGAACCGACTCTTCCGCCTTGACCTTTATCTAGATTCGCATTGACATTCATCACCCAGAATTGTCTCATCGAGATTGGAAGTCGTTGCCATGAGCGTTCGCAGGCTCTCGGCCGTTGCGCTACCTTTGCTTCAACGACCGATATCTGTAACAGCCCGATCACGAAGCACAGCAGCCTCGAGGCCGTTGCTGATTACCCTGAGGAAACAGTCGAATCAAACTTCCCACCAGCTACATCACCTAGCACCCCGCAATGCCCAAGCGCAGCAGCAAACACAAGAGCGGCCCAGCGAGTCATCGAACCCTGCCCTGTCCTTTCCATGCCTTGACGCTGTAGAGTCTCGGTCTGCCTTGCTCTCACGACGTTCTCTCTCTGGTCCAGAGCCCTCGTACACGACCGGAAAGCACCTCAACTTTCATTCTCAAAAACCGATCCTCCTCGATTGGGGTGGCGTATTACCTGAGTTCGACATTGCATATGAGGCCTGGGGAACATTAAATAAGGGAAAGGACAACGCAATATTGCTGCATACTGGACTTTCAGCATCGAGCCATGCGCATAGCACCGAGGCGAACACGCAGCCAGGCTGGTGGGAGAAGTTCATAGGGCCCGGGAAGCCTTTGGATACGGACAAATACTTTGTTATATGTACGAACGTAATAGGTGGCTGCTACGGCTCTACAGGGCCTTCGTCCATTGATCCTGCTAATGGCGAAAAATATGCCACAAGGTTCCCCATTTTGACAATGGAAGACATGGTTCGGGCTCAGTTCCGTCTTCTAGATGATCTTGGAATTGAGAAGCTATATGCCAGTGTAGGATCCAGTATGGGTGGTATGCAAAGTCTGGCCGCTGGCGTTTTGTTTCCTGAAAGAGTTTCTCGAATTGTGAGCATCAGCGGATGCGCGCGAAGTCACCCATACAGTATCGCCATGAGGCATACGCAGCGGCAAGGTAAGTGTTTTAAGTTACTACCTCACACATCATGACCGCTAACTGATCTGCAGTTCTTATGATGGATCCAAACTGGAATCGAGGATTCTACTATGGCCGCGTACCGCCACACGGCGGCATGAAGTTGGCACGTGAGATCGCGACGGTCACATACCGAAGTGGTCCCGAGTGGGAGCAAAGATTTGGACGCAGACGCGCGGATCCTTCACGTCCCCCCGCTTTATGTCCAGATTTTCTAATCGAAACGTATCTCGACCACGCTGGAGAGAAATTTTGTCTTGAATATGATGCGAACAGTCTTCTGTATGTTTCGAAAGCGATGGATCTTTTCGACCTGGGACAAGAACACCGCAACCTGATCAACAAAGTAAGACAGGACAATAGTGGCAAATTACAGGCCTTTGTCGACGGAAAAGGCCTTTTCAGCGATGTGGGTAGCGACTCGTGTAGTCTCACTCTCCCTGATCAGCCCTACGAGGAAAAAGAACAGCCAATTGAGGCTGAGACTGCCACCATTGCTGGTCCTAGCGACCCTCCCGCGGACTTAGTTGCCGGACTGAAGCCTCTCGCAAATACTCCGGCCCTAGTAATGGGAGTCGCAAGCGACATCTTATTCCCGGCGTGGCAACAGCGTGAAATAGCAAGCACACTGAAGCGCGCTGGCAATAATGAAGTCACACATATTGAACTGGACGAAGAGAAGAGTCTGTTCGGACACGACACTTTCCTGCTTGATCTGGAGAATGTTGGGGGTGCGGTGAAGAAATTCTTGGGATGACACATCGCTCGTCTTTTCTAAGTTCCCAATGCTATTCTTGTTCTGTGTGCATTGCAGGGAGCTACGGAGTTATATAGAGCGCCTTATCGCCAGTTTCCATCTGCGATATGCATGTCAGGACGAACTAGGGATCGGCGGGGTGAGACTTTGATCCATTCCCATTCCTCCCGCTAAAGCTTAAACGCGTTCTGACTGGTTCAACGGACATGATCGACGTTTCAATAGGGCATTAAACGCCTAGTCCGTCCGTACGGCCTCCGTATTGATGCTAGAATGCGGCGGGGTGGGCACATTATTGAGGCGTTCAATTGAAGATCACTTTCCCCATCTGAGCTCACGAGCCTTCCAGCGCCCTGTTTGGCCCCCAGTTATTTCTCTTTTGCCGCCTTGCTCAACAGCCGTTTTCTTGGCGCATCTTACATATTAACTCTCGACCTCCCCATCATTTCTAGCTGAGCTTTCGATCTCGTTTTAGTTTGAATACTTTGCGCAGTGAATATGGCGACCCCGGACTACACCAAAGGAGGGCCGGACAGGAAGGTCGACCACAATGAGCTGGAAATCACTGAAGTCGACTCTCGATCAACAACACAAGATCTAGGGGAAGCTGGAGATGAGGGGCGCAGTCTTTGGCAGAACATCAAGAAATATCGGAAGGTCGCTTGGATTACAATAGGGCTCACATCGGGAATTCTGCTTTACGGCTACGACAATGTTGTTATTGGTTCGGTTTCGGGCATGCCTCGCTTCCAGTACGCGTTCCCAAAGTTCGTGTATGCGACCGCGTAGCTAACTTGTGCAGGGAAGACTTTGGACGACAACTCGATGGCCCTGACAGCGAATGGATTCTCCCCTCATCATGGCTCGCACTCTGGAACTTCGCTTCACCAATCGGCGCCATGGCTGGCGCACTTGCAGGAGGATGGCTGCAGGATAAAATGGGACGTCGCCTTACTCTCGCCCTCAGCAGCTTCTTCTCCGCCTTCGCAGTAGCAATAATGTACGTCTCGTATCTACCAAAAGACATCGACGGCCGCCGGGGATGTTTCTTTGCTGGCAAGCTCATCCAGGGCATGGGAATTGGAGCGGTCATGACAGCAACACAAACATACATGTCCGAGATCCTCCCTCCAGTCCTACGAGGCTCAGGAATGGCTTTCTTCCCTGTATTCACTCTACTTGGCCAATTGACCGGCGCCATCGTCATCTTCGCCAGCCTGAAAAAATCCAAAGGCTACACTGTAGCCTTCGGCTCGCAATGGCCCTTCTCCTTCGTCCCCATCATCGTCGCCTGCTTCATTCCCGAATCTCCAGCCTACTATGTCCGCAAACACATGATGGACAAAGCGCTAGAAGCGCAAGCACGGCTTGACCCTCCAGGCGCAGACACCAAAGCCATTGTCGCCAAAATTGAAGCCGACATCGAACACGAGCGCGCCACTACCGGTCGCGCCACATTCGCAGAATGCTTCCACAAGCGCAACATTCGTCGCACTTTTATCGTCATGTGGGCTAATTGCCTCACCGCGGTTTTCGGTCTCCAGCTTCTGGGCAAAGCGAGTTACTTTCTCCAGAAAGTGGGCATGAAAGCGTCACTCAGTCTTATTTTCCTGATTCTGGGCATCTTGCTGGGGCTGATTGCGAACATGGTGTCCGTGTGGGCTGTATCTCGCGTGGGACGACGACGGCTCATATGCGTGTCTTTGGGCATCACGGCTGTGCTATATCTTATGATGGGTATAGGAAATTGCTTCCACAGCAAATCCGAGCAATGGTACCTTCACCTCCACTCCTCCTCCACTTATCAGAAACTAACAACAAACAGGGTGACAGCCGCGTCCATGATGCTGGTGATCATCGTCTGTGGTGTCGGCGCTTGGCCCGCTTCCTTCGCCGTCGCTGCCGAAACCTCGTCGCTCCAACTCCGCGCCAAAACGCAAGGTATCGGCTGGTTCACGTCCGCCTTTGGGTCCGCAGTGGCAGGCGTTACGCTCCCTTATGTCTTCAACCCCGATGCAGGGAACCTCAGGGGCAAAGTCGGGTTCACGTATGTGGGGTCGTGTTTGGTTGGGTTGGCGGTTTCTTGGTACGTGATCCCGGAGATGAAGGGGAGGAATGTGGGAGATATTGATCGCATGTTTGAGTTGGGGCTGCCGGCGAGGAAGTTTAAGGGCTGGAAGAGCGACGAGGCGCGGGCTTAGGTGGTGCGGTTTTGGATGCTTCCTTCTGTATTTCGGTGTCGCTTGTTGATGCTGGCTGGATGCATGTTCACGATATATATACCATTGCAATTGCTTATGAGTAAGCAATTGAATGACACAATGTCATTGTTCAGACGAAACTTTACCATTTTCATTGGAACCTGAAAGGCTCGCTAGTGACACGCTCATTATACTCCAGCCATATTCCCTTTAACCTTTCACCACAGCTTGTCTGAGCCTAGAATTCCACTTCCGTTGTTTCTACTTGGATGGGTAAGCTTTGATTAGCTTCCATTTGCATCTCAACTATTCGGTAGTTTCCAACTTGTCGCTTTGCTCCTATTCCCAAAAAAATTTGTCCCCAGATCTTCATTCCTACGCTTTTGATTGTTGGATATCTTTTTCTGGGCATTTACTTCCTCAGGACTCGCCCCGTAGGCGTTTACTTCTGTATCTTCTATTCGCCCTGGGCATTTACTTCTGGGCATTCACCCCCCTCGACGTATCCCACACCGCAAAATCTGTATGCCCAATTTTTACCACATCGTCGCCAGTTCCTAACATCCCCAATCCCTATCTGAACACTCCCCCCACTAAAGGCCTATTTATACTAGAGTTTCAACTATTGTCTTGTGACGTCTTAAGAACATCATCTTGGACACTGTCCCAGGTTTTCTGTTCTTTGTCTTTACATACGATTCCCAGCTTCAAGTAAGTATTATCAGAGACGGAATTCAGATAAGAACAGTGCCTGATATTGATGCAATTCGAAAGACTTGCTCATTCTTGATATTTACTTTGAACAGAGATATCACAACAAGCTTACTGGTGTCTCTCTCCGTGAAAGTTATGCTCATCAAATAACGCCTTATCCTTCCTTCATCAATCATCCTTGAACGCCATACACCCTGCCATTCCTTCCCTCTCGCTTCTTTACCCGTCCTATTTCAATACCCCTTAGAATCAAGATAACTCTGCACTCTCTCCACCAATTCAATCTTCTTGCCAGCTATGGGCATCCTTCTCGCCTTGAGAAAGTCCTTCAATATCGCAACGCTCTGCTTGCTGATTTGGCCCTTGTCGTTGATAGCAGCCATAGCTGCGTCTGACATACCCTCGGGTTCGGCATCCATGTCCACGTCGCCATCTTCATCTTTCACTTTCGTTTCTTTTTTGACGCGTTTCGCTTTCGGCTTCACGGGCTCATCGTCCTCATCATCCACGACCTTCGCCGCAGCCGCTCGTTTCCTAACCGGGAGGCCAGCTTTCGGTTTACTTGCACTTCGTGAGGCCTCATACACCTTATCGAACTCCCCGCCGAACTCCTCAAGCAGCGCAGCAGCGCGTTTGTCAATCTGCTTGTACTTTGGTATTGTTTTATCGTCTGCTTTTTCAGGGACTTCTTCTTCGAGAGCCATAGCTTGCAGAATGCGATAGAACCACTGCAGATCCGGATTCGGGTACTTGGCCGGATCGTACACGCCTTTCGGCAACTGCAGTTGTTCGACAACTTTACGCATAACGTCAGTAAGCTCTTCGGTGGTCTTGAGGTTATGGACTTGCTCGGGGCATTGGCGGAGGTCGTCTGCGAAGGGGAGAGGCACGATCCATAAACCGGGTGGCATGGTCTGTTCTCCGTTTTCATCATAACGTTCTTCGCCTGGGATGAGAGCGGCGATTATAGGGGCAGCATTACGGCGCGCGATGAACCATGCTATTGCCATTTTCTTCTTTTGGATGAGTTGCTGCTGTAGGGCTGAAAAGACTCTCGTTGAGCCTACGAAGTCGGACTCGGAGGGGTAGATGAACGTCGCTTTGCCAGTGTTGTGCCAGAGCGAGAGCAACGAAACCGGCTTGAACCCTACGATCCGTATCACGGGTTCGCCAAAACATTGTCGGATTTGCGTGAACTCCTCGGGTGTGAATGTGATAGTATCTCCACCGAACTTGTACGCTTTCCTTAGTTCCCCCTTCTCTACTACGCGCGCTGTGTCGTCCGCCATGTGCGAGGTCGTATGCGAAGCGATTTGTGCTTTCTCTCCGCCAACCCAGACGTAGCAAGATTTTACGTGTTCTTGCCGCTTTATCATAATGTAGCCCTTGATACCGATTTTGAGGCCCGGGCCAATCTCCATGGGGAGACTGAAGAGAGCTCGTCGAGGGGCGGCTTTGGAATTTATGGAGGAAAGGAGCTGCTTGAGGAGAGTTATACCGTCGCCGGATTTGGCGATCTTGGTCACCGTGGCGGAGGATATGGGAGCATCGGGGTCGGAAGATGAAGAGGGGTAGACGAGGTCCTAGATTGTTAGTCGTGATGGGATGGAATGAGGAGGGGTTGCATACATCGTAGAACTTGGACCTGTCGAAACTAGAGTCTGATTTTGATATGGGAAAGAGGTCAATTGTGCAACCCAAATCGTACAGATCCCTAGCTCTTGTCACCGCTGTATCTTTGTCTTGCTTGACCTTGACTGGGTAGTCGTTGTCAGTCACCAAGAACAGTCGTCTTGAAGAGAAGTTGGGTGCTTTTGTTGTGAATATCTGGTTTGCACAGAACAGAACTGTCGCTATACTGGCTCCCTCTTCAGCCGGTCTCAGAAGCTCTGCCGCTTCCTCGTCGTTCTCTACCAGGTCCCTCAGTTGCTTGACGTCTTGCGCGGATGGGACATCGAGATCCGAGAGCAGGTAGCAGTGCTGGAATGTGTTGTCGCCGTCTTTCAAGTCTGTCTTTTCTGTGCCAAAGAGCAGGATGCCCATCATGTCGTTCGGATTGGAGATGATGCGCTGCTGCATCAATTGGTAGGCGCATTTCAGTGCTGCCGACGTGGGCGAGTCGCGATCAGCTTTCTTGTCCTTTGAGGGCGGCGGTCGCTCCAGCATGGTTGCGCTGACATCGATTGCGAAGAGGACGGCATCCTTGATCGTCTTGTAGCTCTGCGGATTGTTAGCTAGTGCGGCGCATGGCGGGTGAGATGGATGGCATACCGAGTCGTCAAGCTCCTCCTCTTCCTCTTCCTCCTCTTCACCGGGGCGATTGCTTTGTGTGAAGTCTGCCATTGTGTGTGTTCTTCTGTCGATGTCCAGGAGAGGCGACTGTTTGCGCGCTGTCTGTTATAAGGCGGGGAGAATCGAAGGCAACCGTTCGCGCTAAGACCACGGACACATGTGACCGGTGCCTGACATGTCCCGGTCTAGCGTGCTACAAATATGCAAGACGTCATTGGTGGCAGTCAGCTCTCACTTGGAGATTATTCACGGCCAAAGTCTGGCCACGTTCGGCTTCCACAGTACGTTGCTAATTGCCTTGTGATTGAGGTCCTTCCTCCTCCATACTTTCATCATGGCATTGCGCTCCAATCTCACCCGGGCATGCACACGTGCAACACCTACCTTTCCCGCCTCATCCACGTTTCTACCATCATATGCGCCACAATGGAGAAGAGGCAATGCAAGTGTTGCGCCGGCAGCAACTCAGATTCCTTCCAGCACGAAGAAGGGCACAGCAATGGTCTTCATGAACATGGGCGGTCCATCTACAACAGATGAAGTCGGCGACTTCTTGAGTAGATTATTTGTATGCATCCCACTCCGCCGAAAACAGCTCTCCGACTCATAATTCCAGGCCGACGCAGACCTGATACCACTCGGTCGTCTTCAAAACTATATTGGACCATACATTGCACACAGAAGAACGCCCAAAATCCAGAAACAGTACGCAGAAATCGGCGGTGGCTCACCCATTCGAAAGTGGTCCGAATACCAGGCGGCCGAGATGTGCAAGATTTTGGACAAAACATCACCAGAAAGCGCACCACACAAACCATACGTCGCCTTCCGCTACGCGAATCCCTTGACCGAAGACGTGTATAAGCAGTTGTTGGAGGATGGCTTCGGGGGTGGCAATGGTGGACGAGCCGTCGCCTTCACACAATACCCGCAATACTCGTGCTCAACAACAGGTTCTTCTCTCAATGAGCTCTGGAAATGGCGAAACAGACTCGAGGGCAAGCGAGCGACGGGTGAAGATGCACCAGAAGGCGCCATCCAATGGAGTGTTATTGACCGATGGCCCATACACGAAGGACTGGTCGAGGCGTTTGCGCAAAACATTGAAAAGACCCTGGCCACCTATCCTGCCGAACGTCGCGACAAAGTCATCCTGCTTTTCTCCGCCCACAGCCTGCCCATGTCCGTGGTGAACCGAGGAGATACGTATCCAGCAGAGGTTGCAGCCACCGTTTACGCTGTTATGCAACGCCTGGGGATGAAGCACCAATATCGCCTCGTCTGGCAATCGCAGGTCGGGCCGCAACCGTGGCTTGGTGCTCAGACCTCTGATACTGTCAAAAACCTTATGAAGAAGGGCCAGACGGACATGGTCCTCATTCCTATAGCTTTCACGAGCGACCACATCGAGACGCTGTATGAGTTGGACAAGGAGGTCATTGGAGAGGATGCTGAGGGCCATGAGGGAGTGAAGCGCGTGGAGAGCTTGAATGGTAGTCCGGTCTTCATCGATGCGCTGGCTACAATCGCGAAGTCTCACCTTGAGAGTGGGTCTGCGTGCAGTCCTCAGATGGCTCTGCGGTGTCCCGGGTGTGTCAGTGAGAGATGCTTGGCACAGAAGGAGTTTTTTGCTTCGCAGTCCACGCATCTACAAGCAATTGTGAAGGACGGAGTGGGTCCTAAATCCGCAGTCTTGTGAGGAAGGTGCATATCAGTATATTAGTATATCGGTATAGCAGTGTAGGATTATCGAGATGGAAGACTGCTAGGAACACGCATCAAGCGAATCAGCCAAAGTGCACCATCATGTTACTTATGCAGAACACCGTTACGTTCCCTTCCAGTGCCCGCAACATTGATAACCTTTGAAGAGGATGGTGACCACACCTGCCAATCATGTCTCTGCAGGGCTGATTGTTGTTGGGCCTTGAGCTTTGACTCTTCGGGAAGTTCCCCGAGAGTCGGGAGAGCTCAACACCAAATTATCGCTGATCAACACTTTCTCACCTCGCACCCTCCCCGTCCCCCCATCACCTCCGCCATCACCTCCTCGTAACTACCACCACAATGCTCTCTCGGACCATCCGGAGAAACATTGCGTCGCCGCTCAGGCGCAATGCCTTTGCCCCCGTCGTCGCAGCGCGGCCTGCTTTCAGGTCCGTCACCACGGATGCGGCATCATCGCACGCGGACAAGGACGCCGTGCCCAAGGTATGCCTACATGACCTGCCAGGAATCGGCGAGATCGATTGCCTGTATAGATGGCTGACCCCACGCAGGAGGATGACAAGCCTTTCCAAGTCCGCCTCTCCGATGAGAGCTTCGAGACCTACGAGCTCGACCCGCCGTCATACACGCTCGACACTACCAAGGCCGAGCTGAAGCAGATGTACTACGACATGGTCGCTGTACGGTACGAAAACCTATTCCGCGAATACAATGGCACCTAGAAGTTTTCTAACATTGGTATACACAGACGCATGGAGATGGCCGCCGACAGGCTCTACAAGGAGAAGAAGATTCGGGGTTTCTGCCATCTGTCCACGGGTCAGGAAGCCGTCGCTGTCGGTATCGAACACGCCCTCGAGAAGACCGACCACCTCATCACTGCCTACCGCTGCCACGGCTTCGCCCTGATGCGCGGCGGAACTGTCAAGTCCATCATCGGAGAATTGCTCGGAAGACGGGAAGGAATTGCGTACGGAAAGGGTGGTTCCATGCACATGTTCTCCACCGGATTCTATGGTGGTAACGGTATCGTCGGTGCCCAGGTTCCGGTCGGTGCTGGTATTGCTTTTGCCAACCAGTACGAGGGCAAGAAGAACGTCACGCTCGCGCTCTACGGTGATGGTGCTTCTAACCAGGGGCAAGTGTTCGAGGCCTTCAACATGGCCAAGCTTTGGAATCTCCCAATCATCTTCGGTTGCGAGAGTACGTTCTTCCTACATCCGGCATTTGGACTACATAGCTAATGATGAATTTTTAGACAACAAGTACGGAATGGGTACCGCTGCCAACCGCGCTGCCGCCCTGACCGACTACTACAAGCGCGGCCAATACATACCTGGTCTCAAGATCAACGGTATGGACGTCCTCGCGGTTAAGGCCGCCGTCCAGTACGGAAAGCAATGGTGTGCCGAAGGCAAAGGACCACTTGTCTACGAATACGTCACATACCGCTATGGAGGTCACTCCATGTCCGACCCCGGAACCACATACCGCGTACGTCTTTTCTATTCAAACTCCTCACCCCAAATAACTAACATGATGTGTTTAGACACGCGAGGAGATTCAACGTATGCGCAGCACCCAAGATCCCATCGCTGGCCTGAAGCAGAAGCTGCTCGACTGGGGCGTCACTTCCGAAGAAGAGCTCAAGGGCCTTGACAAGGAGGCCAGGTCTAACGTTGACGCTGAGGTCGCGGAGGCTGAAAAGATGTCGCCCCCGGATCCAACACCCAAGAACTTGTTCGAGGACATCTACGTACGAGGCAGTGAGCCGGAGTTCCTCAGAGGGCGTATCCCCGAAGAGAACTTTTACTACCAGGAGGCGGATATTGGCAAGGAGCAGGCGCCTCCTGCGAGAACATAGGCTGGGGATTAATGATGGTATGTAGGGAACTTGGGTAGGAGGATTCCTGGACGAGACTGTAATATTATTTACAATCTGTGCACCTTTGCATGCTAGGGAGCGTGGATTTGACTTATTATATGTGCTTATCATTTCTCTAAGTGCGTCATAATAGACTTTTTGAATGTGCATATGCGTGCAAGAAGTGTTTTTTTTGACGCCTGCCATGCCTAACAATCGGCATTCTTCATCTGCCTGCCCGCCCGTTGTCGAATCCGAACTTGACTCAGTAACCGCCCTTGATCCCGCTCCACTGAGGATTCAGACCCTCGGAAATCCACGCACACTCCACCGCTCCCACCTTGTCTCGACAATAATTCACCAGAGTATCTGCCCCAGGTGCGTTTTCCAAAACCGCGAGCGCCCCGACACGTGGGATGCCCAGCGCGGCGGCCAGTCTGGTCTCTGAGGCGGGCGGGAGGAGGACCAGTCTTGGTGCTGTTGGTGGTGTGGGGTTGGGAGGGGAGGGTGAGGGGTTTAAGGACGCGGTCGTGGTGCTTGTGGAGGTGTTTGGTTTGGTAGGCGGGGGAGAGGAGAGGTATAGTAGTGTGGGTAAGTGGGCGTGGGCGAGGGATGCTGAGGGGTTGGGTGTTGGGAGGATTAGGATTGTCACTTTGGGGGGGTTTGTCGTGCTTGTGCTTGTGCTTGGGGCTGTTGGGGCTGGATTGGTTGGTTGGGCTTCAGTTTTGCTGGGTGTTTTGGCTGCGTTGTTGGAATTCGATGGTGGTGGTGGTTCTTTTGGTGCTGTTGATGCGTGTAGTGTTGATGGCGCGTTTGTTGCTGCCAGTGCTTCTAAGTGTCGAGTCACTGTGTTTAGGCCTACGAGCAGGTACTCCCCGATTGGAGGGGGTGGCGGTGGTGCGTCTTTGATGTCGATGTCTTCGTCGGTATTGGATGGTGTCTTCCTCTTCCGCTTTTTGCCTTTGGAGGGTGTGAGATGGGAGGTTCGGTGGAGGCCGAGGGGTTGTATGAGACTGCTAATGTTAGGTGAGGGAGTATGGGATGAGGTGATGAGGAAGGTGGGACTTGTGAGAATGTAGAGGATGTAGAATACTGGGAGTTGAGAGTAGAAATTGAAACTATAGGAAGAACGCAGATAGTCAAATGCAGATGATAATTCATGGAAGGATGATATAAAAAGAACACGAAGAAATGATTACGGAGGAGAAGTGCTGATGACAGCTCGCGGCGCGTCTGCGTGGCCATGGTTCATCATAGCTTGGAGCCCGTAATTTTTCCTCTTCTTGTACATACAAGTGAGAACAAGATTCAACGCAGAGAAAGAAGCCAAGCTGAATGAAAGTGACACATACTTGCACGCAAGATCCAATATAATTTCCTGATCTGTGATAGATATTTTGGGCCTGTCGTAATCAGCGAACAGTTAATGTAGTGATCTCGAACATGTGTACCAATTTGTCTCTGGGGAGGGAATGCCCGTCTTGAAGATGGGTTTCGATGCCTTCTTCCCCGCTGGTGCCATATGTCAGACTTGGGGTGCAAGAGACGTGGCTCAAGCAGTGCAGCGTTTGATGAGACTTCTCCAACTGGTGAATGAATTTGCACGTGGTAGCTAAACTAGGTACCCTGCTAGCGCACAGATGACGCTGCCAAGAAACACAGTTCCCGCCCGCAGCACCCCCACCTAAACTATCAGACCTCACAGCTTGGATTTCGACGCGTCGAGGAAAATATACTCACCAAGCACGCAGCTTCAATCAAACCCACGCTTCTGTAGCGCTGTGCCCAGGAGCTCATGCTGCTCTTTCCCGCATTCTCCCGTTTCCCCCTTCCCGCGAGGCCTTTCAGTAAGGCTGCGCCCTTAGTAGCTGCTGCCTGTATCCAGAACTAGACTGGTACATCGGGGAAGCTGCACTCTGATTCCACATTCACCACCCTCCACCTCGCCTGCCTCGCCATGAGTCAGCGGGACCATGGTCTAATGGAGTCTGTCACCCCAGACGACCACGCAGCAATCACATCTGCAATCCCCGTGTCGCCGCCTCGCCGCGATTCTATGGAAGACGCCGACCCGTCGCTCACCCGCAAACGCCCACGATTAGACAGCGGTAGCAACGACAATCGTGCCATGTCTACAGACCCCGTTCCTGCAGCTGCAGACACAGCAATTGCTCCACCTGCTGAGCAAGCTGTAGAGATGACGATTCGCTCGCAGCCACCATCGTCCTCGCAGCTGACCGACGGCGCCGACGATCTGGATACAGTCTCTGCGCCCACAATGTCTGCCCAAGACACTCCCACGCCTATTCTCGATAGCACCGAGAATGATCTCACTGTAGACCTAGACGAGGACGCGACCGTCAACAGCCCGCCTGTTCTCGCTATAGACGACGAGGAGGAGGACGGCCTGGGCGACTATATTCAAGTTGACCTGAATCCAGAGGACTACTATCGCCGATTTCCCTTTGCCACTAGCGGGGACTACATGGGCGCTGTCCGCAGCATCATAAACCATTTCCATGGATGTAAGTTGCAGTCTCCCGCCATCAGCCCTACCATCAGCCCTGCTAACGAAATTACAGCAGGAAATATTGACGGAACCGTGCTCCCCCAAGTTGCTCTCTGGCTCGACAGTTTCCCCAACCAACCGTCACAATGGCAGGGCTACTTTGTCGACAAGCACTCCTTTTGGGATGAATTCTCACAATTGGTGAACAAGGTTCTCACAAGGAGGTACCAATGGATGAAAGCTCTCGCGAATAGAGACCAAAATAATGACACCAGCAGATACCCGCTTGGAGATCAGTTTGTAGACGAGGACCAATCCGAGGACGTGATATTCTATGATTTCCTTCGAAGTTATCTCGAAATCTGCGCCCGCCTTCTGCAAGTCGACGTGGAAATGCTCTTAGGTTTTACGTACGAAGGTTTTTATAGCCAAACCCTGTTGATCCAGAAACACTTGCGGCTCATCAACAATATCATCCGGCAAGAGAAGGCGCCCATCTTCCACTTACTGAACAAAGACTACCAGACCGACACCCGGAAAATGGCGCATCGGTTGACGCGAGACTTCATCCAGGCCAGCGGCGTTGATCACCTCTTTCACTTCGCGCATGCGATATGCGGTAAAGTGGAGCTGGGCTTGCAGAACTGGCTTGCGTCAGGCATAGCACAGATACTCTACCAATTGGGCTGGTCTTTCCTTGATCTTCCCAATCAAGTGAGCATCATCAATCACTCACAGTTCTGCCGCGACGTATTGGCCCTCTTCCGGAAGTATAACATGGATCTTCAAGTGCCCAGCAAAGTATTGGACATCACTATCACGAAAGAACTGCTTGCTCATCTCGCTGATCTACTATCCTCTCTATGCCAATGGCATGAGCCCATCGCCTCCGAACTTGCCAAGGAATTTATGGATTATAGGGATCCCTGGTCTCCAACACCTGTTCTCCATGATGCTTCAACCATAGCCCAATACGATGAACTGCGCGCTGACTCGGCGAACCACGCGACTCTGGCTACGAATGCATGGAAGTTCAAGCTTTTGAGAAAATACGTCGTGAAGGGTCGAATGGAGTTACGTGTCACGAGTATTGGTATCATGGACAGCGCACTTATCGATATCTGGCGAGAATACAACGGCTCCGAGCATGGGACAAGTCACCCCATCATGCAGTACCTGGCCGACTTCCTCCTGAAAGAAGAAGTTGTCGAATACATTATGAGTGTTGATTCTCATCCTCAAATCATCTCTCGTAGCGGCAATGTGGTTGGCTTCCTGGTTGTCACTCATCGTTACTCTGACGATCAAACTGATGCGATATGGAAAACGGTTTCCCAAAGCCCGGATCCCCGTGTGGTTGCGGCAACGATAAACATGCTCAAGGTCATAACTCATCTCATGAGTGCCGAAGAACAGTTATATCTTTGTGTCAAGCTTTACCAGCTACCGATCGAGAATTACACCATCGATATTTTCCGCTTCTTTCGCGAGCTTGCTCCAAAAGTCCAGGTTAGGCATCTGAATTGGAGCATCGTGGATGCCAGATCACGGCCTTGGAACGTATGCATTCGAATAATCCAAGACACTTCGCCAAGCAGAGACTCCACCAAATTGAATGGCACCATGTACACAGAAGCTTGTGACCAGCTACGTATTTTAGCACCCTCGATCGTTGCAGATGAACGCCACCAGATTTACGAAGCGTGCACCAGTTATATTGCCGACAGGTCACCGAAAGCCACGGGCAGTGTGCGAGCCATGTTTATACTATTCTCAGGAGCTGGCTTCCCGGATAACGACTTCTTTAAGCAGAATTTGCAAATAGGCCGCCACCTAGTCGAGGAACTTTGCGCCTTCGTGAAGGCAGAGCGTCTGCTCCCGTTCCACAACACTCAATATATCGCACTACTATGTCGTCTAGACATGCTCTGCCTTCTTTTGTTCCGAGCCTTCGATGCTATCCCCGTCGATTTATATCAAGATCTTTGGGATCATCTTGTAGGCAAATTCGCGTTGAACAATCAGCTTCGAGACCAGGCATGGTCAAAATTCTCTGATTACATCAGACACAGATCCGAGAACGAGTTTTTCAAACAACTCATTTTGACCTATGTACCGAAGCTAGAGCCAGAATACTACACGGGTGGGGTTTACGATTTCGTTGCCAGTTACAAATTCCCAACAACCAAGAAACTTGTGAACACAGATGCAGGCGAGAAGGAGGTTCTCCAAATTCGAGGCGCGGATCTTTTGTGGCCCATGGTCTTAAATGCCCCAACGAACACGATTGAGGGTCGTTCTGCGAAGCTGCTCGCTGCTCGTTATGTTGAAATAGATATTGATCAAGGGGTTACTTTGGAAGAAGTTGAAGAGGCCCATGTTGCCCTTGTGGAAAAATGTACCCGGGAGCTCCTAGCTGCATATCAGATCATTAGGGGCAAGACGGTCGATACAATATCCACGGTGGGGATTGGCAGTCAGATGGACATCTCAGTCTCGGATCAGACAAAACAACAGAATGAGCTCCGTTTTTCCAGGACTTTACTATTCCAAAAGGATTTGCTCGCGTCGATTCGCACCAAACCTGAATTCAACCGTTCCCATAGGTCAGACTCCAAAGTCGAAGTGCTGCAACCCGAATTTGCCTCTACCGGCGCCATCGAGATCAAATATCAGTCGCCCACAACCAACGACAAGCAATCTGTTTTTGTGAACCCGGAAAATACACTCCAGGATCTCTACACGCGAATATGCAACGCAACCGGATATACAAGGGTCAATTTATTCGCCAAGGGTCAGAGGTTAAATCTTCTGGAAAGCGGATCGAAGAAGGTTGTTGATATCGATCTCGGGGGGCTGCTGCTAGTGCAGAAAGCTCCGGGTAGTGGAATATCTCAGCCAGTTGCCGATCCTGGCGCTACATGCTCAGTCTTCGAGACAACTGTTTTGAAACATTTCGAAGAACTGTTCGCTTGCATGGATTCGGATGACTACATAAGCGAAACGGTTGGTACTTCCTCATTCCTGGGTCTATCTGCAAAATGCTAACTTAATTAGCTATTTGACTTCTTGACTTGCTTTCCGCTTCGTGAACGCATCGCTCAATCCGTAGTTTCCGGGTCAGCAGTAGTGGATACTATTTTTCCACCGGGGCGGGTCTTCCAGGTCCAATACGCGGCGCAAGCGCTTCAGATGAAGTTGAGGGAACAGTTAAGGACGGTTCGTGTCCCATTTCTGCGGTGCTCGTGGATCCCTTATTAATCATCGTTTAGAGCCAACTTGATGAATCATTCCTGGCGAATGCTGTACAACTATTTGAAAAGGCACATCTTAACCAAGCCTTGCTCAGCAACTCGCTTTCTGGTCGACACGAACTCGGTTTAGCATTTGTACTCATCAATACATTTTTGGAGTTTTTGAAAGGTACGTATATATCTTCCCAAGAGCATGTCTAGTAACCAACGCCTAATGTGAAGTAGAACGCCCATCCCCAGACGTTTCTTCTCGATATTTTGCGGATGAACACTCGCTTGTCGACCGTTTGACCGCAATTTTGAATGTTGCCCTTGAGGCTGAAAATGACTGGTCTGGGCTTGCATTCTCTGCTTATGCTACCATCTTGGAGGCCTCCCTCCACTCTCGACGCATCTGGGAAGCTTTTATACGCAGAGCCGACGTTACCGCCTTGCATCAAGTACTGCTCCTCACCGATCCCAGGAAACATCTGAGAGAACAGATCGTACAATCTATGGCATCTATTTGCAGGGGGCATCTTCCTGATACCTCGCCGCTCACCAAAGAAGAAACCGCTTCAAGTTTCTGGAAAACTATATCTGCGATTCTACCAGAAGCCGTTCGGTATCCGAGTCAATCGGAGCAGCTTTTCGACATCGCCGAGCAAGTGTTCCGCAGCCACGATGAGGACAGTAGAGATGAAAAATCCCTACGGTCGTCGCTAGTCTCTTGGAGCGACTTGCTATTGAACTACACCCATGAAGAATTCGTTGGTCGAGACGAGACAGACTTTGTCGTTCTGGGGTTCACAAAGCTCCTTCTTTGCTGCATTCCATCGTTGAAATCGTTCAAGAAGCCTTTGCACACTGGACTGTTGATGGAGCAGATTTTTTACAAGTTTCTCTTCATCCCAAAGATATCCGAAGTGGAAGATGACGCACCTCAGCATATTGGACTCCCCGCCCTCGAGAGCAAAACCAGGAAGGAGTTGTATGATCTAATGCTTGCACTTGCTGAAGATCGAAACAGCTACGACATGCTCCTTGAACTGGCCGCATCTCTTAAAGAAGAGCAAGAAGACTTTGTCCATAAATCATTTCAAATCGAGCGGTCAAACGAGATACGATCTTCCACCGGTTATGTGGGCTTGTATAACCCGCGCGCTATCTGCTATATGAATTCTCTCGTCACACAACTCTTTATGAACGTTAACTTCCGCAAGTTTATGCTCGGACTTAACGTCGCAGACGCAGGTGCATCGCAACGCCTTCTGGCGGAAACACAGAAGCTTTTCGCACAACTTCAAAACACTTACCGCAAATCGGCTGATCCCCGTGATTTTGCGTCTTGCGCAAAGTCTTTGGAAGGTACCCCAATCGACATCAATATCCAAATGGACGCCGATGAATTCTACAATCTGCTCTTCGATCAATGGGAGGGCCAGATGCTCTCACCTGGGGTCAAAGAAACATTTCGATCTTTTTATGGCGGACGGACCGTCAACCAGATCAAGTCCAGGGAGTGTGAACATGTATCTGAAAGAGTTGAGAGCTTCTTCGTAGTCCAGTGCGACGTTCAAGGCAAGACTAGCCTCCAGGAGAGCTTACAAGCTTTTGTAGAGGGTGATGTAATGGAGGGTGACAACAAGTACAAATGCGAATCCTGCGGTGGAAAATTTGTAGATGCCGTTAAGAGGTAAGCCGATTCGATGTCCATTTGCATCGTCAAACTGACTCTGTCTTCAGAACCTGTCTCAAGGATGTGTCTGACAACCTGATCTTCCATCTCAAACGTTTCGAATACGACCTGGAAACTATGAGGAGATCTAAAATCAATGATCATTTCGAATTTCCTACCACTATCGACGTCAGTCCCTACAATGTTGATCATCTCAGCGATCCTTCCAAACCGCGCCAGGAGGACATATTCGAGCTTGTCGGTGTTCTCGTTCACCAGGGCACTTCGGAGAATGGCCACTACTACTCGTATATCCGCGAGCGGCCATGTTCATCTGGAAAAACGAACTGGTTCGAGTTCAACGACCGTGAAGTGGATCATTTTGACCACCAGTCACTTCCCTACCATACCTATGGAGGATTCTTCGACGACCAGTTTCCTCGAACGCAAAAATCTTTCAGTGCATACATGCTTTTCTATCAGCGCCGGGCTGCTATAGAAAAAGACCATGCCGAGTACATCAGCTCTCCGCGCTGTGGGGCTCCAAAAGTACCCGTTCCTTCCAGCCTGGAGGAAGAGATTGACGCGGATAATGTGCAGTTCGTGAGGGAGTATACTCTTTTCGATCCAAACCACTCGAAGTTTGTTCGCCAGCTTTTAACTACCTTGAAGACAGTCAATCATGGCGCATGCTCGGAAGACCACCAGCAAGAAAGTCAGGCTCTTCACATCGTATTAGAGCACCTGTGTCAAGTAATTCCCCGTCTTAGGACGTTGGAGAACTTCGAGGAGACTTTGCTTCAGCTTCGTAAGACGGTGATGACTTGTCCCAATTGTTGTCATATCGTGCTGAGGTGGCTGGCTATGCACGATTATGCGCTCATTTTCGTACTGTTACGATGCTTGCATGCGAAGGTTCGGTCTGGGGTGCGCAATCTTCTGATTGATTGCCTCAAAACGGTTCGCGAAAAAGATCCTGCTTTATATGGCGGCGCTGAGAACATTGATGTGGACATGGAAGCCGGCACACCAGTGCCAGTTGAGGGTATTCTCGTGGAAATCACTCGCCGAATGCGTCTAGTTGCTGATGAGACCTCTATTGGTACCCGCGGCTGGGACGAGTTCTATATGACGCTGTGTCAAATCAGCGGCATGGGCCTTTCCGAAACTGCGGTTGTGTTGAATTGCGGCTTCTTGGAATTCTGCTTGCGGATTCTCCTCATGCACGCCCATGTTCCATCTCGCACACTCAATCCGGATATCTGGCGGCTGATTGAGAAGAAGAAGCCAGTTTTCAACCGGCTCATTGAGCTAGTGTACACTCTACTTTCCAAGATGGATATCCGACTTCCATATGCACTTCTAAGCTCGCAGAATGGCGATCGGATGCAGGTGATGGATCGTACTTCCCAAAAGTTCCCTCTATCTCATAGAGAGCATCAATTGTTGCATTTCTGGCACGATGACAACCGAGCCTATGCTGTCCTAGACAAGATGATTGAGCAGTACGATAGCTCGAAATCGGAAGTCTTCTACCCTGGCGAAGTGCTTAAATGGATGCTCCAATCAACCGAGATGGTCATCCAGAACAATTTATGCACAACTGTTTCGGAGGGCGTTCAGAGCCTCAACTCTCCGTTCAACGACCCCTATGTCCGAGCGGCCCTACCATTTTGTGAAGCTTGCCCCGTCGTTCCCAACATTATAACGGTGATTGACGCGGTGGCAAAGTCGGCTACAGGGCTTCGAGATACCGGTGGAGATGCTCACATACAGTTTTTCAGTGCCTTGCTTACGGCTCGAAACGAAATTGCATTCGACGAGAAGGATCCTGACTTCTTCTATAAATATCTTCTCTATCGTAGCAAAGTGTACGCAGTCCCGCTGCTCATCTACGACGACGATGGCGTCCGAAAGGCCACGGCCAATCATCTCGAAGAGCTATACGCAAAACACAAATCTGATGAAGAGTCCGATCACGAGGCTCTTGGTCACAAATACCGCGGTGTTCGCTCTCTTGCTAAGGACATGAACGCGAAAATTGCTGAGGAGCACAATAACGGCACTTCCCGACTCTATATACAGCCCATGGTTGGCATTGCTGCTCTGCTTACTCAGATGCTGGAGTTGTTGGATAACACTGAATCAGAGGTGATGCTTCAGTATCAGGGCCCTAATGATAGGACTCTTATTGATTATTTTCATCAGAACGTTGAACCCAGGTTGCGAGGTTGGCCACAGGACGAGGGGACACCGATTTCTCCGAATGGTACGTCTTATATTTTCCTAGGCTTGTCGAAGCAGTCACTAACAAGGAAATAGATGCCTACGAGAACAACTCGGATTACGGCAGTGAGTCTGATGATGGCGCAGACTTGCTTGAGCCTCTGACTTAAAGATGATGATGACTGAACGTTGAATTATGTATAGGTTCTCGTTCGGTCGCTACTTTCAGTCCGAGTAGGTCACCTAATGTCGAGCAAGTTGAGGATATCGAAATCATTATGTCCCTTGAGGACGAAGAGAATGAAAAAAGGCGACTGGCGAAACTTGGGCTTTGGATGGACTCTATTGAGGATAGACATGTGGAGTCATTGAGCAATTGGGATGGATGAAGGATTGTGATTCGGAGTATTCTCATTACACGGTCATTTCTTGCAAAGGCTTTTTTCGTCTTGGGGTGGCATAGCGTCGGCGATTTTGGTGTTCGGGTTCTGAATTGGCGCGATGGACTTAACTGATCATCTCTTCGTATGACATGTTCAGTGCTCCGCCACCATCGTTTGGCTCGTCATGCCATCTCCCCTTTCTCTTTATCGATAGGGGACATGTGCTTGATAGCGAACAGGAACTTTATTCTTCACTTGGTTTTCTTTGTGTCGGCGTTCGATATGATACAGGGCTGGGATGAGCTTCGGCTTGCGTTAGGGCTAGGGTTTTGATGTGTCTACGTCAAAGTCAATAGATGATAGTTATCGCTCGAAATACTTTCTTCTTGGTGATGAATGACACGCAGAAATGTGTGTGATGTTGGATTTCATTCGATGTATGTGTGCTTATTGATGGGAGAAGGTGTGACGTCAATGCTTTTAGTGAGAGTAGTAAGTTGTGAGTAATATATAATATTTTACTTGTACGGAAACGAATCTTGTCCTGCAGAGTGAAAAAGGCAGACAGAATATGCCTTCAGAGTTATCTGCGGTGTTGTCTTACATTTACGTTTTCAAATCACACGTAAGGGTGACGGTGTATTCCTGGTGAAATACTTATATGAAGATTTAGAATAAACACAGCGCATGGCGCTCATTCGCTAATCATTCCAAATACAAAAATCTGCGTCATTCTTTTCTCTTGGGCTTATACACGATGCAGCTCTACTCTACTCTTTCGTATAAACGCCCAGCCCCCATGCCAACCTCAGCACCGCCAATCCCCACGCCATCCCCAGGCTATCCCACAAAACATTCAACTTACTCCCCAGCACCTCTTTCCAGCCAATGGCAACCTCCACCATATTGATGTTCGCGCTTTCAGCAAGCATCAGTATCTCGACGTCGAAGATCCAGCCTTCAGAGTGCATAAACGGGATGATGTAGGGGAGCGATGGGCGGGAGAAGAGCTTGAAGCCACATTGCGTGTCCTTTATGCGAGCAGTGGCGCGAGGAGTTAGGAGATAGAGAAGCATGTGGAAGGAGTGCATGAGGAAGTTGCGGAGTTTAGAGCGCTAGATGGTGTTAAATATTGTTATGCGATGAAAGACCAGACGAAGGAGGATACATACCTTGACAACAGCATCACTCCCCACCAAATGCGCACGACTCCCTATCGCAACGCCTCGTCCCTGCTTATCTTCCACACTTTGGCACCCTTCGATCAGTTTCTCCAAATCAGAGAATCGGCTCGCACCGTCCGCATCCGCGAAGACGATATACTGTCCTCTTGCATGGCGCATACCATGCGTGACAGCACCACCCTTTCCCCGATTCACCTCCAATTCTATCACCCGAATAGAACCATGCGGTATATGCGTTGAGGCAGTAGGATTTGGTGTGCGTGGCCCTGGCGCGGGTACAGGATGTTTGGACAGCTGATGTTCTTTCGCGAAATCCAACGCCACGTCGACCGTTTTGTCGGTCGACCCATCGGATACAATCAGTATCTCCCACCCCTTCTTCTTCTCATATCCTTTTTCCGAGGGCTTCTCAAGCTTCTCGTGCGCATCGCCGTATCGCTCCTGCAAGTACGCAACAGCTTCTTCCAGCATGCCTGCTAGCCTTTCTTCCTCATTATACGCAGGCACCACGACGGATAAGAACAGCTCCGCTTCATCAATTGGAACCTGTGGCGTCGGTGATAAGACATGTGTAGGAGCTTTCCGTTTCGCGACTTCCCTATGCGCGCTCCATTTGTCTATCCAGCAGGGTAGTTCTTTTGGCTGGCTGCGCGTGCCGTCGGGGAGGATGGTTGTGAACTGTTTTTCAGAGCGGCGGGGTTCGCGCGGAACGGGGGCTACGAGGTGTAGGGCGAAGAACATCTAGCCATGATATTAGATTTCATGTAGCTCCATGTGCATGTGTGTTTGCGTGTTCGCGCAAGGGCGAGAATGTGATAGAGAACATACCCAAGCGCAAGCCGCAAGACTCACGAAACCCAAACCAATGAGTAGGATATACGTCGGCGGCATCTCGACGGCATTTTGAGGAAACGAGTCGAACCCATTGTAGCCTTTAGGGTAGATATCCATGATTGTTGCGCGCGAAGAGTAGTGCGGTGGAAGATTGACCAAATGCCCACCAGTGGGCGTAAAAAGAGAGTTACTGGGAGCAAGAGATGCCCATCGAATGTACCAAGCGAAGATGAAGGAAAAGAGAGAGGTTTGGTCCTGGATAGGAAGGAGCGAAACTCGAACACGATTTAATGGTTCCAATCGCGTCGCGGCCAATTGATGCAACGTGGAAGCTGACGTCGTTCGCGGGCGGAATATTAGTAGGGCCGAAAAGCGGCGGGCTACCCTTGTTTCGACATGTGTCATGAACAGGCAAGGCACCGTCAAGTACGAGATTTTTAATAGAGTTCATAGTCAATTTCATAGTACGAAGTCTCAATGGGATGGACTCTTTTATGTGGGTTATTTGCTTCGTGGGCAGAAATTGCATTGCTGTCAACGTGATTTGTGCAGTATCGTATATATGTTACTCGGACCTCCTCATGCCCGCAACCTCAAGACTAAGGTTCGTGAATATACAGTGTAAAAGTAAAGGATCGCTCTGTCTAATGTATAAAACCAAAATAAGAAAAATAAATGAAGAGAAACAAATGCCAAATTCGATGCCGAGTAAGATATAATGACAGAGTGTTGTTGATTAGCTGGATGAGAGAAATGCGTAGGCGGTATCAATGGCCTTCGTCCTCTTCATCAGCTGCGACGCTAGACTCTCTCCTTAGTGGCGACCCATCCGGTTCAAGATCGTCGAGGTAAACTAGAAATCATTAGTTTCTGAGCTTACAAAAACTTATAAAAGGAGAAGGACTCACCATGCGGCCTTACAAACCAACTACACAAGAATGCCAGACCGAACGTCACCGTCAGACATACAAATACCGTCTGCCTGAACGATTTCACAGTAGCAGCATAGATGCCATTGAAGATCGTAGGACCGATAACCCTCGAAAGCGCATGCAGCAGACCCGTCGCACCCAGTAGTTGTCCAACCCGATCCGGAGGCACATGCTTCGTAAGAGCAGAGCCCAGCGCTGGCGAGCCCATCCCACCAAAGGCAGCCATAGCACCAGACGCAATGAACATGTTCCCGTCCTTTGATACCGCATACCCAAGATACCCCATCATATCGATGAAAATGGAGAATCTGATGATGGCTAGATCAAAGCGATCAGATCCTGAGTTGCGCTGTTTCTTTGTGCCCGCTTTGCCTCGTATCAAACGTGTAATAAGCGGGAGAACGACTAGGAGCGCGATGACACGACAGCTGTTAACGATGGACACGAATCTACTCGATTCCAATTCCTTCCACCCGAACTGCATGCGCATGTAGAGGATAATGACGCTCATAGCACCCATAGCCACACCGAACACGATCGCATCGGTCGCGGCTAGCAGAACTAAATTCCAGCGCACTGCAGAGCTAGATCCAGGGCCCGTGGGCCACAGAATCTTGAGTGGGGCGAGAAGGTTGACAGATCGGAGCTGATTCACCCAGTCCCAATCTGGCCCGAGCAACTCTAACTCTCTGCGATACTTGGCTCGGGCTGCTTCTTGACGAGACTTTGATAGGGATTCTGGGATGACGAGTAACAGGAACAGAATGAAGATGCCATGGCATACCAATGCGATGTAGAAGACGAGCAAGACTGCCTCGTTCCTACTCATGGATTTCTCCTGAGAGTCTATGATATACCCTGAAAGAATTGGTCCAATAGCTATTCCAGTGAAGAGACAGGCGTGGAAGTAGCCAAACGCGACGTTGCGCTTCTGGGGTGGTGTACAATCAGCAGCATAAGCGTGGGCTAGAGCCATTCCAACGATGAAGGAGCCGCATATGCCGTCCGCGGCATAACCAAGTAATATCCAATTCACATCGATAGTTTCCGGATATTTAGCAGCCAGTATGGTCAAGATTTCGCCTACAATCAGACCGGATGTCGTGAAGACAAGCAACAGCTTGCGTCCATAGCGATCTGAAAGAGCGCCGATTTTGGGACTTGTAATTGCTGACAGGATACCAGAGCACAAGCTTGCATAGAGGAGGAAGAGTGAGGCGCGAGAAGAGACCTCGGGGTCCTGACACTGGTCGAACCTCTGATCGGGGTTTGTATGCCCGCTTAAGGGATTGTTGTCCTGGTCCGCATAGTAGTCTTCGCATATCAGATCCACAATCAGGTTCATCTTTGGCACTATAATGCCGCCATATGCCGTTGTGAACAGGAGGAATGGTGGTAGCAACCAGAATATCTAATCAAAATGCCATCAGCGTCTGACATCAGATTGTAACCAGATTGTTCACGTACGGAGGGCTTCTTCCACCAGGTAAGACCTTTGAGCTCTGCTGTGCCGAACCATTCCTCGGGCTCACTTTCACCATCACTTCCTGCTGTTCCTCGACTGCTGGCCCCTGTCCCTGTGCCTAAAAGTGGTTGTTCCTCATCATTGAGTTCCAGCGCTTGCAAACTTTGTCCAGATCGGTTCGATCGTGAGCGTGCGGTACGTGACTTTGAGCTGCCGCTGCCGCGTAATCGCATTTGCTCATCTATCTCAGCCTCTCCTGCAAATATCTCATCATTGTTCGACATCTCGGAAGCTTATCTCGATGAATGCGAGTCGCGCTGCGGAGGAGTAGTGGCGGGCGCAAAGGGCGCGCAATCGAATATAATGGTGTATCACAAAGGTTTCGAATACATTTCTGGTACTGCAGGCGCCGCACGACAAGTCAGCTACTCAATTCGCACAGTATCCAAAGCGTGAAGATGGAGATGCGCTCGGCAACGTCGGTCTATTCCGGCACGTCATCAAGTTCGGATTGGGGATGTTCGCGACTCAGCTTACAAACAGGTTAATGACAACACAGAATATTCGTCCGGTAGAGCAACGGACTTGACAGTGCGTTGACAGGCATCGTAACGTGGTGGCTGAGGAATGGCCTCGCAATCTTTTGTTGATGACGTTGACGATCTTTTGAAACTCGGATATCGGGCGCGATTGGCTACCGACAGGGTATCACGTCCAGCCATATCCAACTTCCCGGCATTTTCTTCGTCCGTGTAACCCAAGCGCCCAGGCGAGCTACAGTCACGTGCACTATCTTATCGGGAGAATCTGGCAGTCCAAGCTGCCTGCACGCACTGGACCTACGTTGTAGTACGTTTAAGTGCCACGGTGGTTAGATTTTGTTGCTTTTCCAATTACAAGGTTCTCAGAGTGGATTTAGATGATTTTGGTCGATGAACAAGATTGGGTGCACACGTGACCAAAGCTCTTTTCAGAAGCACTACAAGCGCGAGTACTTCCTTCCATCTTAGCTGTTGAGTTTTTTACAGTGAAAAACAACCAAAAATCTCATGTGAAAATTCGGGAATATAGATAATTCAAAGAGTTAAAGCAGGAGGTCTAATAATCTGAGCAGGTAGGCAGGCAAGTTTATCCATCACAGCATACATACGAGATCACGAGTTTTATACGAAGTATACCTCACACGTCCCTCTAGTTCACCGGCAGACATGCCCCTTGCCGAAGTCCTTCACCACGGACCATCGACACCGGCTTCGTACCTGAACCGGTGACCCCACAGACTGATTTCTCGCGTCGGGCTGCTAAATGAGCCCCACGTGTGCCAACTGTACGGTAGATTTTCCGGTGAGCCCTTACGGTAAGTACTTGCGTGCCGAAACATCTTGGCCCCCACATTGCCAACATGAGAAAATTCCCTCTTGCAGTCTGATATTTGTTTTTGCATGTCTTTTCTACAAAAAGCACACATCTCACATCGTTTCTTCTTTTATCCTCCTTCTTCATTCACTCTCTTGTATCAAAGCCTAGTACTACATGGCACACCCCTGGAGGCCGCCCTCACTATCTCACGAGCAAAAATACGGTGAACTCTGCTACGGCCCTGCTTGCACTAATCGTACTAGCAGAACATATTTTCTTCAAAGCTGATGTGTCTCCGCAAAAGAAGGCATACGCCAAGGCCACTCTCGCTGTCCATCCCGGTTGTCTTTTTCCCGCAATGTGCGAGAATTCTGCTCTACGAAAGGTCTCGGCGTGTCAGATAGGCGGCCACGAGAGAGACTGTAGAGACACGGGTGACTTCCACGAGGGTTAACGATGACTGTGTTCATCTTTAGGTGACCTTCTTGGGGCCTGAAGATGCTGTGTAGGCGGCCGTTCTTTCAGCCTTGTCGAGGACATGAATAGCTTACGCTTACGCTTATGAGGCTGAAGGCCCGAGGCAAAAGGTCCTCCATAACTTGCGAAGCACTGCAATCCCTAGCGCCAACGAGGAGACGAGAGCTGTGCAGTCCTTCAACCCGAAAATCGAAAATGGGCGTTCCTCGGCCAGGCCAATGTCCAACCCCCACCCAATCGATCGATCTCGATAAGTCCCCGTCTCACTCCACCATTCGACTCGTAAGAACCCTTCTGTACGATCAGCGTCCCTCTGTCCTCCGCTTCCACTTACAAACATCTTCTAGTAGCACACCCCCATTAATTCCTATACGAAATACTTGGCCCTACATCTTGGGCATCAAAGAGTAGCGTCCCTCTTAGGTCACCACGAGGCTCGCTGACCAACCACGTGTACAAAAAGCTGGGTCGCAATGTATTACCACTACTAGCATGCATCACCTCGCCTTAACTTTCCACTTCAAACAATTGCTGGCCGTTTGCAGCCAGTATGCTGCATTATAATGAGCACGCAAACGCCGCTATGTCAGTTTGCCTTTTACATACATTGCAGACCATACATCAACCGTTGTTTAAATTCAACTTCTTAGCCGTAAGTGGGATGCCGATGCGGGGCGAAGTATCTGTAAGAGACAACTGCAGAGTCTGACAGGCAGTGAGACCGTCATTTCGTACCCCGTTCTGATAGCTTCGGCCCCTCGAAAGGAATGTCGACTTGAGGCGTAGACGTCGTAGCTTGTGCTTTAAGGCATCGAAGGAGCCAGCCCGGACGGATTAAATCCTTCCCAATCTCCTGGGCAGTTGTGATCAAGCTGCAGATTACCACAAAAGCGGAGAAAGGCTGTGAGAAAAGGCTTGCATAGAGTGCCTGAAAGCACACGCATGCATGTTACCGGGTGGTCGGACTGTGTGACATACGAACGTCCAAATCCGGCGATTAGTTCTAATCGATCAGATGAGGACCTGAGATGAACACAAGACAGTTGTTTCGTAGGGATTCAATCGACATCAGAGACAAGGCAATTGCTTGTTGTCCGTCATCTGGAAATAAAAGCTTTCATTTGAACCAATGCCTCACTATGTGTGATCTGCAACAACACAAATAGATCCGTTGGATGAACCAGGAATGTTGAGATGAGGAGGCCGCCTACAAACCAAACCGTTGATGCGGATCCGCAGATTTCGGAGACTTGATGAAACCTTGGTCCTTGGTCGTTAGTGGGGGCCAAATGGGAAGGCATATGACTATTGTCGCAGATGATGTGTTCGTTGTTGTAGTGTTCATGCTATACGTAGTAGCGAAATATATCTGAGCCAGACGCGGTTCGATAAGAAAATAAAATAACTAGATGACCAATCATGAAGCATGGATGGTGTTTGCCTCGTTTGCCTTGTAAACTGTATGCAAGCCTATCGTATGCAAGCCCGTCCAATGTGAATACCGCATCTAAAGCATGATGAACATATTGATTCATCGACGAGAAAAAGGGGAATATAGCCGAAATCTGCGTCTCAAAAAAAAACAGGCTATTGTTCATTCGTTGGGGGCCACCCGGGGAAACCAGGTGAGTATGGTGAGATCATTTAATAAAGGTCGTTGACTTAGAGACAATAGCTTCAGCCCTATGTTTATTGCAATGTCGGCGTAACATAACCTGGGACACATATTAATTGAATTGTCGACTAGTCTGAGGTATACCATAGTACCACAGCAGATGTTGGGCTCTTGGGTGAAGAGGGCGTTATAATGACGTGTTAAATCCCTTGCAGCTTCTGATCCGAATTGAGTTCTCGGTGTAAAGTCAGGGCCGTGTTGCCGTAATTGGACAGGTGGCATGTAAACTGGTGAGTAGAGACATTGGTGCGTTCTCTCCTCAGATCTCTAGGAAGTTCAAGACTGTTAGCAAAGCGGCCAACGTATGTGTATAGCCCAGAATCAGTCTAGAAAAGAAGGAATGAATTAGTTCCCCTTCCGCCCTGCCTTATGAAGGCAATCGAGCTCTGCATTCGTCAAATGGATCATGGCTATCCATGGTTTGGTCTCTGTTGTACTCTGTTTTGAGGCGTATACAGAGCACATCGTGGAAGTCCAGAAGAGGCTGGCGAATTAAAACAAGTTGATGCCTAGTATACTAATGGTTGCGGCTGGGCGCTTAACATAATGCGCATGGATTTGGTTTGTACAGCCTTAATTCGGTGAGAGGTCGGGACTGTTATTAGAGTAACGTCGTAATGGTCAGCTCGGTGCAGCAAGAAGGCCAAAGGTTTGCCTCGACATAGCTGGATGGAGATGGATCGGTGAGAATTTAAAGTCAATGGAACCAAATCGTCGTCGTCAGCCGGTGACTATCAGCTCTCTTGACAAAGTGGTCGCATGTCTGGAGACTATCGTCAAGGCAAAGATATCCCTCGATGGTGGCGCACAAAGTGTCGTTGCGGAGGACCATGTGGCGGGCTTCTAATAGATCAGCTCGACACGCCAGCGAACCGCTAACGACATGCGGCTCTTCGAGGCGTAGCAGTGGGGGCGAAAACGATCAAGTGTAGCTGGATATAAAGAACGGTGCGCACCCATTGTTCCGCCTGATGAGCAGCTGTGCGCTGCTGCCTGATTCAAAGTGGGGATATGCAACCAAGGATATGGCGGAATGGGCGGCCTCCCAACCACCCAACCGAAGAACTAGCGCCGTTGCCTCTTTTTTGCTGCCTGCTGCAAAAATGCGAACCGCAGGGTTGAGCCGCATTTACATGACCTGCTCGCCCACACACCGCTTTTATCAGCTTCGACGGCATCTACACATCTTTAACACACCAGCCACTATATTCACCCCCAGGTCTGAAGCTGTCATTTGGTCGTTTGACCCCATCTGTGTGCGCAAACTGCTGTTTTAATACTCCTCCTTTTGCACACCTGTTCCCACCTTCTCCGCCCCGAAACCGTACATCCGAACTTTTCCATGCAACTTAGTTTGTGCGAAATCGAAAAAGAGCCAATCAGCGCCTGGAGGCTAGTCTACTATCAGCGTGCTTCCTATATATCTAGATAGGAAGCACTAAGCTTGGCAAATGGTGGTGAACAGACCCGCAGGAGCCCGTTGCTATCCAGAATTCGCTATTCGTCGCCATCTGGACCTTTTACGAAACCGCTCCTGTGGGCTTTGTCTAAAAAATGGCTAGCAATGTCGACATCCAAGCCCGGTTTGTGAATGCATTACGGACACAGGCAAAGACAGCTGAGGCTACACAGTCAGATTCGCTACCATGTCCTTACTGTACTCATCAAGGCCGAATATTCCTGAATATCGACCAACTTCTTAACCATGTTAAGTGCGAGCATGTCTCCATCCTGCAAGCCATGGAACCCGGTCAGGCACGTGCCCAGGTCAGGAACGCCGCACTGAAGTTGTAAGTCAAATCAAGCCTGCTTCGTCACGCGACGCCTCGTTATCTGGCCTGGAGTTCTGACGCCCACATTTAGAAAGGCCGTGGACCAATCAAGTGAGGCTACCGCTGGTACTGGCTCTACACCTGATCTCACAACCTTGTCCCTGGGGGAGACAGGAAAAAGTCGACATGCGTCATATCTGGGAAAGAAGAGGCCTGCTGAGTCCGACCACCATGCCCGCCGTGGCAAAATTCAGAATCCTACTGAGATCTACGACCTTGAGTGGTCGAGAGACATTCCTCATTCGATAATGCCGGAGCGTACCCATTCGAAGCAAACTGACACTCGACTGTTTGATCCAAAGCGGAACACGAAAGGTAGTGCATCTCCTTACCGATCAACCCCAGAACCATCAAGCGAGTGGTCTGTGGAGGCCAATCGAAGTCAGCAGCAAGCTTTACAGATTGCCAACTCTCGTGCCGATCGAGGCTCTACTCCTCAAACGTCCAACACTAAACCTCAGGTGCCTGGCCTCATTGAGATACAGAGATTCGATCTACGTTACCCAGGTCTTTTATTGCAGCCGGATTCTCGACCAATATCTCAGGAGCAACTTGCTTCGGAAGTGAAATCTATCTATGCTGGCTTGACCATGGTGGAGACTAAATGTATCCATGTTGATCGAGCTCACGCAGCTGATACCGATCCCAATACCAAGATTGGGAGCGATCATTGGCAAGCACTCATTGCTCTACACAGAACGCTCCTACATGAACATCATGACTTTTTCTTGGCGTCTCAGCACCCCTCCGCCTCGCCTGCATTGCGTCGTTTAGCTTCCAAGTATTCGATGCCTGCACGGATGTGGAAGCATGGAATCCACTCATTCCTTGAATCATTACGGCGTAGACTTCCCGAAAGCATAGACTATATGCTTGCCTTTATTTATCTGGCATATCAGATGATGGCGCTCCTTTATGAGACAGTCCCTGCGTTTGAAGACACATGGATTGAGTGTCTAGGCGACCTGGGTCGGTATCGTATGGCAATTGAAGATGAGGATGTACGAGACCGCGAGACCTGGACTGGTGTGGCTAGGTCATGGTACAGCAAGGCTGCTGATAAGAACCCGTCCGTTGGTCGATTATACCACCATTTAGCGATACTCGCTCGACCAAACGCCCTCCAACAGCTATACTATTACTCCAGATCCCTGACTTGCGTTAAGCCATTTCCAAGCGCGAGAGAATCAATCTTAACGCTCCTGGATCCTATTCTAAGCCGACCGACTGCGTCTCACTCACACGTTATATCTATCGACACTAGTTTCATACAAGCACACGCCATCCTCTTCGAAAAATTATCCCTAGAAGAATTCAATGAAGCCACAACCACATTTCTAGGACTATTGAATAATCATATTGGTCGCGTTACAGCAAAGTGGAAAGAGCAAGGAATGTATATTGCCGTAACTAACTTATCTGGACTTTTCGATTACGGCTCCGACGACTCTGGCCTTCGCCGGATTCTCGAATTTCATGAAAATCAACTGCAACAAAGCAAACCTACGAGCAAATATTCGATCGAATCCGACGAGGATGTGAGTCGATCTCCATCCCCCGTCGACCACAATACATCGTTAGCATCCATCACCGAGGCTGAAATACCTTCTATCCTCGAGACACTATCCAGCGATCCTACTTTCGCTCGAGCCTATTTCCTAACAATGTCTACACTTTCGTTGGCTGTGCGACGAATAGGCGATAAGAATGTCCTCCCTCATGTCCACATTCTCCTTTCTTTTCTTTCCAGTTTTGCGTCCATTAAATACGTTGCCCATCTTATTGACCGAGCACCTTGGTCGGACATTACCACTTTCCTCAATACGTTACTCAAAGCCGAACGACCCGAGCCACTTATGACAGCTCCCGTCTTCCCAGTAGACCGGGCTGATAATCTGCCTCTACCAGAGGACTACTTGATGCGTGGCCAGATCTGGAGCCAATGGTATTTCCCGGAAAACTGGTTTATGATCGAACATGACGAGGAGGATCGGTATTTGGAGCTCGCATCTACGATTAAGTCTCGCACCGAACGTATTCTTCATCTCGGCTACCATATCTCGACCGTGAGTCAAAATGCTTTTGCTATCTGTTTGTTCGATCTAATATTCCTCTAGTTCGACCGCTGGATTTCTTACGATCAGCAAGCCAATACGTTCTCTGTCTTAAACAACAATGCTTCAGCTTGATTCACTCGCCACCTACTTCGTCCATCAATTGTTTCTGTTCCGTTTTGGTGTTAGGAGTCCTTGCACTCACCGGCGTATGTATTCTCTGCCATTTTACTGCATCATATGCTTGAACGATCTCATAGTTGCATTGCTACACAGCCAATGAAACCTAGCGGCGATGATGCAGTCAAAAAATTGAGTAGCTGTCAGATGTGGGCAATGAAGTGGGGCAGTTCAGGCGCGACGGGGTAAAGAAAAGAAGTTGACTAAGCGGCACGAAGAAGTGGAGTCGACACAAGCATAACGAAGCCAGTGGACTTCAGACTACAAGACGAAAAAGTAGCTGTATTGCCACTATATCAAGCTGGCACATAGACAATCTACTAAAAGACCAGCGTAAGTATGTCAATTGGACGAGGAGGAGCAACGGAGTTCGCCGTGATTGAAGCAGAGAAGCCCATGGTACACACCCAAGCTGTCGAAGTCAGGAGCGCACATGGATAGTGCAATTTGCTGTGAAAATGCACATGAAAGCCTTACCAACTGCAGGTGAATATTGGCTCTACTTTGATATCGAAAATAGATGAATATTATATTGATGGTCAAATGATGACTTGTGTGCATCATTCTGAATCAACCGCGAAATCTATTCCCACGTTTCAGCGGAAAACCGTACAGCGATCTGGAACTCGCTATAGCGTCTATGCGCAGAGATGCTGTATCTCGAGGTTTTAATCTTTTGTTTGTATAGTACTAAGCTAAAAGTTCGGTTCGGGTAGGAATTTCTCTACATCCTACTCTGCGTATTTACCTACTTTTTGTTTACAATAGTTTATAAAAACTTAAAATTATATAACTTTATATTTATATTTTATTAATATAAAATAATATTTTAAGTCAAAAACTATATATAGTTATATATATTTACTTATACTATTATTATAAGAAATTTTAAGTACTATAACTAATTTAGTACTTAATTATTTTTTAAAAAATAAATAGAAAAAATAAATAACCTAAGTACAACATAATAATTAATATTAATAGTTTATATAGTACGTTTCTATTGTTATTTTTTATACTATAATAGAATTAGGGCGTTGTTACAATCC
>BLYF01000021.1:41736-61943 GCA_014905255.1 Herpotrichia juniperi | reverse complement strand
AAGCTAACCTTCACGCGCCTTTCCCCCAATCACTGATCAGATAGGAAGAGAAAGGGTCGAACGTTAACAGGCGTTTACTAGGCCCCCAACTAATTAGTCCACACCATCGAATCCTTCCGTCACTGGTCCAATAGAAACCCACCATTAGCGCCTCATAGTGTCGCAGCCTCGTATAACCAATTCCTACATAACGTCGATCGAACCTGCATTCACATCTGCACTCTTTAGCTCTCGCCTCTCAACTTTCTAACCCCAAATTTCGCTATGTCGCCCTCACCCTTCTCCCCAACATCGTACTATCGTTTCTCCAACGCCGCACACCCCAATACTGGTATAAGCACTGGCTACAAGTATGAAAACACGCCTCCCCACCTCGGCCTGACACCCTACGGTTCGCGATCTTCAGAGAACTGGCAAATATACCGGCAGCGCGACGACTTGGGTCGTAGCATATATTTGATCCGGAATTACGATTATGGCGCCACGCTCCAACTAGGGCTGACCGAGCAAGCGCGCGCCGTGCCTCAGTTGCTACCTAGAAGTGGAGAGTTGGGACAGCAATGGATTATGGAAAGAGGAAGTGATGGGACATGGGTGTTGCATAATGCGTTATTGGGAAATGGGTCCTACTTGGGGGTGTCGGAAGGGGGGTATAGTGGATTGTATACGAGAGAGGTACCGGCTATGCAGCCGAGCCCTAATGGGAGCGAGAAGTGGACTGTGTCGATTAATGTTTCTGCGGGCGAGATCACCGCCGAGGATGCGTTGAAGGATATCGAGTTGATACAGGTATGTGATAGCGACGATGACGATTTTGTTATGGTTTGATGATTTGTGGCTGTTTGTTACTGGGCTGTGAGCTTGGATAAATTCATAGAGGGCAGACAATGAGGTTGTGTGGTTACTATAGATAGTGCGAAGAGACATGCACTGACGAACTTGGCGCTGATTTATCGTGTAGATAAAGGCTCCACCGCCGAGCACACTGCCGAGTATACCGCCGAGCACACTGTCGAGCATACCGCCGAGCACACTGTCGAGTATACCGCCGAGCATACTGTCGAGTATACAGTCGAGCATACCGCCAAGTACACAGCCAAGTACACCGATGTCACTCCCCGTCTATACACCGGCATCGACCTCAGCCGCCTGTCAATCAATCACACCAGCAGGTGAAGCTTTCCTCGAAATGTCCGGTGGGTTCTTCCTCGTCGTATTCCTTTTTGCAGCGGTGTGGGCGTGGTGCAAAGTGAAGGGAAAGCATGAATATACGTTGGTGGCGGCTAAAGAGAGCGAGGAGGATAAGGAGGGATTGCCTGTGTATGAGGAGATTGAGAGTGCTAATATCAAGGCGGGAGAATCAACTTAGGAATAGAGTGAAGAGAGGTTGGCTTTAGATTTGGCACGCAGAGTAAAGTGTAGTTTTGTACAAGTTAATGCTTAAGATTATCTATAATTTATCGGTTGTTCAGTGGTTTTATCAATCTCGATGCTGTATTCAAGGTCTCCTTGTCCGAAGAGCAACGTGGCACACCTGTCATCTGTCATAACCACGAACAGCAAACCTATAGAAGTCACGAAACGAAGTAATTAGTAAACTGTACCAAGTTCAGAAAAAGCCACTTTTTCCAACCCTAATTCCCTCCAGCTCATCAACCAAACCCCCAACTCAACCCTCTTCCCTTCTTTCCCATAACAAACGACTTCCCACTCACTACAACCAAACCGCGACCCCACTCCATCCCTCCCAAATGTCCTACTTCTCCTCTGCAGATTCTCCATCGTCAAACATGTCCCCACAAAAGCCAACCCTCACACCATCCGACCTCGCCACAATCCACGCCGAATTCGTAAAACTCCAAGGCGACAAACCCCTCGCAAAAGCAGACGAAGCATTCGAATATCTCAGAGATGTCCTTCCGACCCTCGCCGACCACCGCGCGTATTGTCGGTGGAAGAAGCAAAATCTGAGGTAGTGGTTTGGAAATGGGTGAAAGGGGGCTTTAACGTTGAACATTAAAGGTGCGTGCAGTTTCTAGCAAAAGGTTTTTGCAATCAACGAGGTCTGCAGAGCTGTGACTAACTGTTTATTGTAGGGCCTCTTGGATGACGGGATATAGCGTGGTGCCGCAGTGGTAGAATCAGATTGCCATTTTTCAGTATAGTTCTGGTAGGCAGCGGCGCATGTCGATGTTTCAGCAAATGTGGTCTTACGGGGAAGTAAAAGAGATAGTTCTGTGTATGTGCTTATTAAATACTGAGCACTCCGTGTTGTTATCATCATATATTTCATTCTCCCCTTCTTCCTAGGCTGGGCTTCACTATTCCACACAAAAGCGCTTGCAATAAACAAGCATAAAAAATTATATTGCAGCCAAAAAAAAACTCATCAGCATTTTAGGTACAAGAGTGACTGCTGATCGCAAATAAGTTTGATAATTATTTAATGTCACGTGACAGCCGGTCGATTCCATCCTCGTATAAAAGGTTGTCAGGATCACAGGCACAACCATAAATGTATTGCTTATTATGTTAGGTTTGAGCTATCACAAGGTATCGTTGTATTGATAACCAGGTGGATTGTGCGAGCATAGTTCTGTGTCATACTACATAAATGTATGTCCCCTTCTGTAACACGTGATAGTTGCCCATGAAGAAAACAAATTGAGACGGACCAAACCAAAGAGTGATCAAAATTAAATACCTAGGATGTAAAACAAAGACAAAAAAGCCAGCCCCTACGCAATTTCGTGGTATTCGACTATGTGCGAGCTCGTCATGTTGGGAGCTTCCTGTGCCCACTCGATCACTTTGCGTTCTAACCTCGAGGTTCTTGTGCTGAACAGTGTATACCAGATCCAGTGGGCGCACATGCTGAACGTTGTTGCAGACGTGATGCTAAGCGAAAGCTTAGACACCAGAGCAGGGCTCGCGTGATATAAGGGCAAACATGTCCATACTCCGATTCCCAGACCAAACATGAGACAGATGTGTTGGAGCTGATCCGTGCGGTTTATGCGATATTGCAGCATTGCTAGTATACCGAACAGAAGAGCTATAATGACGAAGAGGGTCGTGGATGGGCTTTGTAACATGTCGAGAAAAGGTAGAAGAAACGGCGCAAAAATCTGTAGCTGTTAACATTTAGTTGCACGTTGGAGATGACATGATTTACCTGGTTGGACACGTTTGTTTCTACATGACTGCAAGTCTCTGCGCTGGATAATAACCCTGATGTCTTGCTCACCACGGTCGCGTTCCTCGATATATCCGTGTGTGCTGGCGAGAATGCCATGCAGGTCTCTGTGCGAGCGGTATGGGTATTCTCGTAGTTCCGTAGCGTTATATAGCATGCCAACTGGCTAGCCGCAAGGATGAGAGCTCGAATGAAGCGATGATGGCGACGAGGACGAGAGGGCACAAAAATCACTCCGTAGGTTAGGTCGAGGATAGATTCAGAGGACGCCCTTTTCGCCGTAGGAATACCATTTGCTAGATGCAGTGCTTGGGAAACGACCTGCACTCCACAGCCATGAGCGATAAATATGAGCGGATTTGTAGTTGTTCCAGAGCTCGCCCGCTCCGAGGCCAGGGCGTCGAACAAGTTCAGGGCCACCGGTATCTTATAGACATGACCAGCTTCGCAGACGTTGGACTTGCGCGGTTTTGTTGCAATCGTCAAGATCCTTGCCTGAGAACATGAGATACCGGGAAGTGTCCAACGCGTTCCATGCTCGCTCGTAGATGCCCCTCCCAGATTGTATACATGGACGACGTCAACGAGGGCAGCGCCGGCATCAGGGGTGGACACTTCCAATAGGTGAAGCTCAGAGGAGTTGCATTTTGTAGACTCGTTCGAATTATTTGATGGTGATATCATGCCGCTACAGTGCGCTGGGAGCGCCGCGAGCGCCTGCAGATGAGCGTGAGAAACGAGCTTCGCTGGCGAGAGCCAAGGGAGCGCTCAACGCTGGGAGTATATGAGCAGCTAACAGCAAATATTGGAGGGATAGAGAGCCACCGTGAAGAGTCGTGAGGAGGTTAGAAGATGGTATGGAGGTGGATGTCGCCGGTTTCGTATAGGATGAAGAACGATGATGCCCAGAGAAGGCTGACCACACGCCAACACAGCCGCAGCGCCCAGGTTCCACACTCCATGTGGAGTCGGGCTCTCTGATGCTGCTTCTTAACTCTTGCTCCACCCTCTGCCACAGCGCTCCAACCATCGTTGCCGTCCGTTCTGTAATTCTCATTTTACCTCCATCCTCGTATCCACAACCGCACCCATTACTACTAGCCCGTTGTGGCAACCATCCCCAGTACCTCGTCATCTCGAATCGCTGTCAGGGACCGAACGCAATAACACAGGTGTTGTTATCGCAGGATCGTTGGCGGGGTGTCCTGTCTGCGACATGGAGGACATGTTGAGCGATGTCCAGGGTGACGTCCTTGCTTCCCCAGTTTTACGGTCCGCTAGCCTCCCCATCTTTCCATCCCAAACTAGTCTAATCAGTTCTCGGACCTCAGACCTACCTCACCGCACCACGCCCCCAGTCACACCTACATATCCTTTTCCGAAGAAGAGCTTGCGGATGCACTCTGCCCCGATCCAGGAGATGAAGCGGAATTCCAAGTTGAAAACAACAAATTCGCCTTTTCGCCTGGTCAGTTGAACAAGCTTCTCAATCCAAAGAGCTTGGCTGCATTCCACGCGTTGGGCGGCATCGATGGACTTGAGAAGGGATTGAGGACTAGCAGGATATCTGGGCTAAGCAATGACGAGAAGGCCTCTACACTGGCCAACCGAAAGCGGGTCTTTTCCGACAACAGACTGCCCGCACCAAAGGCGCCCATATGGAAAAGGCTCACACAAGGTCCGCCTAAACAACAGGAATCCAAAGCGACAGTCAAGACTGTACGTTCCGGGCGCATCTGCGAGAGTTCTGTTTACGACATCTGCGCCGGAGATGTGTTGCATGTGGAACCAGGGGATGTGATCTTCGCGGATGGCATACTCATTTCTGGACACAACATCAAGTGTGATGAATCATCGGCCACGGGCGAGAGCGATCCAGTCAAAAAAACTTCCTCAGAGACGGTCGAACATGCCATACGTACGGGGGCGTCACTGGAAAATTTGGATCCATTCATTATATCCGGATCCAAGGTGCTGGAAGGCGCGGGTACTTTCATGGTCACAGCGGTAGGAGTTCACTCATCCTATGGAAGGGCTATGATGTCTCTGAGAGATGATGCGGATATGAGTCCCTTGCAAATGAGGTGTCGGGGTCTATTTGAGTACTCTGAGACTACTGGCGTTGCTTTTGCCATCTGCCTACTCGGATTCCTCCTTGTCAAGATCGTCGACACCCGGAGCTTCTCTGAACTTGTACCCGCCATGATGAGTTTCGTCTCCATACTAGCTCCAGCGGTCCTTTTTATGGCCTGTATGTCAGCTCTGGATTTCGCAATACCAGTACTGGACGGATGGATATTCCTTGGCAGTGCGGCTCACGATTCTTTCATATCGACTGGAAGTAACTTCAATACCTCACCGATTTCGCGCATAAAATGGCTCGATTTTCTTCAGAGAAGTAGTGAGTGGTCTTACCGAAGTTCAGTCCTGAGCAAAGCATCGGGTACCAGACCCAATCGTCTGATACGAAGTGCTCACGTCGCGCGGTCAAAGCACTTACAACCTAGCTATGCTTCGAAGGTTCTGCGCAGCAGTACAAGAGTGTGGGCCAGAAAGAGCTCTAGCCATTCCCTTAGATTCACTATGGGTACTATATCCTTTTGTCTTATTCACAGTGCGGATGCTCAGCAATCAGACGTTACCCTTGGTTCGAAACAACGCGCTCAAGACACATTATCCGAGATACTGGTCTCCTGCACCGCTCTACTGGCGCCAACCATCATACTTCTGGCTGCCGGCTGTATAACTCTGTTTCTGCTTTGGCTCGAGTCGGAGGGAGCATTGGCCCTTTTCATGCTGGGCATGGCTTGTATATTCGTCACGATCCGCGCCTCCGGAGATCAGAACTACTTTATACACCTGTCAGTGGGAATGGCCTATTTCCTATTCATGATTGGGTTCTGCAGGCTAATCGCGCTGCGGAATAAATATGGCAAGGGGTTTTGCTTTGTCGCAACTTTAATAGGGAGCTCCATAACTATAATCGTTATGGCATTCTCCTCCTCACGCGACTACTGGATTGCATTTACGGATCTCAATCCGACGTTCGCGCTGTCTCTGGTCATCCCGCTGAGCTTTTTTCTCTGCGACTTTGCGCTTTATGTCACTCGAGCCGTCAATCAGCATGAAGCATTAACAAGCAGCCCTTCACAACTAGAAGCTGGCATCCCAGGGGACGTACCAAGCGCCGGAGATCAAGCATATCGATTGCGGCACATCTCCATCCAACGCATGCGGCGCCAAAACATATTCGACAGCGACATGTTCGACAGCGATGCCGATGATGCTGACCTTGACGACATTGAGATTGATGGATCTGCAGCTGGTGAGGCTTCGCAGAAACAGCGGAAGTGTCCCATGTCTGATCGCTTTGCGGCATGGGTATCCAATATCTTTCGCAAGGCCAAGGCTCAGTAGAGACTGAATCCTGGTCCGCAATCACATATCCACTGGTATTTGAGCTTGATGTGTAAACATTGCCTTATGTCCTAATTACTTTTTTTATTTATTTATGTCTGGTCCACCTGTATAGTTGCTCGATGTGTGGGACACGGCATTGTGAGGCGTATGGCGTTGTCGTGGGCAGCACGACCGGAGGACCAGAGGATGTCTTCCATGAATTTACATTATCAATTCTCTCACGACTTTTCTCACGTCTGTTTTCTAAACATCTATCATCGATATGTTCTAAAAAAATCACTTGCGCTTTCTCTATTACGGCAGCTTGTTTAAAAAACAAGATCTATCACAGCTCTAGAAAGCTGATGCGTAATAAAAGAAAGTTGTATAACATCTCCTTCTATGCACCACACGTGACCAATGTGTTCACACGCGTAGACACAACGCTGATCCACAATGCCCAGAAAAACTAATAACTCACACCATTTCAAGTCCGTGTTGCAAAAATCCGAGTGCAACAACCCGAGTACAATACTCAATCAAGTACAGCGAGCTCACATTGACTTATTTAAATAAATGACTGGGGATAAAGATCGTACCGCATAGCGAGTAATCAATCACTCTCAACCCGTTCAACATATTTTCATCTGATACTTACGTGATATGATCTTTTTTTCATGTGATTTTGTGTATAACGGGGTGTGCGCGGGGTGTATCCACGCAAGTCAAACGCATATGAGTAAATGTGAAAAGACGCAACTGCATACCACAACACTTCAGAAAAATGCCACCATTCGGAGAAGTAATCCGCCAGAACTAGCTTCAGTAGTACAGTCTCCAGTTAAATATTAAAAGCCATTCGAGCCAATCTTCGAACGCTAGGCTCTGGCAGCCAAACAACAGCTTTCAACATATTTACACCATATACTATTCCTTCCAGCCGTCGAATTGAAATCTCCAGCAAACAAATCCATCGAATTTGGGGGTATGTTTATGACTTTGGCCTCTTTTGACTTCGCAAAGTACTCCTAAGTACCCTGTAGTACTGTGGTGGATGTGTGCCTTAGGTACGTGACTATGTCTGTGCTCTCCACCCCTCTTTACCTAGATGAACCAGCCAATGAAAAAAATCCGTCTCTGTAATCGTAAACTCCACCCTAATCCGGTTCGGATCGGGCCCGCCTTATCGAATAATCAATCCACCTTAAAATAGCGCCCGTTGGTACGGTAGTGGAGCACATTGAGGCCATACATAGTCGTTAAACAGAGCACGCCCCACCGATCATGGTGTAACGTAAGCCGGATCTTGTTCTGGCGATACTTGTCGTTGGGTGATAGTAACGCATAGCATTACCTTATAGCGTTGACATAGGTCAGCTTTCATCTCTCTCTATGGTGAGGTTATGCACGGCTTAAAGGACCAAAAAAGCAGAAAACGCCATGTTCTACACTATCCGACAAAGCCAAGTAGCGTGTGAGGCGTTTCGTCCATATTCCACACTATCCGTCAAAGCCAAGTAGCGTGTAGGGCGTTTCGTCCATACTGCCGCGGTACGGTGCGCCGCATCTAGACACACGCTGTTCGTATTTCCTTGTTCGAGCCCGCCACATATCATTGTCTAGATCGGAGCGATTGCAACACCTGGGGCCCGTGGGGACTCTCTCTTCCACTAGCATCAACCTTGATCTTTCGATCGTGAGAGCGGAGAAGATTGAGAAAACGGGAAAGAGCTTCTCAGCTGAGCCAAGTCTCGGTAGAAAGGCAGAACGGCACAAGTTTGGGCTTGGGATGAATTGAATCTCAGCTGATATGGAATTTCAATCTCAGCTGATGTGGAGAAACGTGGGGAGTGGATAACCAATGCATGTAGAACATTACTATTGCGAATTTTTTTTCAAGACCTGGAACCGTGTCGCGCTCAGCGACCACCTTCCGTAGTCTCGTTCTGTGTAGGAGAGTGCATGGATAGTAATGAAATCTTAGGATGTGAACCTCATCAGTGATCTCCCAGCATCTTCAAACCCAGCGTGAATCGTCATCCGTAGACGTCTGGCCTAGCAGTCGAAGAAGAAGAAAACCATAAATCCCAGTCTCGAAATCTACCTTGAAAACACCACCATACATGCCGGCCCCAACGCCTCGCTGGTAAACACAGAGACTTCAAAGAAAAAAGAAAAAAGGGGGGGAAAGAAAGTCGATAGGTCCTTCCAAAGACTCATCATTGTCAGTATCTGTGTTCAAACCAGCTCCTCATTAACATATCCGCTGTATGAGCAGTTCTTTCCATTCTAGGGTAAGGAACTTTCGCACGCAGAGAACATGAGCGGTCAAGTCCCACCTCATTAGCATCTACGGCTGCCATCCCATGCCAGTTGAGGAGATGCCCACGGCGGCGCTGAGACGCTGACCTCTCTCGTCGAGATGGCGGATGGCAGACTTCTTGTTGGCCCACCACTCCTCAAAGGCCATAACGTCACCGATAGAGACAGCACCCGAGCACTTGGTCTCGTACCAATCCTTGTCGACCTTTCGAGCGGCATGGCGAAGACGTGGGATGGATTCAGTGCGCAGATGGGAGAGTTCCATGGCGTAATAGGCGTTGTGCGGCTCGAGTGGGGTGGAGAAGGACCGGTCGTGTGAACGGCCACGCTTGGCGGGGAACTTTGGGAACATTGCATCGGCTGGTGTCAGGCAGATTGGTGAGATGGGAGATATGGGTTGGGAACTCGAAAGCGGTGGGGTGGTGGTTCCAGATGTGGTGGCTGGCGACGCACTGAAAGTGGGTGAGACGACTGATAACATGCTGCTAGCATTGCTTGCGGTCCGGAGCTTGAGGGGCATATGGAGCATGCTGTTGTCGAGTTGGACAAGATAGTCGTCTTCGTCCACGTTGTGGTCCGGGCGTTTGTTGTCAAGACTCTCGGTGTGCTCCTCAAGTCGCTCGTAGCCTGGAGGGGAGACAAAGTTAGCATTTGATCAAGCTCACGTTTTGGGCAGGTGTGGTATGATTGGTAAATCGCTCATTGATAACGCTAAGCTGTATGGGGGCAGTGACTAGGTGAGGCAATTACACTTACCAGTCAGTACAGCAGCCCCAGAATGCTGCATTCCTGCCAGAGTAGCTTGCAGCTGAGGGGTGAGATGGTCCCATAGATCTTGAGAGATGTACCACGCCGAGAGGTGAGTTGGATTGTAGCTGAAGGCGTCACCGTCCTGGGGGCAGGAGGTGCGAGGTGAGGGTGAGTGTGAGTGTGAGTCCATCCTAGGAGAGTGCGGGATGGCGAGAGACGAGGTACGAGCCTTGCGACTGGAGCTGCGGCTTGGGCGACTGTGTCCGTCAGAGCCAGGGTCGTGGTAGAGTGGACGAGGGGAGGTTGCGGTGTTGCTCGCCATCTTATAGTAGGGAGGGGAGGGGAGGGGAGGGGAGGGGGGAGATGTTGTAGGTAGATGGTGTGAGTGCCCGGACGGGTGGGGATAGTGAGCCGAGTCCAAGGTGCAGTGGGCGGTGCGTGCTGCAGTAGGGTGGTGGGTGGGTGGTGGGTGGCCGTGGATGTTGTGTTTACAGCGTGTTGTTGGGAAGGAGTGTGGTGAGCTATATGTACCCGACGGTGCAACAGTTGGTTACCTGCAGGCCGTGAAAGAGCGCGGCAATTGTGAAACGATCGTAGTGGAGGTGAGGATCGAGAAATTAGATGTCGCAAGACGGAATCCTCGGGTCTGTCTTCATGGGGGTACTGGCGATTAAGCTGTGTGTAGGGAATATGGCTGGCCCCGTCTATTTTGGTTGCGACTTTCTGTTTATACCCAACGGGGATGACGCACTTTTCTCGTAATGACGGGGGCCGATGGGAAAGTGAAAGTCGATGCGGTGCAGCGGGGAAGTCTAATACCAGTCAGAGCGCACTTGCTGCCAGACACATGCGCATGTCGACGATTGGGGCACTATCGAACGCGTACTGTGCATCGGTTTCCATCATCAATCGTCCACTGCCGCTGCCCAAGATCAAGAGCAAGCAAAAGCTGACGTGCGGTTGATGTCTGCGCCGTATGCGGCAACATGCAGCAAGTAGATTCTTGCGCGAAATAGGAACGAAGAGGAGTGTGATTGGCTTACCGGCTCGTGAATTTTACCCTTGCCCTCGGAATGAGTCGGAGGCGGCTAGAAGCACCGACCGAGTCGGGCAGGCCTGGAGTTCTTGCGCCTTTGTTTGTTTGGTCTTGTTATCAAAGATTCGCGAAAAGCAACGGCATATGGAAAAACGTGCAGGAAAGGACAGGATGAGAGGATGCGATGAAATAGAAAGAGAAGGCCGCTTAAATTTGGCGCTTTGAGAAAAAGGTGGGAGGAAATTTACAGTGACAGCAGGTCTCTGTCCAACCACAACGCCCAGCGCGCCCAGTCAACGTCAACCGATTGCGCTTCTGCTCGCCGTTCCTCAACAAGCCAGCACAGTTCAGTCGTGCCAATCCAAAGAAAAATACGAGGGTTGCGAAGCGGCAAACAGAACATTGGTCAGCTGTCTTGTATTGGTGGCAACCTACGATTGTGCCATTCCGAACATCATCCGAAACCATATCCTTCGCTAACTTTTGAGCATTTCATGTCATTCTCCAATATACTTCATCTTGATGTCATTCGCTGAACATTGGTGGAAGAATCCCCCTCCCAAGCAGAACCGCCCGCCCCCGGCATTTTTTGCGTAATGGTAAGCCGCCTGTGGTATGCCAAACGCCGTGTGAAGAGTTCCGAGTCACCTACTCCAGCCTGTGAACGCAACTCGAGTCAGTGTCTGTGAGCTTATACTGGACGTCGTGGGTTCTGACCTTTGAATCAAATGAAGACCAGATGCAGTCGAGACGATTCCGCTTATTTGGCCCGGCTCGAGCTTGAAAGCAGCATCCTCGAATTCCTTTTGCATATCTCCCTGTCCAAAGAATCCCCTACCAGGCAGTGTCAGCAGATTGCCACCATTATACAGTTTCGACACTCACAAATCGCCTCCTTTCCGGGCGCTGCTGCAATCTGATTCTGTCGTCGCAAGCTCAGGCAAGGTTGTAGTCCCGTTATTGATGCTCTCCTGATGCCTTGTGATGTCTTCACGGGCTTCCTCCACAGAGCGTGTGATCTTAGGCTCCTTCCAGCTGGCAGGACGACGACTGTCGCGATGCTTCACCAGCAAGTGGGCGCATCGGATCTTGCCAGGAACCGTAAAGTTCGCTGCAGAGATGCCGTTGGAGCTGTGGTTGTTTGCCATATATTGCTTGAGCGTCTCCGGGTCGGTGCCGGCTGGGGGCTCCCATCGCGAATCTTTGGTTTCGGGGTGGAAATAGTAGGGGAGGTTCTTTGTGTTGGAACGGCGCACCTCCCAGCCCTGGGGCAGACCAGCTGGAGTGAGTTTTTCGGACTGCAAAGCAAGTAAGTAGCTATCCTACTTAATGTTGCCATGAGAGTCATGTGCAAGGTTGAGATTACCATGTCAACGCGCGTATGGGGTATTTGCTAGCTGTCAGGCACAGGAAAGAGTTTCGTCGATGCGATAGTCAATTGAATCTCCAACACAAGGCAGAAGCTGATGGTGGAATTAAGATGCGATGTGCTTTGTTGCGACAGAGCCGGAGAAGAGTGCGGCGAGCTGTGCTTGCGGGGTGGTCTCAACCTAAACAAAGGCAAAGGCCCACTACTGGCCCGTGGGCGCGGGCTGTGGTTACTGTGGTATCAGGCATACGAAAGAGCTCGTATTTTTTGAGTTTTGGTCCGTGCGTAATAGTAAAATACAGCTGCTCCTACCCTATATTTTTTTTTACATTAAGGAAGCTGTAATTATAAAAAGCCACGCACTCGTTCTTCTATATAAGAAGAAGTAGCTATCTTAATTTTAGCTATTAAACCCTTCTTATTGCGTTGTTGTAGACCTGTTTAGATAGAGATTTTGAATGAGAGCACGGGCCTACAACTCAAAAAATACGAGCTCCTTCGTAAGCAGTGTACATGGACAGTGCACCTGCAGGGGGTCTTCCAAGGTTTTCTTTGAATTCTGCTAGGCCTCCCTAATGACAAAATTACGCCTAATTTTCTATAGTTCTGTAAGGAATTAAGTGTATCTCTGTCGCCCCTCTGGCTGCTCTTCGAAGCAGAGGGTACGCACGCCGCGTAGCTCGCGCCAAACTACCTCTTTCTGAGAAGAATAAACAGATACGCCGCGAATAGGCTGAAGCCCACGTTAACTGGGAGCTCTGGCAGTGGTGGAGGATCCTCTAGAGTGATGAAACGTGGGTGGCAGGTGGCAGGCACAGGAAGGTGTACATAACAAGAAAGGCTGGAGAGGAGTTAGATAATACTTGTCTTGTAGATAAAGTACGCAAGAAGCGTGGATAGATGTTCTAGGCTTGCTTTTTAGGTATCTTGAAAGGCCCCTGCCTATTCTAGGAGAAAGAGTAGAAATTAATTAACAAGGAGAGCTACTGCGAGAGGATTGTGCCTCTAGTACATAGCCAGTTACGCCTTAATCCTGACCTGCAATTTATGCAGGATGGAGCTCCTGGCCACTTAGCCGCCTACACTATAGAGGAGTTGAACGAGAGAGAGGCATCTATCCTGTATTCTGGCTAGCCTACTCACCAGATTTAAACCTAATTAAGGCAGTGTGGAACAAGATAAAGGACTACATTGAGGCTCATTACCCAGATACTGAAGGTTTGGAAGCAGCCTACGTACGATTAATTGCGTGAGATTGTACAGGAGGCGTGGGATTTAATAACAGTAGAATTCCTACGGGAGCTTATTGAGAGTATGCTAGCGAGATGCTAGGTAGTGATTAATGCCCAGGGGGGGTCACACAAAGTACTAAAATCTGTATGTAATTAAAGATAAAACTGGGCTTATGTCATTTAAAGCCAGGTGGCAAACATCCCTGCTGTGCACTGTCCATGTACGCTACTTATGCTTGATACCACAGTAGTCAGCTTTCCTAAAGCGGCATGATGCGCCGCTACGATAGCCGTTCACTCATCACTCAACCTCGACCCAGTGTCTCAGCGCACGCCGCTCTGCAACTTCACCTCTCCTGACATCATATACTCCATAAACGCCACTCCTCCACGACCCAACATCCACAACCCACGGCCCACGAGCACAACCTTCCTCAACCAACTACAACCCACGATCCACACCGCCATGGCATCCCCAGCAGCCTACGAGGACACAAAGGTCACCAACAAGAAGATTCTGTTCCGATTCTGCTCCGAGTGGTGAGCTTCCAGCAACTAATTCTTGGCTTTGCTAATGAAGGACAGCTCGAACCTGCTATTCCCCCGCGAAGACAAAGAGAACAACAAGCTGCTCTTTGCCTGCCGCAGCTGCAACTACTCGGAGGAGGCATCCTCATCATGTATCATGCGCCACGAAATCGCCTCCTCAGTCGGCGACACAGCAGGCATCACCCAGGATGTTGCGCAAGATCCTACGGTTGGTCTCTCCCAATCCCTTTCGCAGTCGACCCTTGGCGAAGCGTTTCCTGGATTTTGCACCATGTGCGGGCAGGATATTGTCTGCGAGGACTGCGGAGAAGAAACGGTTCCCGGTCTCGTCTTGGAGGCGGACGACGAAGATGCGTCGCCAGCGGACCTTCAGAGAGGCGTTGGCGAGCAGTCTTCACATAATTGAGCACTCTTGCATTGCCGCTTGGCTTGCGCCTCTTTGGGTTCGCTTGCTGACTGCCTTCGTGATAGTTGCCCCGCATCAAGAAGCAGTGTCAAGAATGCGGCGAGATGGACGCCGTGCACTTTCAGTCCCAGCAGCGAACTGTGGAGACGGGAATGGTGAGTTTTTCTCCTTGCATACTATCTGGCTTGTCTCACATGCATCTAGAAACTGTACTTCGTGTGCGTCGCGTGCGGTCACGTATGGCAGTAAACGAATTCCCCTTTACATGGACTTATTTTCGGGTGGACTGATATAGAGATGCATTGGGCTGGAGTTTGATCTTTTTTTTCTCATTCACAGCTGGTGTACAGGAAAAAATAGCTGATACCCACGGATAATGGTACAATATGATATTTACATTGCATGATGTGTATTTATGGCCGTGGCCATGACCGTTGTTCGCCTGAAATTGCATCCTCAATATGCTCCCGTCATTTCCATATCCCATCATCTCCTCCTACACATGCATAGGCGCAAGCGATAAAATCTTGCTCCACTGCTTCTGCCTCAGCTCCGCTGCAACCACACCGCTAACTCTTGTCCCAATTGGCTCTCCCGCCTTATTGATCAACACACACGCATTATCATCGAACTTGACCACGCTTCCATCCGGTCTCTGCCACTTCTTCGCTGTCCGCACTACCACCGCATGTCGCACATCGCCACGTCGGACCTTGTTCGCTGCGCTGATGGATACGCTGTTGCCGGTCTCGGGGCCAAAATTGCGTTGCTTTTGGACGACTACCACGATGCGATCGCCTGGGGGATGTCAGTCCACGCCCTTCTATCTTTGCTTGATATGGTGGTTCCATATGGGGGAATATGTAAACGTACCAACTTTCGCAGCGCGCTTCGATCGCAGGACGTTGACGCACTCGACTATGGCGGCGCCCGAGTTGTCAATGCAATTGACGAGGGTCTAGATTGTATGCATGAGTGGCTGCACTAGACGTATGGAGGGTGTTGGGCGAAAATTCTGCATACCTTCAGCTGGATCATGCTGCACCTCCGTTTCTTTGCAGGGTGTCGCCGCCTCTGTTTGCTGGTGTAGTGCTGTGCTGTTTACTGCAAACTTGTGGTGATGTTCCTCGTGGTTGATGTCGTTCGGGGGTGTTCGGGCGTCCGCAAACTCGCTTCCCGATGCAAGGGTTCACTTCACCGGCAGGGATCACGCAGCAATTAGACCGAATCAGCCATAACTCACCTCAGCCCAGCCTCAAGCCTTACCCCAGGCCCGATCTTAGGAGAGACACTTCACCGCGACTTGCGCCATTTCTGTGTTGTTATTCTGCTGACTGCGAAACGCCACTCTTTCCTTTCGTACTCACCCTCCTTTGAGCCTGCTCTGTTTGTTTCTCGACCTTCTTTCCGCTTTCTGCATACTGAGCGCGAGTGAACCTTCATGGACTACCCGTGAATACGTCACCCAACCACCCCCTTTTGGTCGCATCCACCGCGCCGACTGCCAGAGACTTGACCACCAGTTCGCTGCTTCCAGCGAAGTTATTGCGGCGACAGCGAATTATGCCGAGCCCGAAAAAGGAGAAGAGGGGTGCGTTGACGCTTGAGAAGCTGGCCTCATACGACGACGTGATCACGGATGCGCTGGTGGATAAGGTAAATCTCCTCTCAGGACAACCGCGTCAGGACGGTCGCGAGAGCCATCCAGAGGCCTTTGACTAACGAGAACCGCAATTACAGGTTTACTACTGGACTACGATCCGAAAGAACCGTGGAGGTCGCTTTTCCGCATCTCGAGGACTGCACGAAGAGGACATCGCAGACATCATACGTAAAGAAATCGTTCTCAGCAAAGACCTAGCAGAGGCCGTACAGCAGTTACTGCGATTGCCGGGCCTGCGCAAGTTCGTACAAGGCCTGAAGGACGAGAAAGAGCGGGATCAGTTCACGCGCCATCTGCGCCGCTATGCGTCGATCTACATGCCAGACTGCCCGTTCGAGGTCACCACAACGAACCGATACACCATCACCGACCATGAGGCGTCCGTTACGGCGCGTAGGAACATAAACCCGCGCGAGGAGATCAAGTACTTGACTGGTGTGCAAGTCGCGATGACTGAGGAACAAGAAAAGACACTGGAATTGGCGCGCAAAGACTTCAGTCTGGTGATCTCGAGTCGGAAGAAGACGCGCTCGCTGTTTTTAGGACCGGCAAGATTTGCAAATCATGATTGTGACGCCAACGCGAAGTTGTCGACGAAGGGATACGATGGTATGCAGATTGTGGCGGTCAAGCATATTGAGGCGGGGGATGAGATTACGGTTTCCTATGGGGAGGATTACTTTGGGGATGATAATGAGGAGTGTCTTTGTCAGAGTTGCGAGAATCGGCAGGTCAATGGTTGGGCACCATTTCGACCGAAAGAGGAGGATGAAGATGAGGAAGACGCTGAGGAACAGGACGACCAAACGGGCAAGAAGCAAATACAAAGGGATGGATCTTCTTCAATGGGAGGAAAGAGGAAGCGCAGCGTATCGACGAAAGATGATTCAGCGGACTCCTCTCCTGCCTCTAAGAAACTGAAAGCTGGCAAGTCCGACCAGCCTGCATCTCCAATGACATCGCCATCCACATCTCCTCTTAAACAACGCGCACCACGGCCCCTGCGACAGTTGGCGTTAAAGAAGATATACAGCACCTCGAACCTGCGCAAAGAAGTGCCCATTTCAAGCATTGAGGATCCCTGCACGAATCTCTCAGCTTCCCCACAGGTCTCCCGAGAGTTCCGGATCCAGCAGCGAGTTGGTCTCCTTACTGTGTCCCTCGACGAGACAGCTTCCACACGAGAGACAACCCCACAATCATCGATAGAAAGCAAAGGATCACCTCAATCCACAGACGCTACCTCTATCGACGAAGACCAACCCATGGTCGACAAGGACGAACTCGTCAAGCCAGCGGACAACACCTTGGACGTGAAGTCAACGCTCGGCGTAGCACCCGCTCAAGTAAAGACTGAGAAGTCGTCCATAAAGGCGCCTTGGGTGACTCTATTTGAAGACGATTCGTCCTCTGAGTTGAGCGAGCTCTCCGCAAACCAAGACTTCGACGACGTATTGCAGAAAATCGTCAAGCGCAAGAAGTCACAAACACCGCCCGAAATACGCGCAACGCGCTCCTCATCTCGACACGTGCTCCATAAGCGCGTCGAAACCCCAATCTCGATAGACACGATCGAAGATGGCATGGTGGAGAACAAACGCAAACCAGGCGACTACATGAAATCCGAAGCGCTGATAGCTCACAAATACAGCAAATGGGTCGAATGTCATACCTGCGACGACTTCTTCGTCCAACAGGATGGCTATCTTACTCGCAAAGACTGCCCACGATGCGAGAGACATTCCAAACTCTATGGCTTTGCGTGGCCGAAGACGGACAGAGAGGGGAAACATGACAAGGAGGAGAGGATTTTGGATCATAGAACTGTGCATCGATTTGTGGATCCGGATGAGGAGCGCGTGGTGAAAAAGAAGGGGGTCAAGAAGGCGTTAAAGGAGAGTATGATGACGAGATTTGAGAGCCCGGGTTGGAGTACACCTAGGAGTGAAAGGACTATGGATTACAGGGAGTTGAGCACGAGTGAGGAGGCGGAGAGTCCGAAGGTGAAGAGGCGGAGTAGGAAGACAATGTGAAGAAGATGGGAAGGTAGAGGCTTCGGTTGCATGGCGTAACGGATCATGGAGGAACGACTTTGGAGTTCGAAGGCGTATCGGACGAGCATTTTGACGGTATGCCACACATACCCTGGTGAGCGATGCATGCGAGCTTTTGGCGTTCACATTGGTAGCATCTATTGAGCATTTGGCATTTCATTTGGAACACACATATAGCATGCTGGATTTGTTTTGGAATTTGGGCTTGGGCTTCGGCTTCTTCGCTGGTTCGATGTATAATAGCTGCATGATATCTTCATCATTTCTCAGTAACAAGCACTCTCTTTCTGCATGTATCGATAATGCTCCAGGTTCAATAGGTAGATCTGGGAGGCACGGAGACACTGCCAAGGGTAAACAGTAATTCTATAATTACTACACCCATGCTAAAATCAATTGAAATCGCGTTGATGAGCTCTAGATTTATCCTCCTCCACCTTCTCAATGGCTCCTGTTTAATTCCCAAAAACATGATGTTTACGGTAGTTGAGAACGAGACCTGTGGTAAGAGGTTATGATCCTACAAACCTTATGACATGTGCTGATTTTGACAGTCCTCTATTCAACGCCGTACTGGCCTCAGATATCGCTCCCGTCCTCTTCATCATCATCAACCCGCGCTCGTCTCCCTCCACTTCCAGGCGGTCCCCTCCTACCCATACTCGGCCCGCGACCTCCTCTTCTCCCACCAGATCTTCCGCTGGGACTACCACGTCGTCCCATTGGACCCACATCGTCGTCTTCTTCTGCAACCCGCTAGTCAGCCACTATCTCTCTGTGATCGTTAAAGGGGAGAAACGTCGATCTTACCGGTTTCATCTACCCAGCTCTCATCGCCCTCGCCATTGAATCCTCCACGGCCGCCACCCATACCTCTCATAGGTCCCATGTCGTCTTCTTCTTCCTCTTCGAAATCATGCGGACGTCGTCCTCCTGCTTTGGCTCGACGACCTCCTCTCCCGCCTCTCATTGGAGGGCCGCGTGGGTCGAAATCCATCCCCATCCTAGGTGGTCGTCGACCTTTGTTGCCTCTGCGGGGAGGTGGCCCATAGCCGGAAGGCATGCCGTTCATCATGCCGCGTGAGGGTCGTCGTTCCATGCCCATCATGCCGCCCATGCCCCTTTCGGATTCTTCGTGCATGTCGCCATAGGGGTTGGGGAACGTTATGGCGTCTTCATTGTAGCCCGGCATACCGTGGCCCATGCCCATACCCATAGGCGGCATGCCTGGTTGTCCCATCGCACCCATTGATCGGCCACCTATCGCAGTCGCTCTAGAGTCCATCATACCTTGTGCATTAGCGGCGGCCATTCGTTGCTGCATCGGATCCAACAGCTGAGGCTGACCCGGGTACTGCATCCTCTGCGGCGCAAGACCTTGCCCCGGTATAGCAGCAGCGCCCATATTCATCCCGTTACCTATTTCCCCACTCCCACGCTGTTTCAAATTCATCTCATTAAGCTTCGCCGCAATATCAACTAACCCCTCATTCAGTCTCTGAATCCCCTGTCTGGCCTCCATCCTCGCGGCTCTACACTCTTTCTCGTTTCCTCTTTCCCCTTCTTCCCTTTCTACCCCCTTTCTCTTCCCGCCGCCGCTTCTCGGCCTCTCTGTCTCGGTCCGGTTGCAACCACTGTGATCCCCACAGTCCCTCCCCAGTAAATCCTTAGGCAGATACCTAATCTCCCCTTGTGCTGTCTGTCCATCGTCCAACTTCTCTCTATATAACATCCTATGTCCCTTCCTACACGTGCATTGCGTTGTGCAGAAACAGGCATCAAGAAACGGATCCCCTTCTATCCATTCTTGACCTTGCGGACCTGCTCTCTGGTCTGCAGATTTACCTCTGTTGAGTTTGACCGCTGGGAGTGGGTCGGTGTGTGCTCGGGGAACGGCAGGAGAAGAGACAGACGGAGAGGGCATGGCGTAGGGGCCCACAGGGACTGCAGCGTGGCCGTGTAGTGGAGCGGCACGGGGGCGTTGTTGTGCTTGCTGAGGAGGAGGGGGAGGGGGTGCATATTGCATTGGAACAGGTTGCTGAGGGTATTGTTGCTGGTACGGATTTGGATATCCCGTACCACCGCCCGGTACACAGGGCACGCCCCCAGGAATGCCTACACCACCCACTCCAGGCTGAGGCGTACCACCATATCCCGGTAACACCCCACCCCCTCCATACCCATGTAAACCCGGCTGCTGCATCCCCGGATGCCCACCCCCTGGATACCCC
>BLYF01000021.1:7238-41110 GCA_014905255.1 Herpotrichia juniperi | reverse complement strand
GAGGATTTTGGATCGCGGGCCGGATACTTCAATGAGGGGGGGTGGTGGGGGGCGGGAACAGGTTGCTCCCATTACTCTCTAACGACTAGAGAAATACGACTAGAGAAATGGAGATAGTATCTGGGCTACTGGGAAGGATCGTTAGGGTATGGATTCCATGTCTAAAACGATCGAGAGGGAAAGAGGAAAGAGGACAGAGAAGGAAAGCGAGAGAAGAGGGTCGAACATCCTCGAGCTGATGGGAACTGAGCTTTGGAAAGCGGTTTTGTTTGTGTCTAAGCTTGTTTGCTCCTTGTATAACTCGAGCAACCCAAAGCATGCTTACGGTAGATGAGTTGGTGCAATGTTTCACATAATTGGAGACAAACATGTGTTCATGCACGGGTTTGGGCCACGCGGTTGATCATGCTCCGGTGGCTTTGCATTGTGTGCGAACTCTTAGGGAATCAAACTTAGTATGATAGTCAGCAGTGAGCAGTGAGCAGTGTTGTACATTTGTTAGCATGTAGGGCAAGGGTGCTGATTGGAGATTTCAGTGTCTTACTCTATCCTTCGCATTTACTTCCATTGTTATCTCCCGAGTTGCATATTCGTGTTGAAAAAATGGAAAGAAAGCATGCTGGTAGCTCCCGTCCCAGAACTGATATGGACTAGTCTCTCTGGAAAGAATCAAAACTTAGCATCCAGGATTGCTCTAGGTTCTACGGAAGGGTCTGATGGATAATAATGGTGCATAGTTAGTGCAAAAGAAAGTCAAAAAGACAAAAACATACAACGACAGGGATTTGCTAATAGTCACCCACTTAACTACTTATCCGCCGGTATCATGCTTAAATGGGGCTAAGAGAACGGGAAGTTTTGTTGTCTCTTGCCTTGTTACCACAAAAGTCGCTAAAATACCTGGTTTCTAGTAATGCTCCACTAGGAAATAGATTCTTGGATTAGGGACAAAAGTAGCTAATTTTCGTATACCGTAAGCCAGCCAAGGGAAGAGGAAGGATAGTAGAATGGGCGTTGAGGAGGCAGCGTAAAAGGGGCGGTGCAAGAGGGGGCAGTGCTACTGTTGGAGTTGCGGGATGTTCAAGCGGCAGGCCAGCGCCTATCATGTGCAGGTGATTAGGTGTCGCCTGGTTCTATGCCATCATGTTTCGGGGAGCTCAGCTAAGCAGCTCTATTGCATGACGAGACTCTACACGACAAGTACTAAATCATTTGTGCCGAACAATCGAGCAAGGGGGCTCAACCACTTCTACGTAACAGCGGAAGACTAGCGGGATCTACTCCTATGGCGATAAAATATCTGAGACAAAAGATAGAGGCGTAATTGCTGAAATATGACTGAACTGTCAGTTGCCTATTAAACACTTAGATGCAAGGTTCAAACCCAGAATTGGATGCCCAACCAAGAAAATAGCGGCAAAGTATGAGGCTAGAACATGGCTCCGCCTATCAAACTCTTTGATTTAGAATAGAGCGAAGTTGGAATTAAGAGACGGAACTGAACAGAAAGAGGCAAAAAATGATAGTATGACTCCTGGGACTTGCTTGTTCGCGCCTCACCACACTCTGTGGGTTTCGTTGTGCTTGACGTTCTTTCTTTGTAGTTACTTCTATAGTTTTAAGATAAATTACGCACACAATTAATTAACTACTGTCTAAGAGCTCTAAAAACTACCTAATAGTTTCCTACACTAGTTAAAAGTAATGCTCTACCCTGCTAACTTATTTTACTTCTAGTAGTATTTCTTTATTAAATTTAAGAGCAGTTAAAGTAGTATTTAGGGCCTATAGGTAAGAGCAGGAAGGATTATGTTTTAAGTTAGTAAGGTATAGAAGCTATGCTATAAGTTAGCAGTGCTCTATATAAGCGTGTCGAACTTCTATATAAGCGTGTCGAACTTCTATATAAGCGTGTCGAACTTCTATATAAGGTGTTAAAATACTTTGTTACAATAATAATAATAAATAGAGTTTAAGACGTGCTAGTGCTAAAAATTAGTATTAGTATATACTTAAGCCTCTAAGAGGTTATCTTAAAGTTCTCTATTATATATAAGAGGTTGCGTACTAAGTATAAAGCCTATAGAGCTTGCTCAGGTAAAATTAATAGCTATAGTAATAAAAGTTAGTAAAAGAAGGAGTACATTAAACAGCTAAATTTATATAGATAAATATTCTAGGCAACTACATGTACAGTTGCCTACGTAGAATTTTTATCTTAAGTATAGTTAACAGCTTACCTAAACTATAGTTCTATCGACAGCTCCTAAAGAGCTTTAAAACCACGACGGGACTTGCTCGCCGTAGTAAGTTTCTAAATATTGGCCGAGTAATAGGGGTGCATAAGATATCTAGTGTGGGTTAAATGATAAGGAATTGAACTTAGGGCACAACGGTCTGTGTAAGTGACATTTTTTTCCTGTTGAACTGTGCTCTAGTGACGCCGAATTTATATTACACGTAACGCTGGAGTAGAGATAGTCAGATAGCAAAAGCTTTATCACTTGGACCGAGAGCTATGGCAGTAGAGAAAATATGTGACAACAAACGATTTAGGACACATTTGAAGTCATGTCTTAGTATACTCCACGAATTATCCGCTCCACACTTCCATGGTACGAGGCTTAGTCTAGACCCGTTAACAAGCTAAGTAGTCAATAGGAGCGTGTGCAGTCTAGTATGATTGCTACTTTTGACGCTTCCTATCCGTACTAGCCTATAACAAGGTAGTTAAATAGGCTGACAGGCAGTTACAGATTCTCAGTACCATAGAAGAGTGGAGCGGATATATCGGTAAGCACCGATAACAGGATTGACGAATAGGAGAGAGCATACCGAGAAATTTAGGGCAGAAATACTTTTACGGTCGCTTCTCGTTTCATCATAAATGGTGATGACCAAGAAAGTCTTGCATGTTGTCAAGTGGCTGTGCCTATGCGGCGCGGGCGTTGATCATCTACTGCGCCTTCTATGTGGCCAAGTGTTGTACCAATGTGGCGCGGGCGTTTAAAGTCTGCCGTGTGTCGCTTGAACTCGAACCCTCTTCTAATAATCTCGATTTTCACCCTCCACACAATACCATGTTTTTCTCAAAGCATTTTTCATCTATAATCGCCTGCATCTTTGCTCTGATCATCTTGACCTTCTATCTCACACAAATGGACAAGCGAGCAAGTGCATCTTACGGCATAGGTATCTCTCTAGCAGCAAATCATGGCACCATCTCTGTGCGCAGCAATGACGGGTCATTCACGGACCTAGGAAGAGTTGATGGGGATGGAAGATACTTGGAATTGATGCGCCGCCTCTCTTCGCCATCTGCAGAACACCCTTCGTACGTTTTCTCCTCGTGCGTAAACGAACAGCTATGGCTCATTCCTTACAGTCCTCCGTACTATGATATGGAAGATATGTGGAACGACTGGCCTCGTCAGACCTGGAGATCAACGCTGAAGATGTTTGGACTACCAGCTTCTTCAGATGTGGTTACACTAAGCCACATGGTAAAGAAGTTGATGAAACTCGCAGCCTCCTCTTCCTATGGCTCGCCACCGTCTGTCGTAATCAGCTACCCAGCTCTCCCAGGCCTTTACCAAGAAGACATTATCGATACAGGGATCTTCCTTAGCCTTCACGTGCTTGAAAGCACTCACAGAAACCCACCTCGAGAAGCGATTGCCGCATACGCTGGACATGGCATGGGTCTGTGCAAAAGCTTCACTAACAAGGAGAAATGCAGATTGGAAGGCCTTGAGCTCCCTGTATATAACACACTGCTAGTCGAGTATACAGAGGATGCTATGCTTTTGCACTTGGATGTTATTCGCGAAGCCATGGACCTGTCAGGCTCATGTCCCGAAGGAGTAGCTTCCTTCGAACTAGGAAGCAAAGTCTCTGTTGGACCTGGGGGATTCTTATTGATTCGGGACTTTGTTATGAAGTATCTGCGGAAGGAACGCCCTTATAGTCCTTCAGAGCCTGGAGAAAGTATCAAGGTTATCATGACAGGCAGTACAGGGAGCGTGAGCAGTATCGAGGTACAGAAAGCGATCGAGGATGCTGCCATTGAACTGGGTTGGATGACAGATATAATTACCTCACTCCCTGAATACGTAGCTGCAAGAGGCGCTGCGGAGCTCGCCTGGCGGGCTTTTGCATTCTCTATCCACAAAGAGCTCAAGTGACTTCCTAATTGAGTTTAGTCTAATGTTAAATAGTCTGACCCCGTGAGAATGTTTGCTTCTTGCGCTCCAACAAATCTATCTTCTTTACTTCTTAGAAGTAGTCTCCTGCAGTACGTGTCTTTAATTAAACCTCTTTGCATGATATGGACATTCTAATTACGCACTATCCCCTCTATTGCCTTCCTAATCTGTTCTCTTGTAATAGCAAAACCTATAAGACTTACCGCTCTCCACCAAAAATTGTTCTATAAGTTTCTTGTCTTTGATTAAATCACAAGGACAAGGACTTACAATAGAGCCGTGGGAAGCGGAGCATCACGCTCGAAGTGAGATATGCCTTTCGTGCCGTACTCAACAATGTGTATGTTTCCTGTGATGCCGTCACTGCAGAGTTAAGCGAGGGCCGCGAGAAGGGGCTTGATGCCTGTATTGTGGATGTTGGGCTGGTCTATTTCCATGGCTTTTTTCGGAGAACCAGCTAAGCGTAGATGTAGGCTAGGTTAAGATGCGGGACAGGAGGTGTAGGCGTAACTACGCTCAATCGTTTGGGCAGTATGCTATACCTACCTATATAAATTATGGTTTAGATGTGAGTTTGGGGGTGTAGGCTGTATTGAAAAAGATGCTCTTCTGGCCCACTTAGAGCCTTCTTAATCACCAAAACCACGCCTACGCATAGTAGATTTAGAGAGGTGGTCCTAATCAAGTCTCTACACCTATTATACATAGTCACTATACCAAAATTCAACTAAAGGGTTAATATTTGACAGGGAAATCCGCTTAGATTACTCTCTATTACTATAGAGGTGAATTGTACAGAGATGTTGTAGATATAGGTGGGCATGAGGGAGATGGGGATAGAGACGAGCATGAGATAAGCAGGACTTGAGCTTATGAGGCTGGATTCATATGCTAGGTGTGTTGAGTAGCAGAACCGTGGGTAGCACCATTTGCAACACCATAACAATACCATGACTACAACGCAACTATAACGCGGCTATGACTACAATTAGCTTACTTAATCGATCATAGGTGCTTCTAAATGAATTAGTAAGCCACTTCTTATCCGACGAATACACTAGGAGTCAACGCATACGCCTACGCCATTCTCTGAACACGACAAATATTGTCACGTAGAGCGAGGATAGTCAACTATGGTAGAAACCGAGTGTATTGAGTGAGTGAGAGAGCCGTACATAGCCCATAGCTCCGTAAGCTCTACTATATATAGGGTGAATGATAGGTGAACTACAATAGTGCGCAGTGGAATCAAGGCGTACACTCTGGGTGATCCTTTTTGCATCTACTTACTAGCTATCTCATATTCACACTTTTTTAGTTGTCTAAGTGGCAATGGATTTCTACAACACTTGAAACTTATCTTGTTGAGGTTCGATATTCGAATATAGTGATAAAAGCCCTAGCCCATTACGGCGAGCTAGTAGTTGACGCAGATGTAAATATCTCATAAATTAGTGTTGCTTTCTCGATGGCAAGATAAGGCTGTTGCCGAGCAGGGTGAAGAAAGAGGTTCGACAGGCTGATCATGGTGTTTGATAATTGGTAGTTATTTTTGCGGTGAGTAAACGCCATCCACTTGCGTGCCTCAACCCCTCTGTACACCGCTACTGTTAGCGTATCAGTCATCTCTTCCTCAGCACATTAAGTGCATTGTACAGGATGCCGTTTACAGAAGTATCGTAAAGTTCGAAAGTATCTACGGCATACCTCCACAGAGCAAACATCCCCACATCAACTTCCTCTCTTCCAGAATGCTTCAACACCCATCTCTCGGAATCTTCTTCGCTCATACCTCTTTGTCTCCCGCCAGTTCGAGATGAACATCAGCAGCAAAAATAAGCAGATCAGAACCACAGCAGCTAACGGTGCAATAATAGAAAAGATGGTAAAACCATAGCTCGCGGCTTGGAATGCCTGGTTGGATTGCAGTCTATCCACCCCGAGCCCCACCTGCATCGCCGTCAAGACGATGACGACATAGCCGAGGATAGTGGCGAGCTTTGTGAGATTGTCCTGCAGGAGATCCTCGTACGCAGCATGCGAACCAACCTTGGAATACCCACGGAAGATTTCACCTTTTCGAAACTTATAGACTATGTTAAGACGACTCAACTTGAGCTCGCCGTACCAATAACGTGGATTGATGGGCGCGTAATAATGACTTTGAATCAGCTGCGCTGTCAACCTCTGCCATGCCTGCCATTCGATGTCGTTGGGTAGCAAACCGCTCTCTTGGATGAGATTGAAATCACTCTGATATGCGACGAGAGCGGTATACGAGAAGACAAAGCCTAGTGCATACGCGGCAAGCCTACGTCGTTGTTTGTTGTTCTTTTCAGTCGTGACAAGATGAATAGCCCAGAAGTTCGGGTCCAAAAGATATAGTGGGAGGGGTTTCAAGAAGATTCGATCCTTGTGCCACACCAAATGAAGTCCTATGTCTTCGGAGATCATGATACTACGGGAATTGAGAATTTTTTTTGATGAAGTGGCCGCGGCGGCATTGGTCGTCCACATATCCAGAGCCAGTCTTGCACATTGTTGATCCGCTTTACTGATAGTTCGCTCTCGAGGAAGTCCGCGTCTGGCTGAGGCACGATTATCTGATCTCGCCCACGTCCGGTTCGAGTGCTTGCTGGTAACTGCGCCGAAAAGTCGAATCCTGCAGCATTGAAGCTGTTGCTGCCGATGACGTCGAGTATGCGTACGGTGAACGAAAGAACTGAAGCATTCATTGCCGTCTCATTAGGGTACAATGGGGTGACAGTGAGAAGGACGTGGGGCAGGCTTTGTTGTTCGATTTTCGGATTCTTAGCCCTGCATACAGCTTTTATTGCCTCGCGTCATAAAATATGCTGCATCCACTAGGTGTCGCATTAATTCGCATCTGAACAAGTAATCAACTGTCCCCGCCAGCACAATATAGATACCATAAGTTCAACCTGATTCATGCGCTCCAAAAGTGTTTAAAATATTCAAGAAATATGTTAAATAAAGGCTATTAAACCTCTTTACAATCTCTGCCCCAGAAAGCTCATAAGAATTGTAAAACGCGATAATAATAAAAAAGCCCCTAATTGTATAAGGATTACTTGGGAGGGCATTTGGGGTAAATGCTTACGTGAGCGGATGCAAGTTAATGCGGACATTTGTTGCGCCCCGTTTGGGAGAAAGAGCATGGCGAATCAGACAGTGATGCATTATGTATCCTGCCGGGCGTACGCGTGTTTAGAGAGGTAAGTTGCAAACGTGAGGGCCCAATGAGATTTGGCCCCAATGGATCAGCCAAGTGTCCAGCTGAAAACAAACCCCGGCTTTCATCGCGCAACATTTCACCTCTGTGTGTTTTCTCTTCTTTTCTTTATGGACGCTATCATGGCGGATTTTACCAAACCGAAGAGAACGACTTACGAAAACGTAAAGCAAGGCGTCGAACAGATTTATCTTGAGGAGCACGAAACTGAACTAAACGCTAACACCAACCTTGAGTATGGGACGCCCATACAAATTCGAACAGTCACTAATTCTGCGCTTTCAGTGTTGTCTTCGTTCCAGGACTGGGCGCCAAACCGCGGGAGAGCTGGCAGTCTACAAAAACTGGCTGGAATTGGGCATTTGACAAGCATGGATTGATCAGAGACTATCCCGCCACCCGCATCTTTCTTTACTCGCATGAATCCGCATTTCATGGGTCGCTTAAAGTTGAGCAATTCTTAGACAACTTGGCCATAGGTCTCCTTGATTCTCTTCAGGTCAGACGTGAAGATCAACCAAAACGCCCACTGGTATTCATCGGGCATAGCATGGGCGGACTTATCATCGCAAAAGCGATTACTCTGATGGAGTTGCGACGCGACTCGTATAAAGAGATGCTGGAAACTACTGCGGGGTGCATCTTCTTCGGAACTCCGTTTTTGGGCGCGGAAGCCGCTGAAACGGCCGCGATGTTCGCAGTCGTGGGAGAAAAGTTCGGCTTGGCGGTACCCTCAAAGCTGTTGAATCTGATGGAACCTGGAGACGAGATGCTAAGAGATCTGAGAGGACAATTTCTTCGGGTTGTGTCGAAGACGAGCCCGAAGGTTGGAGTCCACTGCTTTTGGGAAATGCACGACACAAAAGTTGCTGAAATGGGTGCCGAGTTCATGAAAAAGGCCATGGGTGACCGCGTTGCTACGTCTTTTAACAATCTGTTCACAGTGGCGAAAACCTCGTTCAAGATAGTTTCGCACAAATCGGCAACATTCAACAATGCGTTTACAGAAAACTCAGGCCTCGCTTGCAATCACAGGGACCTAGTCAAGTTTAACGACTTCAAGGATGACAGATTCCAAGTAATGCGCGGTCCGCTTAAAAGGATCCTCCACGGCGCATCACTGATTGCCAAGAATCGGTTGAACTCTGCTCGCATCGATTTCGACGGCATGAAAAACATCACAAAGGCTCTTGGCGGCGGAATGACTTTTCAAGCAAGACGCAAAGCGCTCGAACAGAAATTTGTTTCGTCTTCTTGGCTGCCAGCCGAACTTGAGTTCACCGAATGGCTCGTCCGTGATCATGGTCTACATGAGACAGGTGCTTCCGACTGCCACCGCGGTGGTAGCCTATGGATTTGTGGTGCAGAGGGAAGGGGCAAAACGGGCGCATCCATAGCAGCTCTTGGAGAAATTGAAGCTACTATTGAGAGAGAAAACCCAGCTACAACAGGCAAAGCACCCGTATTGCTTCTTTATTACTTTTGCGAACCTATCGACCACTTCACTGCCGAAGAGTTGCTGAAATCGCTCGTTTGGCAGCTTATCCAGGAGCAACCGGCGCTTGCGTCGTATGCGAAGCAGTTCGCCGAGAGATCGGGGCGACGAGCTATGTCGCTCAAGATCGAAACCCTATGGCAGAGTCTACAGGACATGTTTTCTGATTTGACCGCCAGTAGTCGGATCTACATCCTCATCAATAATTTGCATAATCTCTCCGAGGAGTCTGATTCGACGCGGAAGCTTTTGGAGCTTATCAAGGAGGACCTCGAGGTTACGAAAGCCGGGACGGTCAATCGCACCTCTGTGAGATGGCTATTCACTAGTCGCAAGGCCAGACGAATCATTGACGGGAACTTGAACGGCAATATAAACCAAGTGATCGACCTGGACAATGTGAAGTATATGAATCAGGTACAGCTGGAGCTCCGCAAGCATGCGCAGACAAAGGTGGCAAATTTGTCAATGAAAAAGGATATAAGAAGGACCTTGAGTACTTTGTTAGTAGCCTCATTGGCAACCGAGCGACAAATTCTGGCTGGATTGATATCACAGTTGATCAACTCGAGCAGCTTCCCCAAGTCGAAAGTGCACTAAGAGTTCGACAAAAACTGAGGACCTTGCCGCAAAATCTCGACGACCTACTGGATGGGGCTTGGGAACAGATCTTCGAATCAAACCTTGGTCAAGTTGATGTCATCACAGAAATGCTGCGAGCACTTGTCCTTACGTATGAAGACCCTTCCTTAGAGGAGCTTGCCATTCTAGCGGGATATCCAGCCGATAAAGAGAGCCTCGAAGAACTCCATGCCACGGTTAAGATTTGTTCATCCTTCCTTACCATAGAATCCACAGAACGCGGAGACATTGTATGCTTTAAAAATGATATTGCAAAGCCGCATCTTCTTCGCCATGCTTTCAAGCTACTGGGTCTTTCTGAGGAAGAAACTCAATGGCAGCAGGGCGAGTTGGCCCTCCGGTCGCTCGCTCATCTAATTGAGCGATTCACATTACCTGGTGACGAAGAGAAGTTAGATGCTGAAAAATTTGTAGAGGAGAACGAGAAGAAAGATCAGGCCAACGAAGAAGAGGTAGAAGAAATTCACGCTGAGGATGACGAAGATGGAAGCGAGTCAGAAAAAAGTAATGAAGAGGAATATGAAGAAGAACTAGAAGCCGAGGCTTTACCGTACATGGTCAAACATTGGTTACACCATGCAAGCAAAGCCAGTCCAGACATGGCGGAGACTTTGAGCAAAGAGACTGAATTCTCTAAATTCTGGGCAAAGATGTCGCTGGTCAGACGGCGATGGCTTGCGCATTACAAGAACCTGTCGGATATGTTTCGATTTTCGAAAAGCATTCGACTTGAGAAGTGGACGGCCTTGCATGTAGTAGCATCCTTCGGATATCGACGGTTGGTGTCCACGCTGATCGATAACGGCCATGAAGACGAGCTCAACAAATACGATGATTGGTCGTATTTTCCGGTAAGCCAGCGCGTGCGGAACGAAGTGTGAGACTGATCCCTGCCTAGATCCATCTTACAGCCTTCTATGGACGTCCAAATATCACCGAAGAACTCATACACAGGGGTGCCGCCGTTGACGACATTGAGGAACCCGGTGGAGAGACGCCACTGGCCATGGCCGCTTACGAAGGCAACATCAAGGTCATGAAGCTGCTTTTAGCTGCATCGGCCAACGTCAACGCTGAGAGTACCTCCGATATCTCCGAAGGGCTTGTGCTTAACTGCGCTATCTGTTCTGGAAATATGGAGGCTGTCAAGCTGCTAGTGGACGCAGGCGCAATCATTCACAGCGATAAGTACAGTCCTCTAAAATGGGCAGCCACACTTCCAGATCGTGAAGTGTATGATTACTTGCTGAAAGCAGGGCAAGCGCACCTACAGCCTTGCGATTATGGAATGGCTCTAAAAGGCGCTGCGAAATATGGCAATGCAGAGGTATTCGAAGAACTGCTCGAGTATAAGCATGAGCAGAGTTATATCCAAGAGGCACTAGATTTAGCCACTAAAGAAGACAAGTGGGATATTGTTAGACTCATCTTAAGTAAGCACAAGGGCTTGAAGTGCGACGCCTTGTTCAAAGAGGTCTCAACAGCCACAGAAGATCTTGAAGAGCTCCTTAAGGTTGTCTGGCATAACGCGGATGGGTCGATATCGCAAGAAATCATCGATCTGGCTTTATACGAGGCAACCGATAACGAGAAAGAGTCCACTGTGCGGAAATTGCTAGCTCTTGGTGCTGATGCGAATGCTACAGGTCCTGAGTATGTACATTATACACCGAATATGCTTGCACTGCTGACCGCGCTTCTCTAGCTACGGCAACGCTCTTACCGCGGCAGCCTACGACGGAAATCACAACATAGTCGCCATGCTTCTCGATGCGGGCGCACATATCAACTCAAAATTTGGCTGGGCGTTACAAACCGCTGCCGGCGAAGGCCATTTGCCTATCATGAAATTGCTTCTTGACGCCGGCGCAGAGGTGAATGCATGCACAAAGGACAAGCGCTTTCCGCAGGGTACAGCGTTGCAAGCCGCTGTGGAATCCGGCAAGTCGGACATAGTAACCTTACTACTGTCCAAAGGCGCAGATCCGAATTTGGGTTCCGGGCCATATGTATGTCCTCTCATCGCCGCCGCACGCAAAGCCGAAGGCGAGATTTTGAAACAGCTCGTTGCATCCGGCGCAAATGTTAATGTTGACGGCGGTACTTTGTTAGCTTCTGCGCCACTTGTTAATGCGGCTATGAATCTGCCTGTTGCATATGTCAAGGTGCTATTAGATGCCGCGGCAGACGTTAATCACGTGGATGTGAATGGCGATACTGCACTAATAGTTGCAGCAGCAGAGGGAGAAATAGAGAGTGTAGAATGCTTGCTAAATTATGGAGCTAACATTCGCGCCGTCTCTAGCGTTCGAGGGAACGCGCTGTAAGCTGCATTTAATGAAGGCAAACACGATTGCGTTAAAGTACTTATCAACCATGTTTCACGGATCTTAATGGGAGGCACGGAAGACCTAGTAGGCGAGTCGATGGTGGTGGTGTATTCAACATGAATACTGAAGCTGGAGCGGAAAGTAGTCATGGCGAAGATAGCGAAGGTACCGAGAATGGTAGGAACGAAGACGACACTGGCATGTAAACGAAGAAATAGGTGGAGGTAAAGAAGACCACCTATGACGGCGACAACTAGGGATATTATGATTAGTACGAAAGTACGCCGCTGGGCAAGCTCCGCCGCTGCTCTAGCCTCCGCACGAATACGGCCAAAGGCTCGATCGACCTAGTGGGAACGGTGTTAGCGAAGATGGCGAGAAATATCGCAATATGAAAAGGACCACTCCGGCTGAAGTGCATGTGTCCAACGAACCTTTTTCGATTTCTTCTCTCCTAATCATTGATCAGGGACATCATGGCGTCAGTGTTTCAGCTACGCGCACTCCTAGTTTTCGACACTATCCGTCGCAGGGCCAGCATTATGGCTAGCAGTAAGCAGCAGCAATATGGAGCGCTGCTGCCGTCTTCCTTGACTCCAGGGTACCGCACCGCGACCCAGGGGTGAAGGATGCAAATTTCCCGCTATATCATTTTTCCGACAGTCGAAAAAGCTGTTAAAGCTATTTTTGAATACCATCAATTGATTGATTCTTCGAATTTAGACGCGCTTAATGTTACTCATTCCAACACTAAGTTTGAATAGCCGACGTTCTGCTCTATGTTGCACATGCAAGGATCTGTGAAAATAGCTTGGTGAGACACCTACGCTGACTAAGGTTGGACTCTGGATGTTGCCTCTTTTACTTTCAGAATCCAAGGTTATGAAAGCGCTTACATAAACGAAACACATCCTTCAATCAACTAGAACCACTACGCATCTTATTGAGCGAATAACTTATATGATGAGCCTTCAATGCACACTTAATAAGCTAGAAATTTGGTTCGGGGGTGTTTCCAAATACTGTGTGACATATATAGTGCACCATATAGGAAACTTCTATTGTTTAGCACGATGAAAATGCAAAGATCGTGAGCAAACATTAACGTTCCTCACTATGAGACCCGCCTCGCTTCATCTTACTAATTTCGCGTTGTGGTAACGCTTTCACATTTAACAGTTGCTAGCGTTCCATGAACAGCAATAACCACCCACTAGAGCCAAAACAACTTAAAAATTGTTTCCGCTCTTTTTCTCTTTGCAATATAACTCAAATACTCACCACCACTACTCACTAACCCGGGAATAGCAATGTCGGGATATACGCAGAGAATCTTCAGCTACATCATAGTTAACTTGTTCAGTCGGACTTCCAAAATTCCGTCCATTTCGGTCACGCCACCAGAAGACAACGAATATGAGGATGCAGATCTCTCCACAACTTTAGAGCCCAACACCCTCACATCACTACCGCAACGCTCCATTTATCTTCAAGTAAGTTGACCTTCCTCCTTTCGTGCATGTTTCTCCTGATATTTACGCTTCTTTAGGTGCCCGAGTGGCAGTCTCTTTCCACAACACTCGAAGCTTATCAAGTTGAGGCCCAAAGTGTCCCATCCATACCGAATATACCGGATGAACATCTCTATTCGGCGCTAGGGTTTATTGTGATCGCGTTGGTCTTCGGCACCTTCGTTTGGATATTTCAAAAGTTGGACCTTTGAACAAAATTTCGCGGAGATCGGCCTATAAAGAATACCAGATGCTCGTTTTGAGAGGGTAAAGGAATTGTTTTTAGATAGGGATTTTTCTAGAGTTCGCCATTTGGGAGGTATGTTTGTTTTGCCCTTCGTGTGATAACTAAGAAAGGAAGTTTTGTGGACTTGGGAATGTGGGATAATTTGTGGCACAGCGTATCAAGCATGCATTTCCCGAGGCTAGCAACAGCTTTAGAAGTGGATATAGATGAACCTCCGAAGCTCTAGAGCTAAGGAGAAGGTGAGTGAAATACGATCGACGATGGGTCACTATATCTACTCGCCCATACGCTCACTACATTTCGTGTTACCATCCCAGCAGAGAAAACCGGGGGTCACAAGGGCTTTGTACAAGTATTGCTGACAGATACAGTAAGGCTTGTATGTCTTTCACTAATCTTTCACTCACTTCCTAATATATGTTTGCATACCCTGCAAATTTTCCTTAGATGTGATAACATACAATAAATTTGTACCTCATCGATATATACCAGCATAGGGAAAAACTACTTTGTTCTTGGAGGTATAGGTAGTGCTACCGATGCGCTACAGTTCCAACGCTACCAATCGCCCGAGTGACAGCATATCAGTCTCCATTGTCAAGGTCAAAGTAAGCACTAAGACGTCTAAGTTAAGCATTAGTCTCGGCATTGGAAATGTGCTACAATAACTCAGCATCTACTACTTGACGTCAAATGCTAATCAATTTCTGACCCTATTCTGGCTGCAATAGGCGAATAGGCGAGTACTGTGCTTTTTCCGGCATTGTGTAAGCCGCTTGTATTGAAACCGACGACGCTATAACTGAGACTGATGTAAAGTGCTAAGACTCGCCTTGTCACTCCTAACAATAAACAGATTATCGTCATTATCTTCAAACAACACTTCTAGTGATGATCTAAACAAACCCTGGAAATAAATTTCGCGCATCACCCAAGCAGCTGCGGGTAGGGTAGGAATAGCAGGCGCATTTACTTAGATAGCTGCTTTCTGGTCACATATATCATCAGGAACCCATGGCTTGTCTATATGGAAAATAAGCCCAGAAGCTGTGAAAAGTCATACCGGCTACCCATCGATATTATTGGAGTGATTATCTGCCTTGGCTTGGTTTGTGGCTTTCGTTGCCACTGCGACCATATTTATCTTCTTCTACACCGTAAAAGATGCTGAGTATGTGGGTGAAAATGGATCTTAGGCGTGAATAATTGAGTTACAGGACCGAATTTAGAAACGCTTCAGCTACTATACTGCCGGAAAAATACTTTTAGCCAGGGGAGACTTCCTCGGCCGCAATTGCCAGACGGAAGGGAAAACACCTCATCAATGTTCCTCAACCGTGTACAGCAGCGAAGAACAATAATTGAGGGTTCACCTTATCTATAAATACCTATTTTCGCGCGCATGAAGAAGCCGCAGCGAATCGTGGCCATAAAGGTTGTCCTGCTAGGCTAGGAACCGAGTGGCCCGCCGACATGCCGCTGCGGCTGACAACTTTCAAGCCCGGCAGCGGGATCCAGAGATCTGATGTAGTGAGGCTAATGAGAAATGGGCTGTAGATGCCTACAGGAAATTGAGTCGTGAAGATTAGTGCGACGTCAGTAGCTGTAGAGAGATTTTGGATAGTTGTGAAGTAAGCTTTGATGTGAGGTTTCGCACCACTTACTGGCTACTCATCACGAGGCCGATAATTTGAAACGCGCTAAGGATGATGATTATCGAGAGCTTGGGGATACACAGGAGCTTCGAGAGGGGCTTGTAATTCCTAATCGCTTTGTGATGTAAACATAACGTGTCACTCTACGCCAACAAGTTGCAATAGATGAATGTTTTCACAGCAATTACGAAGAACTAATTTGAGTATTCACGTCTCAGTTGTGAGGAGTTGACCATCTAATGTATATAAGATACCTATGGTATGAGAAAGGTCACTTCGCTCGGGCACCCCACATCAATATATCACTTTCGAGATGATTATACAGAAAAGAGTCCATATTCACTCTAAAATGTGTTTACGAGTGTGCCCTTTGCATTTGATATCAACCTCCCCCCTCCCTCGTCCTCCTGCTCACACCCTACTCCTAGGAATTCTTGCTTTTTCCCCACCATATCTCATAGACGTCATACAATACATTGTATGCCCTGCAATACAAGCCCAAATTGCCCTCAGATACACCCAAGTTTCGTCGTCGAGACATCCCTCCTGCTCAAACCTGATCAACTCCTCATACATCGCTTGCTCTCTCTCCAAGACCATTTTGTGTGCCATATCGAGCGCTTCTCCTTCGGATAAGTGATTATAGAGTCGCATCAATACCGGCACGATGTTCACGAATTCGTCCATCGATCCGTTCCGATACGCCTTCGCCTCTTTATCAAAGCTATAGATGTCATTGACAAGCGATCCATGGTCTGCTGCCCCAGTAAGGAAGTGCTGTATGATGGGCTGATGAATGTCGACCCTGGATCCGAGCCCAAATTTAACATTTGCAAACACCAAACTGGCACAAAGATGTCGTCGCCGAAATGAAAGATACTGGTCTATCGTGGCAGTTGATTTGACCCAGGGGGTATTGTCGAATATTTTTCGAGCCTCATCTATCATTTCAACGCCTCCGTTACCGGCCTCTTGGTCCGCGGTATAGATGTCATCAATGATCGAGTCAATATACGCTTGGAATGGACTCTTCCTAGCATTTGGTGCCGTCGTTCTGCTTCCATCTAGACTCCCCAGGAAGTCAGATATCACAGCAGGCATTTCATTCTTCTTGGCGTGCTCAAACTTATCTGCAATAATGTTAGAGACATACCTGAAAAATGTGGTAAGTAATAAACATACCATCGAAGACATAATAGATTACGTGCAACGCCGCGATAATTTCAAGTCTTCGTGGGCTAATGCACAATGGGTACATGTATGCAGCAGCTCGCATAGCTCTATGCTTGAATCCCGGCCCAAGCTCCTTCTTCGCAAGCTTTGAGAGAGTGACTCCACCTCGAATTGGGAAATCTGCTACGCTCTTGTCGTTGGAGAGTAGATAGAGGCATGTTCGTGAAGCCTCCATGGCATCCCGCCAGGATTTCGACTCATACACGGTGGGTATGGAGCTGTAGTAAGGTAACGCACCTCCTAATGCATTGAAGGTGACGAATTGTGCGGCTTGCGAATTAGGCACTATTGTTTGAGACCATGGGAAAGGTAGGGGCGTTTGCGATAAATGGGTTGAAGAAAGTACAAGAGGATCATGCAGATATCGGATAGGGCAGATGCTCGCTTGTTCTTTCTCCGCGATGATATCTTTTAGGGCGGACATGGTTTTGATGATTCTCAGTTTCGAGGTCTGTTGTAAAGATGTAGCTCTCTAGATTAGGGACGTTTCTTTATGTATTTATATGGAAGAGATATTTACATTAGCGCTAACAATAGTATGAAAGAATAACGCTAGCATATCCCGAATCATGGCCTGTTTCAAGGAATACGTGGTGGCAGTAAAATGGTCCACAAACGTACGGTGAGTGAACCTTGAAGAGTCCGCAAACGTACTTTAGAATAGGCAAATCATCGATCGGCGAGCAAATAAGAAGGCAAGTCATTCGCTTGTTCAACGCTGATCCCGCAGATCTACCCACTAGTGTTAGGCCAACTAAACACCTAGCGCGAGACTTCACAGCAACTAAAATGGTAGAGCACAGTATGTAAATTCTTGGAGTAGACAACAGTTCGATACGGGCAGGGTCTTCCGATATAGCAGCCCTCTTGCTGAATGAGTTAGAAAAGATCTCGTCACTCTCTTGTTTCATGCCTCATGATAATTGGATCTGGACAACGACGGCTTTAGTTTGGCATGAGTAGGTCGAGCGCCATTAATCGAATGTTGCAGTTTCACTACTGAAAATGTCGATCTAAACAACATGAGAAAATTCAAGGCGTCCATGCGCTACTGATTTCTCGTCATTGAACCCCTTTTTTTACTTCACGGAACTGCGACGTGTATTATATAGAATTTTGAATATGCCGCAATTTGTGCATCTGCCTAAACCAATACAAATGTGCAACTACATCACATACGGGGTATTAGTTATAAAAGTGTAAGTGAATTTATTGAGAGAATTCGCGTGCGCATCCACGACAGAGAAACAGCCGTCGATAAAAACTGCTACCTGCAATCGTGCTGAAATAACCAAGTGACGGCGCCGTCTCACCGCCTGGGGTCACTCACGATTGATCACCAAGCCCTGCAAACAAACACCCTGCCGGTCATCGCTCGCATCGCCTAAAGAAGTAATTCTTGCATGATTGAGTCCGTGGCACTACTGCGCAGATATTATTTGGCTCAGCGGTGACTTGACTCAGACAGTTTCGGATCTTATCTCACGAGTCGTACGTACCCCGACTCAAGTGAGATAGGCTAAGAGTGAAAACGCACATATCTGGAATCTTTATGTTAACGTTGTTCCGTCACGCCTCTAACTCAATTACTCCTCCTCTTCTTTATGATTCTCTTTGCTTTTTATAGTCTCGATTTGATAGCAGTTTTTTCATTTATATCACCATCACCTAGGTCACTGCGTTTAGGATGAGTTGTCTCTTTTGGCATACTATCAAGAGCCTATGTGGCCGAAGCTTAAACACTAGATGCTTGGAGATCGATCGTGGGGTGTAATACTGTTGATTTTATTCCTCAAAGAGGTGACCTGGTACAATTAGTTAGTCATGACCAGGCAAATGAAGATATTTGAGTATGGTTAACAGCCAATCTAAACCATAGTTAGAACGACAGCTCGCAACGAGCTTCCGAGCCACAACTCCGAATTGCAGATTTTCTACCTCCCCGCTTGAATCTCGCTTGAGAGCTTTTGTGGTGAGCGAGGAAGTAAAAACGTCCTACACTTCGCCCTACTAGTTGATTCTTTACCTACACCTCCATAATCTATATGCCTATTTTCGTTGAAGCCTTTCTTTGTATTCAGTATTGAATGGCTTTAGTGTGCTCGTCAGCCGCTGCTACTAGGAGAGAATAAGAACATAGAAGGGATATGGAAGAAGGTTTTAACAGTACCTGCGGTAGGAGACTGAAGAACTGCCTGACGGATTGGCTGGTGGAGACACTGATAGTTTCATTGGATGACGAAATTGTAATGTTTATTTGGGTTTAAGTCGAAGACTCAGTGGTTTTGAAGCTCGTTGGGAGCTGTCGTTGGAACTGTGGTATCTGCGAACTGTCAACCATGAGATGAAAATTCTGCGTATTTTTTTTCAAAAGTAAAATCGGTAGGCACTATCATCTTGTTAGCACTGGATTGAGTGTCGCACTCCACCACTCTTGGAAATACCTCCTATGACTAAGAGTGGTATTGGGTGGATCGAAGACCCAGGAATAATCGAATGTTAGGTCTCTTGGATACTTTGCGACGAACAAAGTAATCGCCTTGTTGGTAGATACAAAATGCAAAGCGGATTGCTGCATAGCTATGGTCTGACTGATGTATTTAAATGTCTTCTTTTTTAATTTATATAATAGTATGATAGAAAATTTACTGCCGTCTTAGCCTTGGTAAGTTCATCGTATATATAGGAGCTTTCTGCCCCTAGAACTCTGTACAGCTTCTTCCCTCTCTTCAATACACTTTGTTGTAGCATGCCTACTCTCTCATCTGCTTCGTGACAGTACGGAATACTGATCCTCCTTAACAAAATATTGGTATTCTACGTGTGCAAACTAGATGTAGATACATAGCTAGCGTATTCCTACACTATATATGCCTCTTTTTGTTTTAGTGACTTAAGTACTTGGCGTGCGTTGACTTGTTGCGAATGGGTAAACATTAAAATCACAGCGGTGCAAATAACACTTGATGGATAGCCTCCAGTTTCACCCACTTTCTGTGCCACGCTTGAGGCCCAGCTCATGGTGACGAAAATAGCAACGCGTCTCCGCATAAAAAACGGAGCTTTTGGGGGGCGCTCTGCAATGACGCTTCTTTGACAATATCGCGGTAGTATATAAAAGGTTCCAATTGCTTTCTAGAAGTTAGGCAGTAAAAGATGGACTAAAACCAGAGCGGAGACAGAGAGATGTGGAACACGAATATTCACTCGCTTTTATAGCCAGAACTACCTTCCTTGAGCGATGATTTTATCACTTACCATCTTTCTACTTAAAGACCTTCCAACAGCTTTGGAAGTACCGTAGCTGTGAGTGCCCAAACATTGCTTGAGTAAATCCCACACCACAATCCACCAGTATACCACGTCCCTCTATGCCCCTGTAGCCCATACAGCCTCTGCATAAACCCACCGCTCAACTGCTCAGTACTTTGACCCCAAGCTACGGAATGATGATCACTAAACGCTTTCCACTCGATGTCACATTTCTTGGTTGAATTGAGTGTTCCCGCATCCATGGTTCTCTGTAACTCTGTTTGGATCTTTTCTTTAACTTGTTGGGAATTAATGCTGTAGTTTGCTCCAAAGAGGATACGGAAGTGTCCGAGGCCCACAGGGCCAATGGAGTCGAAACGGAGTGTCCAAGGACTATCACGAACGGCGAGATGATTGTTCGGGACTGCGGCTGGGGAGACGAAGCTGAGAGAGTAATTTTCCGGAATGCAGGGCGTCTTGACTACACCAACGAAGGACCATATCGGCAACCATGTGCTAAATACAGCCTCCTCTTTTTCGTCCAGATCTAGAGAGACTAGGTTGGAGAGACTTGGTTGTGCTGATACCAGCAGTCGTTTTGCTTTGATCAGTTGCCTCTTTCCATTCACACTCTCGACGACAAGCCTTACTCTATTCTTCGATCTTTCCGTCTCAACAACCCTGCTCTCAAGCAACACGTCATTCCTTAGCAAATTATATGCGTGTTGATACAATAGGCTATTAGACCCTTGCGGTACGAACAAACTGCTCGCAATGAAATCTCTGGCTATCGGTGCCCCAAAGTACATGACCATATATATCGTTAAAACCTTCTTCAAACCACCGAGTCCGACGTTAGAGATAGCTGCAATCCTCGGCGCAGCGGCCCCAATTCCATACATGGTCGCAAACTCTCCAAACGGCATCAACAACTCTTTAGGGATGTCTTTTGGAGCAAAGAAGTCCCAATACCCCGGGTTAAAATAACTCTCATATTGCTCTATAATTTTCAGCCAGATTTCCACAGCCCGGTTTATCTCATTCGTTGTGGGTGGCACGTATCCACTCAGCAGCTTCCCAGTTTCCAAATCGACATTGAGATTCGTCGACCTCCTAGGAGAATATGGCCCTCCAAAATTGACACCCATGCGCTTAAAGAAGGTATCTGCCGGGCCATAGTGCATGTAGCTTTGCACACCATATTCTATGGTAGTGTTGATGTCAGGGATCGTGTATGTGTCGACGTGGCCGCCGAGCCGGTTTTTGGGCTCTATAATAATTATGCTCGTGTTAAGATCCTCGCGGAGGCTGACTGCAGCAAAGGTTCCTGAGGCCCCGCCGCCGAGGATGGCGACATCTTTGGTGATGATGTCCTCGGGCGCGAAAAGGCGTTCGTCGATTATTCCAACGGTCAGACCAACTGCGAGCGAAGCGACGAAGAAAAAGAAGCACCGACTCATCTTTCTGTTACCCTACCAAGAAGCGATAACTGAATGCCTAGGGTCTGTCAAAATCGAAAGGCTGGCGGCAAGTCTTACATTATGAATTGATCTTGTGAAGAGACATTCTGGGCCGGAGTCATGGCTTCAGGCTAATAACCGCTTATCTGCCGAGAATGATGTGCACTCGTCACGTGGTTAGCGAACTGCAGCCGTGCGTCCGTGTGATTCGTATCCATGGGCTCAGGTTGCATGAATATTGTTGTCTCACGCGCATGACCCCCAACTTGGCGCATGAAAATATTATATCAGATCCATTCGAGTTTGTTTTTGCGTCACCCATCTCTCTTTGTTATAGGATTCTAGGCGGGCCATGCAAAATGTGGAGCTCAAACCAATTGGCAAATGCAATGCTTAGGTTATTATTACCCTAGATAGTTAGTCCATAACTATCTTTGAGCTAGAGCATTTAGCAACTTTCAACATCAATTGCTAAACGTAGCCAAGAATTTAAGCAGGTCCCAGATATTTCCCGACATGGAGTCCAATGATGACTGAGCCAGCCCCCAGACGCATAGTCATGCTAGCCACGCCAGCCACACGTTCGATCTTGTTGAATCGGGAACTGTAGGCCCCTTCCTCGCTACCTCTCAGCCGCTATTGGCCTTTTTATATATTGTAGGCGTAAAATCCTTGTCCAATGTCCTGTTTTCGGAATTTATCAATAATCGTACCTGATGAGCGCCGTACAACAAATGGTTGACATGTGCCTGCTATGTGTCCCCATAAACTCTGTGGAGCAGCCATTTACAGCACGCAAACTGCACAGTTCAGTTTCAAGCCTTCTATTAAATCAGCGCTAAAAATGCTTGCCATCCTCTTGCTTCAAGCCTTTCAATTAGGCGCGACCACGAACGCACTTCATCTTTCCCGTGATAAGGTCATTCAGGGAAATACATATGACTACATCATAATAGGTGGGGGCACTTCCGGTCTAGTAGTCGCAAACCGCTTGACCGAAGACCCTACCAGTAAATACCTCCTTCCCTTAGTTGCAATTTTCTCCGCTAAGTCATGCCTCAGAAACAGCTCTGATCGTCGAGCGAGGCTACTTTGACAACAGTCCCCGAGCTATAATCCCATGGTGGGGCACTCAACTAGATACAAGCGTAATGCTGAACTTCCCTTCTGCGCCTATCCCCGAGCTCAACAACGTTAGCTTCAGAGTCCCTGTTCCAGCTGTAGTTGGCGGTGGTACTGTAGTTAACGGAATGGCGTACGCGCGAGGAAGCAAAGCTGACTTTGATGGCTGGGAGGAACTTGGAAACCCAGGATGGGGTTGGAATGGCCTGTTACCGTATTTTCGCAAGAGCACGACGTTTACCCCACCATCTCGCCAAGCAGCTGAAAAATGGAACATGACATGGGATTTAGCAGTCTACGGCCAAGGACCTGTGAGTGTTACAATACCTGAGTTTCAATATCCGGATGTGGTTCCTTTGAAGGATGCTTGGAAGGGTGTAGACGGAGTTATAGAGGGTAGGGATGTTGGCGAGGGTGCAGGGCCAGGTCTATATTGGGCACCTTCAACAATCGATGCAAAGCTTAGGACCAGAGAGACGGCCCGGAGTGCGTACTATGATCCAATCACTTCACGACATAACCTTAATCTTCTGACTGGTTACACTGTGGATGAGATCTTGTTCAAGGGGCTTCAAGCAATTGGTATTAGAATCACCTCACGTGAAGATAACTCGACGTCTAAGGTTTTTGCAAACAAAGAGGTCATTCTTGCAGCTGGCGCTATCCAGACACCACAACTCCTGCAACGAAGTGGGCTCGGACCCAAGGACGTACTAAAAGCTGCTGGAATCACTGTCAAAAAAGATATACCTGGCATAGGAGCTAATCTCCAGGACCATACAACAATTCCGATGACATTTACTCTGTCAAACCAAACCTTTCCAACCCCGGACACCATCGCCACTAACGCAACCTACAATGCTACAGTCTGGGAAGAGTACGAGACCAACAAAACAGGTCCTATTGCAGGAGGCAGTAGTAGCTGCAGCATCGCCTCATCCCTTCCCCAACTTACATCACTCGCTCGCTCCATCGCAAAGAAGTTGTTGGGGCAGAAGGCTAGTAACTACCTTCCGAGCTACTACACCAAGCCCCTTATCCGCGGCTTCGAAGCCCAGCGCAAAGTCCTCGTTAAGCAGTACACCTCGAACAGCACATCAGTAACGGCAGGAGCCGTCACCGGAAATGGCTTTTCCTTCAGCATCCTCCTCAAACCGGCTTCCCGCGGAACTGTTACCCTTGATCCTAAAAATCCGAATGGGTTCCCTAGCGTACAATACAACACGCTAATGAATCCCTCTGATAGCTTGCTCCTGCTCGCAGCCTTCAAACAAAAGAGAACTTACTGGGCACTTCCAGAACTAGCTCGATTCTCACCAGTAGAAGCGACGCCAGGCGTTCAATATCAAACAGATTCTGAAATCCTAACTGCTTTTACCAAGGATGGATTTTTGTTACCAGGACTAGCGCATCCGAGTTGTACTTGCGCCATGATGCCAGAGGAATTAGGAGGTGTAGTGGGCCCGGATCTGAAGGTTTACGGCGTGCAAGGGTTGAGCATTGTGGATGCGAGTGTAATGCCAATGATTCCAAGTTCTCCATTGCAAGGGACGGTCTATGCGGTCGCAGAAAAAGCGGCTGATTTAATTAAGGCGAGGGCGTAGCCAACATACGACTTCTATGTGGACTTCAGAGTTTTACAAATCCATTCGGGGATTTTCTCCTAGAAATGAGGTTGGTAGATTGGCAGTTTAGGGAGAAGCAGAGGTCCACCATACGATGTCATGTCGTCGTTCCTTTTTAGAGTCATCCGTCTTAAAAACGTGACTTGAGAGTAGAGAATGGAAAGCAGCCGTGCACCACTATCGTTTTCATCTAGGACAATCATCAGATCCGTTCCACGTCTATAAAATCACTTCTACAAACGCTGTCCGCCCGTCGTTTAGAGCTTAGCATTCCGAACTCTATTCCATGCCCTACCCTGAATCCACCGATGTAGCTTACCTTGAACCAATCTATGAGATATAAATCTAAGTACTTTAAGGAACCCTACTGTGGTATCGTGGTTTTGAAGCTCGTTGGGAGCTGTCGTTGGAATTGTGGTTTGGGTAAGCTGTCAACCATACTTAAGATAAAAATTCTGCGTAGGCAACTGCACATGCAGTTGCCTAGAATGTTTATCTCTATGAATTTAGCTGTTTAATGTAATCCTTCTTTTATTAACTTTATCTGCGTACAGTAGCGCACATAAAGTCTGTGTGCACGCTGAATTCCACACTAAAAAAGCCACTTTTGTAGCTTTTTTAAGAGAGAAATACTAATTTAAATTATTTAAAACTCTAAAATACTATTAATGCTATAAAACGTTTTAGTATTATCTAAATAGTTAATAATTTTATCTTGTTGTTCTAAAATAGTTGCGTTGCAAAGTTAAAAATGTTAGAAAAAGGTAGAAAAACAGCAAATTTACATACTAAATTAAAAAAATTAAAAACTTACTCTTTTTAACCTTCTACTCTTTTAGCACTATTAAGTATTTAAAAATCTAAAGACGCAATAATACTCTTAGATATATTCTTTATACTTTACAGAGTTTATAGGTTTTGTTTACTAGAATTATTTTCTAATTTTGCGTAGGCAGATAGGTGACTTTTGGTGTAATTTAGGCGGTGCACACAAACTTTATGTGTAGTACTGTAAGCCCTACAGGATCTGTTCTTAGCACATAGCCCCTTAAATACAATAGAGAACTTTAAGATAACCTCTTAGAGGCTTAAACCTACAATAATGCTAGTCTTTAGCACTGGCACGTCTTAAACGCTGTCTATTGTTAATTGTTGCAACAAGGTATGTTAATACCTTACACAGAAACAGGACAGAATAAACTACTATTGTGTAAGAGATCTGCACGCCTTTGTAGAGCACTGCTAACTTATGGCATAACTTTTATACCTTACTAACCTAGAACACGATCCTTTTCGCCCTCGCTTGCGGGTCATCGACACCACTTTAGCCGCTCTCAACCTCAACAAGGAAACGATGCAGGAAGCAGAACGAGTCGGCAGGGTAGGGCATCTTATCTAAACAAGGGAAGAAATATTCATCTAGTAGCTTTCAGAGCTCTCAAAGAGTAATCAATCAATCGTGTACGCAATTCAACCCGACTGTGGTAGATTATTCTGAAGATCAATCTTGAGTGTGGATGATCTGCTCACAAAACAATGGAGAAAGAGAGGACACTGAACGTGGAAAAGGGGCCAAGGTTGGTCAACGTCATCCTCAATTCCTCAACCCTTCTTGCCGATCGAAACAATATTTCATTCGACATGACCGCTGCGGGTACCAGCATAGCTATGGCCGATCCGTCTACTATTCACATCCTCTCAATTACGTTTCTAGCTGATAAGAGAAGGAACTACGTCTTCGACTTCACATTGCTACTAGTACGTTGGGAACTGTTACTAGAAACACCGCTAGAGGCTATTAGAGGTTATCTATTATACTAGTAGATGTTTTGAATTGATGTCACGTTAGAAAGTATTGTCATTATTATGGGATTCATGCTGATACTCTGTGTTCAGCGTATGTATGCCACACACGGACTTTAAATAAGGGTTAGCGTACTCCCTGGATAGGCCCGGCGTGCTTGTATGAAGTGAATTGTCAGGTTGTGGTTTGTAATATGTTAATTCAATTACATCACATACCAATACATTAAAAGATTTCTTAGTTCTACATAAACGTTGTTATTATTCAACTACATGTACTATTAAGTTGACCCACATGTGGATTTTCGCACAAACAAACTTTGTGGGAACAGCGTTCTTAAACGCCGACCTATTCACGGCCTATGATGATCACTACCAATCCTATTTGTTAATGGGAACTCTAATTTATCTCACGGTGATGTATATTAGCGGATTTACGTAGACTAGATTGGCGGAGCGACCATGGCGGCCAGCCGATCAATCTCCTTGTTACTATGTCAGAAGACCATGGATGTTTAGAATACTGATTCTTTGTTCGACTTTTTGTATATGTCTTTGGTTGCTGTTAATTGACATCACACTCGAGTCTAAGCCCAAGATGGACTATGTATTTATAACGTGCCGTGTAATTGGAGACAGCTTGCCGACTCGGTCAAATGGTGGTGGCTTAGCTGTTCAGCCAAGAACTTCATTTTGTTTCGCCCATATATCGCTCGATATCCTACCGTGTGGAGTGATTCAATCAACAGACTTCTTGTACTTTGAAAAATGTTTACATCAATCATGAACCTACTCGGATATCGGCCAACCAGCCCAACAGATCTCGTGCCAGGATACCCTGTTCCAAGAAATCCCTTCCAAATGAAGCCCGGTCGAATAGAACCCAGGACGATTCCTCCCCAAATGTCTGAAACAGAGGACTTGTGTGTCAACTGCCAACCGATCAAGCTCAAGACTTTTCTGAGCACCCGCTACGGTCCCTCCAACCCTGTTAATTTGGGGAAATATGATGCTTTTCGCTCGACACTCTTATCACAATGCAATATGTGCAGCCTGCTAAGCTCTCTACTGCCGGAACAACCTGTCGATACAACTAAGGATATTTTCCTGCTATCGACTCACAGCATTGGCCGACAAGAACCTGGTGCCGCCCTTGTCAAACCGAATGATGATTCAGCTAGTGGTCCTTACTCCACTCTTCTCTATGTTGGTTTTCGGAGTAGTAGGGAATATGGGCTTGACTTTACATGCTGTCATGAGGCCCCAAACGCCATTGGCATTGATTGGAAGACCACTTCTAAAGCTCTTGCCGTCAAAGAGATACACCAGTTCTCCGTGAATATTGAAGCCGTGTGCCGATGGATCACTCTCTGCGAAAAGTTGCATTTGAGTTATTGTGCCTCGGAGACCGGCAAACTTTTTCCATCATCTATTCGACTCATTGATTGCCACGAAAATCGTCGCATCGAGTACACAGGAGAACCACATGTTGATTACCTTTGCCTAAGTTATGTTTGGGGCCCACAACTACAGCCTGTCGTACTCGAAGGGGAATCACTAGCAAGTGTACCAAAGGTTGTGCGTGATGCGATGAAATTTGTCCAGGACATTGGACAACGTTACCTTTGGGTGGACTCAGTAAGCTTACAGAGAGGCCTTATTTGTGGCAATACTTATATTCTCTAGATATGTATCAACCAACAGGATACAGACGAGAAAACCGTTCAGATTGCATTGATGGATAGCATCTACTGTGGTGCATGGGCTACTATTGTTGCCCTGAGTTCTCCGGATTCCCAGACAGGACTGCCACGAGTAACAAAATCCTTCCCTGGAATCCCCCAGCAGACGTTTAAATTGCAAGGATATGAGCTACGAACTGTGTTACCCACACTCCGCCAACAAATCAAGGAGTTTAAGTGGGCGACTCGAGCATGGACCTATCAAGAAGCTCTCCTTTCACCACGATGCCTATACTTCACACCTCATCAGGTCTATTTCGAATGCAATATGATGCAGTGTTGTGAGTCACTTGATGAAACAAATTCACCTTTTCACATTCAGATTCCGGATCGTACCGTCACTATTAGTGCTTGCGGATGCGGCTCCGAGACGGCCCAAATGCACGGTCATGGTATATTTCGGGATCCTGTCTTGAACATGGATTTCAATCTTATAGGCAACGAGTACAAATTGCAAAAGTACAATCGCATTGTTCGGGAATACTGCAGTAGAGACCTATCCTACTCCTCTGATGCACTCAACGCGTGTAGCGCTGTGCTCAATAGACTTGAAGGAGCAGGTTTCTCACAAGGATTTTTGTGGGGCCTCCCACTAGACTATCTTATGTCTAGCCTCCTTTGGGAACCTTCAGATAATCTGATGCGTCGAAGAGAAGGATTCCCTTCGTGGTCCTGGGTTGGCTGGATTGGTGGTTTCCAGGAGTGTCCGACTCGATTTCTTGACCCCCTTACTGAATATAGCCCTCCATTACGAATTTGGATTTATAAAAACAACATCAGAACCTTGATTGTTGAAATATACAAAGGGAAGGAAATAGGGCACTACGGAGGTTTAGAGCCTGTTGTGATCCACAGCGACGCAATCACAGAAATCAATTTGGCTCTCGAGCGCAATGAATGGAAAGAACCCCGCTTCAATCTCAAAGATTACACGGTCACCGAGCGTGACAAGCTCCTACTAGTACAGGGACTCATTTGCAATATGACGATCACTAGTTTTCAGATGCATTCTAATATCGCTGTTGACGCCAAAGTAAACGGAGTTCGTTGTATGATAAGGGGGTATCACATGGAAACATTGTTACAGTTGGCTTCGGGAAATCATCGGCTGCTATTGATGCAACGAAGAATCCATAGTCGTCACTGCTCTGGATTTAGTTTCTTAGTTGTGAAGTGGCAGGCGTCAAATGGGTGTGGCCAGGACGAGGAAGAGATGGTATTAACAGGTGAACGACTCGGGATTGTTAATGTAAAACTGGACCGCGAAGCGGATGATGGTTTGAGGAGGCTTTTTGGTAAAGGGCGAATGGAAATGAGAGCAGTTGTACTTAGTTAATAATCTAGGTATGCACCAACCCACAACAATACCTTCCAAGCAACAAGACGTGTCGTTTATCTCTCTTATTGGACTGAAGGCCTGTTTGAGAGAAGCCAATGTTTTTTGCATGCATGAGGTACAGTCAGTCCTACGCCGAGCAACACCAGCATACTGCTAATGAATGTACTCCTCTCATCAAAAAAAAAGGCAGGTTAGTGCAATATGGAATACTTCAAGTTCTAAATTTTCCTTGTCAGATTGTGTAAAAGTTACAGAAGACAAGGATACTAGAAATACTACTTTGCTTGAGTCTAAACCCTGAAAAGATAGCTTAAAGATAACCCATATTATGGAAAAAAGAAAGAGGCACAGAGACATTCAACATCTCTATGCAACAAGCAAGCATAAGACGATTTATCTGAAGCACAAAGGATTATAACAAAATAAGATAACTAGGAGATTGGGTCCAGAAACTCGTTGCAAGCTATTACTAGAACTGTGATTTCGGTAAGGTGCTAACTATACTTAATACAAGTACTCTAAAAAGCTCTACGTACGCGACTATACACACAGCCGCCTACAATTTTTTTGCTACAAACTATACTTTCTATTTAATTCACTGTCCTTTATCATCCATTATTATCTCATGTTACTATAGCTATTAACTTTATCTTTATAAGCTCTGCACACCCTTGAAGAATACCGCCAACTCATGGCATAGCTCTTATACCTCACTAGCCTAAAACCCGGCAGTTGTACATATAGCGGCCTAGAACATCCGTCTCTACAAGTATATTCATTCAACTCGCCCTCTTTTTCATCCTCTCTTGTTACTATAACCATCAACTTGACCCGCATACGCCCCACAGGTTCTGTACCCAGAATGCAACCCCTCACGCATGTGGAAGAACTTCAAGATAACCTCTTCCAGGCTAGAAATCTACGAGATGACTAAGGGATGTGAAAAACGCGTAACAACACCCTTTATTCATCACAACCGGCATACAAGGTCCAGCATTCCGACTACAGAATCCGTAGTGAACAATAGTCACAGCACCTGGAAACTCGTCAAAGTAAACTATCTAGCATATCCAGGTTTTGCAAATCCAAATCCACACCACAGCTCAGAAATTTCACGTGAAGCAATATCCTCGTTATTACTGAAAATTCTACAACCTATAATACGCACCATGTTGCAATCCAAGAGTTGAGAAATAGAATAAATTGCCAGCCTTCTTCCCTACAAACGCTACGAGAAATGAAGATATAATACACGCATACCCACAACCCTAATCAACGACGTATCTCGCCTATGATCGCATCAATGTAGCTCTCTGAACCATCCCTCTGAACAAAACACTTCCCATTTTGATGCTAGTTTGACACGGAGCCCTCATCCATCCATCCATCTTCGATCGATGTCGCCTGTACCATATTCGGTGCAAAATCAAGCGGGGGTCCAAGAAGGTGAGGATTCCCGGGGCGGTATTGAAACGGGGGGTGGAGTTGACTCTCAGCGGGGGGAAGAGGGTCAGGGCGGGAATGAGGACGTGGTGGGTGCAAGCCGCGGTCACTCACAGGGCCCAAACGACGACTGGAGCTGGAAGGACAACGTTGGTCCAAGGAATCAGACCAATTCGAGAAGTATCCAGAATCATGGCCAGGCGACGTTGCCCATCGAGTGGGCACTTGAAGAGACGAATGGTTGATAGGTCTATAATAAGGCGTAGATGATGGATCGGAAGTCACAGAGGCACTGCAGTTCGTGGAAGGGAGAAGTATGCCTCTGTCGTTGCGTTGCAACATCTGATGTGTAACGTCGTCATTGTTTAACGGAGATTGGTGATTGTAAGGGGGCAGATAACCAGCAAATCTCCGATCTTCATGCCCTAGCGCACCCGGTGTCGAAGTCATCGGTGTGACTGGTGTTCCCGATTCCATGTTGTTCCTTCCGTGAGGCCGTAGTCGAAAATGGAACTCATCTTCTATTTCGTCTAACAGTTGCTCCATCTCCATGGGTGGCAAGTTTCTCTCCCCTTCTTCATACAACCGAGAGACAAGTGCGAAAGCATCTCGAAATACAATTTGAAAAGCGGCACTAGATGCGGTTTGGTCTGTGGTCTGGTTTCCAAATTTCGGAGGATAGCCAGCTTGGGAGTTAGTGTTGACATTTTGCTGGGGAGGGTGGTCTGTTGGGCTAAGTTGGCTGTATGGGGAGTAGCTTGGGTCTACTGGAGCAGTGGACGCGGAAGAACGCGGATATCGCACGTTCTGAGATGGAGATCTGATGGCAGGAATGAAAATGGGTGTTGCATCCTGAGAGGATTGGTGATCAACCAAAAACGGACTTGGTGTTTGCACGACGTTGAAGTCAGACGGTGTGGAAACGCGACTGTATGTCGGCAACAAGTTCGATACATCCAACGCCAGCCAAGAACGTTCGCCACTGACTACGCTATTAGTCAGAAGATTCCTGTAAAAGTGTTTTTGATTGCTTACATGGACTAGGCACACAAGTGGTGTTTGGATAGAGAGCTACATAAAGGCGTGCCCAGGACTCAACCTTGCTGTCTTCGGTTCTACGTCTGGTGTTGTGCATACAGTGATGGGATTTGTGGGCTAACCATGTATCTTCTTCCACGAAATCCTGCTTACAAGTTGGACAGTTCTTGAGGAAGCGAGGAAAACCGTGATGAGTTTGAGATCGACCAGGCTGAAGGTGGTGTCGAACATCAGCCAAGTAAGTAAACTTACCACCACCGCACGGTGATCGAAGGTTTTGCATAACATGGTACTTGTAAATTGGACAATCTAGGTATTTCAGGCAACTGTCGTCTTCTCTCTCTAGGACCTGAACAGATGGGCCGCATTTGGAATGATTGGTCGCATTCAGTTGTCCTCTGACCCACGGCAACTGACGCGGATTTGACCTAGGTAGGGCGCGTGAGGATCCCGCCCTACTGGTTGTTGTACGACATTTATTTCGTCCATTGGTTTGTGTGCGAGAGGTGATGGCGGCAGAGGTGGATGGAGGCTGGCTGCCAACTAATGTGTAGTTGTCGGTACGATTCTTTCGCACCACTGCTAGGATAAGCTCTAGTGCGTGGCGAAAACTGGCATCCAAGCCTGATCTGAGAAATGTTAGACGGTATTTGAACGGATGTGGAGTATCTACTGACCCTCTATTGCGCAGCTGCAAAATGATTGGTTCCCAGCGGCAGACCAAGTTGTTGTCTAAGAGGTTGGATGCATTGGGAACTAATGAGTTTTCCAGCTCTGAAGCTAATAAAACCAGTCCTGTTTGGACAACTAGTCGATGTTGGCCGGAGACTTTAGGGGACGTTGAATGGTTTGATGGATGCTGCGGCCTCGCTACGCCCCTTGAGGATGCTACCGGTAGTAGCACTTGAGTGTTATATTCATCGGGATATAAGTCGCGGGTAGGGTAGACGCAGGACGGCCTTTGGGTTTCGAAAGAGGGTGAGCGCGAATGAGATGGTCGAGGTTTTCTTTCTGCAGGAGGCGCTCGCTGCAGCTCGGGGTGTTTGCGACGTTCATGCTTGAGGAGAGCATCCGACCGCGCATAAGGTTTACGACACACGCCGCAACTGTAAGGCACGTTCAAGTCGGATCTGTGCTTCAACCGAAGATGTCTGGTAAGATTGCCCTCTTGCCAGACTCCGGTAAACTGTTTAGCGCATTTTCGGCAGGATAGCACGCTGGCGCTGGTGCTGGCGATGGCGATGTGGTGACGCGAATCGGCGGCTGGAGCATCCCTAGCCACATCTGTGGCGTCCCTGAAAAATTGGCTACTGCGCTGATTGAATGGTTAGCGAATGAGCGATGGGCGAGTGTGTAGTATGTACATATACATACTTTGGTGATGCAACGCTCTGGTGGAGACAGGGTTTGGCCGGAAAGGTCTAGGTGTGGCCACCAAGGCCACGTCTGGCCGGAATCAGGCCTGCCCTCTACTTGTCCGTGGTATGGTTCTTCCCAGGCATTCTCGTCTAGCCATCGGACAAGTGGTGGTGAGGCTTTTGCACTTGAATCGGCCATGTTTGCCCGATAGACAGTTGGATGAAGGTCGGAATAAAAAGTAAGCCCGAAAGAGCAACGCGACAGCTTATAAACTCAAGAGTGTGCAGCTGCTCGGAGGCTCTGCTCTCTCCCCTTTCTGTTAATGGCGTAACCGTCCAAAAAGGCCCAAAGTGGGGCTCCGATCGGGATGTGTGGGTAGGGGTGAAGACCATGTCCAGGGCGGACGCTAGCGTTGCGCGGATTGGCCCGCCCTCTGCCTTCCGCGCAGTTGCATACTTGTGCGCTGGCAGCGGACGGGCAACATGCGCCAGACCATTACCATATTCCTTTCCTGCACCAGTTTGCCAGGTCCAAAACCTTGAAGCTAATTATGTTAGCTCATCTCAGGTCGAACCGAACTATACATTATCTTTTCCCAACTTAGAGCGATGGCAGCGGAAGCTGGGAGTCTCATCAGAAAAGCATACCCTTGTCGTCCTCCTCGATAAACTTTCATGACCCGTGACCCCAAGGCTCAACGTCAATCTTGATGAAACGGCTAACTTTCCTTTGTGGTGACTTGCAGCTTGGCGTTGGAGCTCTACGATCTGGAATTTGCAGCCATCGAGCAGATTCGGTGACTCTCGCCTTTGTACATTCGAATCGTGCCTGCGGATTGCTCTTCCGGAAATTAAGCTTTTTCTATGTAGCTCCGGAACTCACGTCGGACTGCACAGCACTAGCGCACCACTACCCCACGTACAACTGCCACCAGTCGCTACTGCGCGCCCCTGCTAGTGCAGTGCGGTCCCAGAACAGCAGGCCCTTCCGATCTGCACGGGCCAGTCGGAGCTGCACAGCCATGATTACATAATCAGCCCTGCGGCTCCTAATGTTTGCAAAAACGTACTTTATTGTAAAGCTACAACATTAAATTCTTAAAACAGTTGTATATCTGC
>BLYF01000019.1:922087-942202 GCA_014905255.1 Herpotrichia juniperi | reverse complement strand
CTTGTAGCGTTGATACAGGACAGCTTTCATCTCCCTCTATGGCGAGGCTATGCAAAGCTTTACGAGAAAACAAAAACAAAAAAATACCAAACCAAGAACAAGACGCCCGCACGTTGTCCACAGTAAGGGAGTTGTTAACCGAGCTTACAAAAGCACCAACTACAAGAACTTCATACCTGTCTATTCTCCTCAATTGACCTGAATATATAATTGTTTCGGTAATTATCGCATGCAGCCAGGAAAGTTTGGTTTGGGTCACGTGATCACTCTTTAACGGAGCCGGAAAGGGGTTTGGATTGATCAATCCTCCTTTAAAAGGTATAGTAAGTAAGGTTGATTGGAGCAACTAGTTGATATCAATTCTTGTAGATGTAGACGTGTCCAAGCGAAATTTACGCATTTTGGTATAAATTCACTCTACACCCACGTTTTGTGCGTTTTCCCTACAAGTGCCACTTATTGACCACTATGCTTCGAACTTATCAATAAAGATGCACTTGGATATGTGCGGCATCAAGGGAATTTCAACTCAAGGCTGGAAGGGACTTCCTAATGCGAAACGTTGGACGAGATGCAGTCCTAACAACTATACAAGCAGTTGACACATACAACAGTACCCTAAGGCACGACGCCCAAAAGAGCAAGGAGCTCCTCTTTACTCAAATTTAGCATGCTCGCTATCTGGCTTTCAACACGCTGCTTAAATGGTCCCAGTCCCCACTCTAGAATGCAAGCCAGTTTGGCAATGAATTCGTGTGCATGATTGTGCTTGGTGGGACGCCAGATGTCCAGCAGTGTCATGTGGTACTCTGGTTTTTCTTGAGCGTTGAATGTCTGGAAGTGCACCCACAGCTCGTGCACTGGGCCTTCTGTGACAATAGAGAAGACCATTGGGGTCGAGTCGTTGTCACCAGTGCTGTCGCTGTCGGCGGGAGTCACGTCCTCCAGAGCCGCCAAGATGTTCACCGCAGACGCGCCGCCCACGGCAGCTTGGTTTTGCGCGCCGAACAGGGTCGCGGACAAGCCTTTTGCCTCAACAATAAGGAAAGGGAAGCGCAAACCCATCTGCGACTGGTGTGGGTCACTGAGCACCTGCCCGTTCTGCTGGAGCAGACCGAGGATGGCCTTTTGCGGCCCAGTAAGTGATTCATGAGAGAGACCCACCGTGATATCCGGTTTCGGGGTAGTAAGACCCGTGGAGTCGATGGAGGAATTGGAGACGTCGCTGACTGAAGGTGCCGGTTGAGAAAATCGGGGAAATGGCGCGTCGGACGGAAATGCGCGAAGGTCCGGTGTCGGTGGGGTGGCGCGTTCGCGTTCGCGTTCGCGTTCGGCGAAGTTGAAGTTGAAGATATCGCTGAGGGAATCCCTCGAGGGTTTGAGGCCAGCGTGCCATGCTGTGATAGCACTAGTCAGCAACCGTACTCGGATGCACAAGTTGTTACCGGCAGTCTTGAGATGCACTGACGCTTTTCGCCCTCGTTCAGCCTGAGCTGGCGCGGGTGCAGGTCGCTGAGCTCCCCGAGAACATTCCAAAGATGGCTCCGCCATACGCTCTCGCCAGCATTGGTCTCCGATGTATGCTTTCGGCACCCGCTGCAGTACCGCTCCGCCATGTCCTTGATGCGCCTCCGCCGCTCCGTCTCTGTAGTGACATCTGCCGCATCCGCCTGCGGTGTTGCACTTGCAAAGACGGTGGCGACCTGTCGCACGATAACCGGCGGCGGTTCGAATGCGCGATCGACGTAGACACGAGCATCAGACATGTTGAGGCTGCGATACTGCGGGCTGGCCTTGGAGGGACTCGGGGTTCGGTTTCGCACAGTGTGTTTCTGCACCCGCCGCGACGAGGGCCGGTCGCTCATGGGGTCGACGGCGACGGCGACGTAGTTACAGCCCTGAGCCCACAGGCGAATGGATTGCGCGCGGTCGGCCACAGGCTGGAAGGCGGCAGCGGCGGACAGGCTATCGTGGGTGAGAGTAAGAGGAGGCGAAGGGATCAGAGGCTCAAGCGGGGACTTGCATGTGCCGCACCCGGAGGAACATCGATGTCGCTTTGGCTTTGACTTTGGCTTTGACGGCGGGAGGCTGGAGCTTGAGTTGGAGAGCGCGCGCTTCATAGCGGGAGGGCGAGCACGACGAGCGCGACAGAGGTGGTGGTGGTGGTGGTGGTGGTGGAAACAGAAATAAACATTTCCCAGTACATAGATGAGGGCATGATACCGATATTCATTTTCAGCCACCCTTGTGGCTGAAGCTTCTTGATCGAGTAAGGCCCTGACCACGTGACGTCCTGATCTCCAAGGCTAAGGTGCCAAAGTACCGGTATACCTAAGGTGCATGTATGCATGCAGAGTTGAGAGGTAGGCACGGTGGGATTATGTTCATAGCTTCTAGGACGTCATATCATCCTCACTACAAAGCAGCCGTCTGCTGTCTGTATCTCACTGATATCTCGCCTGCAGCAAGCATTTAGCTCAATACACCAGCCCTTGAAGAGGCGAAGTCTAAGCCTTTGTTCATACTCATGATGGCTTCTTGGTATTTTTTCTTGAGGACTACAGTCGCCTTGGCAGACACACTTGTTGGTATCGCGAAGTTGGCGCCGTTTGCATTTCCGTCTGCACCTGAGACATTGGGCTAAACTTCGTGGGCACCTGCATCGCCAACACACTCCAGCACGGTTGGCTGCTGAGTTTCGTGATATATTGTTGATTGGGAAATTACAAAGCTGGGCTGGCCTTCAGTCTTGGACTTCCACTTTCGCGTTGCACATTCTTGTGTTGCATTGCCCTACAGAGCTCCGTAGAGGCTCCGGGTAGAACATATCATCAATATCACTCCAGATTCTATTCTCACTATTATCTTACAATCTTACCTGCATCATGGCTCCTCAAAAACGCATACGGCCTCCAGCTTCCAGTCCCCAAATTGACTTCCGCAGTCAAATCATCCTCCACTGCTTTATAGCAACCCTATGCTGGTACTGCCAACTCTGGCCGCACCCATGGGCCTGGTTCATTCTCTGGTGGCTCCTATGGACCGGCGCACTCATCATCTCTGTCGGTGTAGGATTTCAATACGGGCGCTTGGCTGGAAATTGGGATACTACGGCAAGTATCTGTATCTCGAGGCTTCTTTCCTCGACCATAGAATAACGAAAAGCTCCTAGCCATCTATCAAACGCGAAATCGTGTCGTCTAATGACCACGACGTCGATATCGACATGCAAGACGCAAATATCGGGTCTAGTACAATGCAATAGTTAAGGCTGAGCACACGCTCTAGGATACCCCTCGCCCTTGAATACTCCAGCCTTGGCCACTAAAAGAAGCCTTTGTATATCTTTCTTTTCTTTATCCAGTCTTTTGACGTATTCACCACTAGACATCATTTAATATTATCTTGGCCTAGTAAGTTGTCTTGTATAGACTTGTGTTATATTTATTGAAGCTCTCTTAACCGTGTTTGAATCTAAGTGCCCCCTGGAAACCCTAAGCAGACCTTCTGGGTGCCATTTACAGTTTATGGCCGCCCTTCCTAATTTGACCAGCGCACATTTTGTTTCCCAAGCAAAACAGCGGAAGTCAAAAGTCCCAACAGCTGAAGTAACCCTTGGGATCTGAAGAATACCTAGACTCCGACCTCAAAGCTTATTTCCGTGGAGTTACCTACGAACTGTGGCAGTTTGCCGACAGTGGAGAAACGAAGGTTGACGCTTTCAGTTCCGACAGCGGACTAAGCTGGGTACTTCGATCAAATCGGCAACTTGTTGAGAGACGTACTCCTAGCAACAGCGCCCGCTTGATCAACGAATTTGCTAATAACTTCGAACCTTAGACGAAGAATACGTCTACGCTTCCAGAAATAGTTCCTACTAAAACATCAATATACAAGGAAATCTACGACGAAGTCAATAAAATTATTTACTTCGGCGCTCGACAACCCTATCAAATGGAGGAGTATTACGACCCCATCTTTGAGTGGTACAAACAATACAAGAAAGGAAGCAGTCATACTACGACACATTGAATGGTTTATTTTGACGAACCAAGTAAGTGCTCCAGTCCTCTAGTTCTGAAGAAAGCGGGGTTGAGTCACTTCCAAAAAGCGACCCTGCTACTCTAGAAGGGACATATAGTCCGGCCATGATAGGAGCCTTTCCCCAAAGCTCGCCGCCTGGAATCCAGAGTCCCACGCCCATCAGGCGTACTAACCCTGGTAAACTTCCTGATTGGTTACGAACTCCTTTTTCCACTCTAGCACCCTCGACTATACACGCCCCGCCACAATTCCTCTCAGTACCTACGAGATTCGCTCCAGGACCTGCGCCCCAGCAGTTGGGACGCGAAGAAAGAGCGGCGCTGCTTAAGGCTTACCCTGACTTCGACCTTAAAAGCCTGGCCAAGCAGGAACAAATCCGCGAAGAACAACCCAGGAGTCATGACGAAATCGAAGAATAAAGGCTCGCCCAGGTAGCCTAACAACGATTTAGAGAAAGAATTGCTGGGGAAGCCACGCCAGCTGAGCTAACTCTTGCTGGGTTACTGATTAGAGACATCAGTCCCCGTTGGTAAACACGTCGGGCACCGCGACCACCACTTCCACTCCGCCCTCTAGCCCCAGTCCTCACCCCAAAACACTTCAGTCCAGTCCTTTGGTCAAATCTCTAAAGTCCTTCTCTTACTTCTTTTTGGCACTGGAAGAGACTGGAGCAGGATGCAACGTACGAATAGTATCTTTGCTATTGGTTCTCAGCGCCTTTTCCACTGAAAGCTCTGCAGCTTCAACAATCAAATCAACATGTGTTAGCATTCAGGCGCAAGGTCCGCGGACGCGTGCCATGCCGCCCCCAGAACCAACCAAGAGTTTCCCTCGTATCGCGCTTGCGACATTCCCTGCATCCTCTCAATCAGCGACGCAAACAATGGCATCCTGCTCTGTTCGCCCTGTCGCCGCTATCCCGACGCACATTGAGCACCTTTGAACCCACCACCACTTGCGCTAGACGCGTGTCTGCCCAACCCCCGAAAATTACCGTTCGCGCCAGCTGGGAAATTGACATACACATCGAGCCCAGCCTGAAGCCTGGGCAATCAATACGTCACCAGAAACAACATCCCCCGCGCTTCTAGCTTCTACATTGGATTCACCAGGAAACAGTGGAAGAGATGGCTCAATTGGCTCTGTGGTCTGACGATCTTGTAGCCGCATCTTCTTCTTCTTCCCCGTGGTCGCGGTTGCCGCAGACGTCTTGGGCTCCGAGAGACGAGCCAGCGGAACCCATGTTCTCACGACCCCAGTGAAGAGGCCGCGACCACTCCAACGGGATGGCGTTCAAGGTTGCTGCAGACGTCTTGGGCTCCGAGAGACGAGCCAGCGGAACCCATGTTCTCACGACCCCAGTGAAGAGGCCGTGACCACTCCAACGGGATGGCAATCAAGGTTGCCAAGTAGGGTCGATATCGCCTCAAGGTGGTGTTACCCTACACCCACCGAACGTCCCAAGGGCGCCGGGATCATTAAGGAGGGTGAGCCCGCCGCGAACGCCCTAGTCCTCACGAAAAGCGAAAACGAACATCGGCATACGTCGCACGCGTCGGAACTCGGTGCTTTTGTAGTCGCCGGCTCAACCTGGTCATGCCATTTGCATGAGGCAGGTCTTTGAGGAGGTATCCAAATATGCGCGCGCAACTCCTTTTACACAAAGATGACAAGGAAAAGAAACACAAAGAGGGAAGATAAGCATAAATGGGGGAAACCACATAGTTTGAACAATAACAATGCAGCGGATCCACCTTGACATCCACCAGGTGCTAGAAATGTCTATCGGCCTTCTCTGCGGCTAATTGAAGCAAGTCTGGAAGGAGCGTTTTTCAAAACAACAGATATCCAACGTGTAGCTTCCGAAGGCTTTGTGGTAATGCTATGCTTAGATATCGAGGAGATTGGGGGTTATCGCCTAGCAGGCATCCGTAAAAGACACTTTGGTCTACCTCGAAGATCTCCAATCCGCAGGACTTGCGGACAGAAAGACCATCGTCGTCCTATGCATATCAAGTAGAAAAGCAGAAAGCAGATGAAGGTTGGTGTTAAGGGCGTACGGAAAGAAACCGTTAAAGGGATTGAGTGTTGAGTCAATGTGCGCATATATCTTAGCGTCGCGATTAACTTTATAGACACGTACAAGACTTAATGTAACCGAAGGACTTTTATGTGAGCAGGAGCGCTGGTCCAAAAACGTTTTGAGCGGGAAGGTCAAATTTGTGAAGGCGCTTTCGGCACCGTTTCATCAGCAACAACAAACCCAACCCGATGCTCATCCCCATCAGCGACGCTCTTTAATGTCCCAAATTTCAACCTCGTCTTCTCAGCCTCTTTTCCTAGAGGAGCCATGCCGAGTCCACAATCTGTTGTCACAAACGCCAAACCAGCGCTGCGAGTCGAGTCCATGATCGCGGAGAATTTGAGCGAGTGCGCGACGCCGTTCTCGTCGATAGCCGCGAAACCAAACAGGACAGCGATGAGGGAGATGAAACCGGCGATAGAGTATGTCAGGATGAGGTTCGTGGCGCCGTATTCGTAGACCAGCTGGGATGGGGTAAAGAGTACGTTAGCTACGGTGTTGTTCTGAGTCCTGAATGAAATCAGCCTAATTATTCAGGTGTAGTTTCTGGGAGATTGCAGATACGTACGTGAGATCTAGCCCAAGGAGACTCATGGTGATGTTGTTGGACAAGTCTTCCAACGCAGCCGCGAGTGTTTTATTACGGCACAGCCACGGATTGGTGGGAAAGGATGCAGACATTCCTGCATAGCCACTACCTATTATATATTCTGGGGTCGCGCTGATCGTTTTGTTAATCCAAGCGTTACGAGCGATCTCGTCGCAGCCTCTTAAGCCTGTAAGCATAACACTGCCCTTGCTTTCAAGTCTCATGTTATGCCCCTTATCGATTGTGAGGTTGCCGCTGATCATATCCATGAGGCTTAAATAAACTGCGGACGAAACACGTATCCTCCAGCCTGTGGTATCAGTCATGTCAGTGGTGAAGTTTAAGCGAGTCACTTGGTGATCCGGGATTCCATTTGTCCAATTGAAGACAGCAGAAAGGTACGAGAAGCCCTGAAGGCAAACGATGTTACGCTGCGCTGTCTGAATCCAAAATTGAAAGCCTTCTTCGCCGGTTGAGTTGATCGCTTGAGTATTGGTCAAGTTCGCGGAGAAGGCGTTGTCTGGCGCATCGTCTGGGTTGAACGCGTTATAGACCTGCGAGCTACATTAGTTGCATGTATCGCTTTAGGACCGTAGAACAAGCTGTTGCTTGCTTTTCGATGGGTTACAAACTGTTGAAAACCTACCAGTTGGCGTTTATCTAAGCGCTCGGGATTCTCGTCATAGTCTGTTGTGTTCTGGAAGTCTTCCGTCACATTATTTTTGTAGTAAATGAACAAATTCTCTTGAATTTCGGTTGCGTAGTTGCACTGCAACGCTGGACCTGGAAACACAAGACTGTAGGATGTGTTCGGCCCGGGCATGGATATGTCTCCGATAACAACATCAACAGCAGCTCGAGCTACTATCTGTCGCACCCATGCTGTGGGCGTCCAGTAATAGACAAGACTTTTGAACAGGTACTCGCCTGGGCCTGTGTCTACTGACCAGCCTTTATTAATGTTTGTCTGTAGTGTAGGCACATTGGTCGAGGCTACGTATGGGACGACGATACTAGCGACTGATAAGGTAGCTGGTGGTATAGTTGCAGCGATTGGTAGAAGCCTACAAGTGGGTTATTGTTATCGATCTATTTTAAAAGGAAAGGTTATCTTGCCATGCACATAAAGCCAGAACGACTACTGATTTTGCCTTAGTGATAAGCTCCTTGGAGAACAAACCCGTAGCGTCAACCAATAATGCGAACAAATGATCGATACCTGAGAGCGAAAGGGTTTTGCTCCGAAGTTTCAGCCATACATATTGGGTATATGCAGCACCGATTGCGAAATTGAACAAGGCAATCGTCAGGGCACTGAATCCGGAACCGATGCGAACAGGCCATTGCTGTCGACCTCGCGAGTAAACAGCTCCGTGGTGAAGTGAGAAGTAATAAAGATGATGGGAAACAGCACTTAATAGCCCGAGTGCAAGATAGCAGACCATGAGCGCTGATTGAACCCAGCGTACGCGCAGTGTCCTGGGGTATTTGGGCTCCATGTCGTTGCAATTCTGTACCCTTGACCCACTTCAACTTGTTGATGTATAGTTTCGAAATAAATTTTCCTGCATGCTACATGAGACTTGTTGTGTGGCGTTGATGGTTTCGTTTCGCCAAGAAACTGTTTGTGAAGACAAAGAAGATAGCTGTGAGACGAGCGAGATGGAAAATGTTTGACTGGGATGGTGGGAGTGCAAGTGCAATCGAGAAAGTGAGGGCGAGATGTCGATTAGTGATGCCTACACATCGGCGCGAACAATCGCGCGTAGTGTGGGGGCGGGTATGGTCATCCTGCTTCAGCCTTACACAGCCCAGGTGCAAGATGTAGGCCACCAGCGCTCAAACGTCAGACGGACCAGCTTGTAAGCTAGGCTACCTGGCTCCCGGCACCCCCTGGCTTCCGGCCACCATGCAAACTATCGCGATTTTTCACCACACTACCTATTTACTATGGATCCTAGAGAGACTGCAATTAAGCAAGCTATTAGCGACCTAAAAGCACGTATCTATACTAGCTAGAAGGCTGCTGCTAAGGCGTACAGAATCCCTTAATCTACGCTACTGGATTAACTAAAGGGCGCAACAAATAGGACTAGCTTGTTAGCACGGATTTGTCAAAGTTGCATTTCCGCCCCATTGTTCGTGCAATCACTGGCGGGGTAAGCCGTGCACATAATACCATGCTATGTGATCGACCTTCCCCGTATTCTTTCAAGCTTCGTGCTTTACTCTCCTGCTCATCGACCCACCCCTACCAAAGACGCCATACAATGCTTGAGGAACGACAAGGAAGACCAATCGACTGCGAAACCGGCAGCACCATCAGCTTCGAAAAACCAGAACGCCCAAATTTCTCTAGTCAGGGCCCGGAAGGCTACACCGTCGGATCTAATATCAATATTACATGGATTGCAAAAGGATTGGCAGTAGGTGGTGGAGAGCCGGACAAGAGGGCACGTTTTACTGGAAAGATACTGCCCTTTGAGGCAGACGTAGGTGATGGCGGGATCACTTTGTTTGGTGAGTCGAGATAGAAAATACCTATGAATTCTTTTACTAATATGGCGGATTGAAGTGGACCATGAATTTTCGAACGACCACTGGCGCTCCTATGATGTCACAGGCTGTCGCTACTGGGTAATTGACACAGCATGGGCGATACCGAACGACAGCGTTAGCAAACTCAAGCCACCGTGGAACGCAGTCAAAATCCTTGTATACAACGCTTCGAACGACCAGCATTCAGGGATGAGCCCAGGGTTCTTCTTGACTGATCCGCTTGGGACCATACCGCAGCCGACGCAGAGGATAATTGAGGGTATGGATATTACTGGACAGGGAGCTGTGAGACCTCCCAGCGGGCGTGCGATTGCAGCACATGGGGCTGTTGTTCTTGGCGCGGGGCTTGGTCTCATCATCGTTGCGCTATTGGGGCAGTGGATTTTCTTAAAATTGAGACCTGGGAAGAGTGAGAGAAGGGAGAAGGGAACGGGACAGGAGAAGCTAAATTTGACGCATACGGTGAGTAATAAAGGAGCGGGAAACACTGAGGGGAGAGGGTGGAGCATGGCCGAGCGGTGATGTGAATTTGAGGCAAGGGTCTTCGTAGGCTTCAAAGCCACATCATGATCGCTGTATTGTTGTGACCTCGGGTGCGCAACAAGAGGTTGTTATAGTGATTTGGGTTGGGTGTGAGGTGGCCTAGTTTCTGTTTGATGACGCAGGCAGAGTGGGGAGATTGGTAGACAGGCATAGTAGGGGGATGGATGGTTGTAGCAGGTGCTATGGACAACAAGCCAGCCATATGTCATTCACGTGACCCCTCACTCCTGCCATACCGCCAGCTGCGATGCCCTCAGCCAAACAAAGCGACGGAACTGGGTGAGCACCTCTTTCCCACCTACTGGCATGCTGAACAAAGCCTCGTAGTGACAGTGGGGTCTCACAGTCCGGGCCGACGTTTGGTTGAGAGACACGCATGTGGCGGTACGGTGGGCACAATGGAATACCTGATGTGCAATACATACAGCGCACTATGTAACACAGTTATATTACATCCCCCTGCCGCGCTCTTCACACCCGCGTCCAAGTACCCGCCCATCTCACAGTACCTCGAGCAACTCACCATGCAACCCCTACAGCACCACACGTATATCATACACTCCTTCAACCTCACTTTTACACCGCCACTCATCCCATGAGCCCTTTTTAATGGCCGGAACATCAACAGCAATGTTGTGGTGCGTGAGTTAGGTTGGCTGGTTAAAGCTCAGCCTGAGAGCTCCCCAGGAGCACGGCTGCGCGAACAGTAACTCTGTGCACATGAATGTCCTCATGTGCGCTCCATTCTGCTACCGCAATCTCGAGCTCCCCGTCTCACGATTAAGATGATCATTATAGTGACGGCGAATGGTGCGTGACTTTGCTGATGGCCACCGAGAAAGCGTATCATACGACACAGAGTGTACAGTCGTGCCGGCTTGCCTGATGTGTCGCCTAGATTCACAGGTCCAACAAACCCTACGTCCATAGGCCCGTCGTCCGAGTCAATCTTAGCCACGACTACACTGTGGATGAAATCTCCTATCCCCCACGCCGCGAGCTATATAGCAGGGCCTGTGTCGGCTTATGTGTCTGCTTTGGCGATACACAAAACAATCCTTCAACTGATAGACCGGCATATTGATTGTCTTGATGGCGCGGGGCTCTTGGTAAGCACTATCCTCATCCTCGAGTGCTAATACAACCCACAGAAGCACCATGCTGCCGTCTACGAAAGACATACTCATCAATTTTCAAGTAAAACCAAGAAGGGACAAGCGAGTATTCATGTAACATGGTAAAATACATCATACTATTCATATGTAAAACTAGAAGCGAAGCCAAAAAGATACTTCACAGTACGCTGTAATTAGAGAAATGTATATAGCGAATAGATACAAATTAGTTGCAATATCAGTAAGGTCTTAGTATGTGTAGGTAACTCGCTTAGTAAGCCATCTTGCTTGTAACTTTTCTAGTAATAGGATTGTGCAATTTACAAATTTGACTCTTGCAATTTCACTCATTGTTGATTTCGACACTATCGCCCTCTGTAAAATACGATTTACTTCCGAATTCCTTTGCTCAGCGACAGATAGCTAAGGAGGCCGTACGAGTGACCTATGCGCCCCTTCCCCTCTAATGTGAAGAAATATCACCCTCAGTTAATATTTCTCGCTCCCTAAATTGAATGAAAGGACCACTGTCCCAACCAGCAATTGAATAGTGACTCTCGAATCTCAATTCTTTGTCCGCTCCAGTCTCCTCAGGCGCATTGGACCAAACATGCGAGGAGGTTTTGAGCTGTTTCTGTTCTAGGCCTAGACGAAAGTCATAGTTGACAATGAGGTGAGTGAATGAGATACTAGCTATCATGATGGCTACATGACCACCCGCACAGTTCCTCGGGCCGATCAAAAAAGGTGTGAATATTTTCCTCGCCAAGCTCTGCTCTGATTCAGGCAAAGTCCCCGGGATCCAGCGTTCGGGCCAGAACTGGACTGGGTTGCGGAAGATGCGGCCGTCTCGAAAAAGCGAGAAGAGACTCATTCCGACGTCACCACCAACAGGCATAGGGAACTCGTGTGAACCGATTGTGACACCCGAGCGTTCACACTCTCTCCAGTGAACACCGCATGCTGGAGGCAACATGCGCATGACTTCATCGATGACAGCGCGGAGATAGATGTTAGACTCAAGCTGTGGGCCCCAGAGGATGGCCTCTCCGGGCTTGTATTTGGATCGCATTTCTGTGGCCAGCTTTTCGTATACTTCTGGATAGTGCGATAGGTAATGTGTAAACCCTGACAGCATCATTCCGTACGCATCCGCAGAGGAGAAAGTGCTGAATGCGCCTTCGCCGATCATTTGCGCACGATTATGGCCAGGCTTTTTGAGAAGGCCTTGCCCGCTTTGAATGACAGGACCAAAGATCCCGCGACTCTCAACAGAGTTGTTGGTAATGGCCTGGTTGAGGAAAACTGCGTACCAATCGGAGAAAAGTCTCGCTTTGGGAGACATGAAGAGCAGGAGGTGACTGACGACATCTCCAATGCCTAGGTCATTGAGGACCGGTAATTGTTCCCATAGTCCCATCTTTTTCTCGTGGACGTGCAGAGCAGGAAATACATATTCTTTAGCCGGGCTGCGCAGCAAGTCGGTCTTCAACCCTAGGCCAAAATCTGCCATAGTATCAAAGCCCAAGCACAGATCTTTATTGGAAATGTTACTCATTTGCATGTCAAGTTTTTCAATAGGCTGACTTACTCCAGGCTCTCATATCAGCCGCCTTGCTCCAACCCTCAGAGTCCTTCGTTTTTGTGAGCTCGGTGAAGTACACACCTAGATTCCGGAGAATGGCTGGCTCATACATCGCGAGACACTCAGCAGTAACGCCTGATCTAAAGATGCGGCGCAGGTTATGATGTAATGTCTTGTTGATCGATGTCATTGTGCTCCACCCATCCGGTATGGGAATCATGGTTTCGTATCCTCGCGATTTCCGAAATGGCTTCCCATGCCCATATATTTCTTTTCAATGTCAGAGGGTATTTAGTCGAATAAGAGGGGCTACTTACCGACCATGTCCGGTGGATGCAGCGAAAGAACTTGGTTAGGGGCATATCTTATCAAGTCTCCTAAACAGGATGAGCATAAGTCGCGTTGCTCAACAATAGACAAACCAACCATATACCTGATGGCACCTTTGAATATCAAGATGCATTGTGCCTCTCCACGAGTGGTATGCTGAATATAGGCTAGTTATCTTAGCCAGGAAGGGACCGGGAACTTTGTTGAACGAATGGAAGAAGGCCCTGTGAACTACAACGACTATGATCTGTACTCATATTGGTCAGTCATAACCTTGAAGATAATTCTCAACTCCGACTGACCGAAAGGGTACAGCACACGGCTGCCAAAGCGATACATCCCACGCCTGTTACTGGGAGATATCGGAGGTTTGACATGGTGAGTAATTTTTCTGCAATCTAAGATTTTGATATGCTAACAAGGCTTCAATTTTGCAACAATATCAGCTTTGATTCTCGCCGAGTTTTCTTACCTGCGAACTTATGTGAATGAAGAGTATATGTAATCATCCACCGAAGGAGCTGAAAACGCTAGACAGTCATATCTTCACATGTCTACGTCCCCGATTGGAGGAAGTGAATCTGCGACTGCATGGCTGTCCGACTACAAGACTGTGGCAGTGCTGCGAGGTGTTGCAGGGCCTTTCCAGCACTTCAGGGATCTTTTATGATCATCGGTTCAATACAGACCCGGTTTCTGTCTTGGTTTGAAATTAAATCCCGGAAGTAACCCTTACGGGAGGACACGATGCGCAGCAAAAAGGCGGACAACATTACTGATGAAAAGGCAACGTGTTCTGCGGCACGGAGTACCAATGCGTAATATTCCCTGTACACAAAGTCATGTCAGGGTTTACACGGATATTGTACTACGTCGTACAGTATTATCAAGTATCTTGTCCGACCCAGCTACTGCTAGCGCTGACCATCTTCGATACCCCCCCAAATTCAAATATTTCAGGCACAGATCTGCCGTGCCTTTCCGTTCCTCCGGGGTTTAAGCTGACAGGCATAAATGGCCGTACATGGGAATCTATGGGGCAAAGGCAGAGTGGCCAACGGCTATCTCTATTGTTTATGTGAGACCATCCCATTTGGGAAGTCTTATCATTTGAATGAATGTTACGACCCCGGCAAGAAATAAGCCGGCACAATCTAATTAATTCATTTACTAGGGGATCACACTTGGAACCCAGATCTCCTTACACAAACCGGTCGGGATGAATGCCGAATGCCTACCGCATCCCAGCTCGGGCTCATAGACACAACTCGATAATCACCGAGAAGCCTAGAAAATGTGCGAGTAGGCAAAGATGCCTTGCAGTGGTGAATCATGAGGCTAAGAGTCACTGAGTGTGCAAAGTATTGCTCCTTTACGCGAAACACAAGAGCATCTCTTGGTAACTGTAGCCGAAAATGAAGTAAGTGGGCTGAATGAATATAATCGAATCTACAACAAACAGATCTAAGATCACGGTTGGAGTCGCACTTGGTGTCTACTCGCATAGTAGAACATATTTCGATAGGATGATATCGAGCCCTGAAGACTTCTCTCCCAGCCGACGCCGCATCGCCATTGTCGGTGGCGGCATCTCAGGCATAGCATGTTCCTGGAATCTGCGCCACACCGACTTCCATGTGGACATTTACGAGTCGGACGATCGACTTGGAGGCCACGCCAACTCGGTTCCGTTCACAGGCAAGAATGGGATCAGTGTCAACGTCGATACTGGCTTCATCGCTATGGATGAAGCGACGTATCGTAAGTCAATGAATGCGCATAAGATGCAGAAGCGTTGACGAACAGATCGCAGCGCAATTCAATACGTTCCTGGGTGAGCTCGGCGTTGAGACCATTCCGACAGACATGTCCTTTGGTGTGTCCACATCTGACGGTTCGTTCGAATGGGGGAGCTCCTCTATTTGGGGATTCGTCGGCACCATTTCGAATTTCTTCAGCCCATGGTTCTGGCGTCTGATGTTTGACATCCTCCGGTTCGCATTATTCGCGAAAGATGCCTTGTCCGAGGACCCACCACCGCCTGCTTCTACCACAACGCCACTACTGGACCTAGCGGATGGGTCGTCTCCAAGGTTCGAGAGTATCGGGGCGTGGTTGAGGCGGAACAAGTATTCGCCGCAGTTCATCGCATATTTCATTATCCCGATGGTGGCGGCGCCGTGGTGCATAGATCTAGATGAGTTCTCACGCACCTTCCCCGCGAGACCTTTGATACGGTTCATGTACGTATTCCGCCAATTCCTACTTATCCGGCCGCAAATACTAGCGGTTCTCGCAGGTTCCAACACGGCTTGCTCGATACAGCATTCCGCACGCTCCGCTGGCGCTCCTTTCGCAATGGTTCGAAGACTTATGTGGACGCTTTTATTCAACGTTTGTCTTCTAACCACCACTTACATATCAGCACTCCAGTGCAGAGAGTGTGTCGATTTGAAACCGGGGCGACTATCGAGCTAGCACGCGGCGAGTGGAGGCAATACGACCATGTTGTACTCGCCGTACATGCGAACCAGGCGCTTACTATTCTTAGAGACGAGGCTACGGAGCTGGAACGGAAGATCCTGGGTGCGTTTAAAACGAGCAGAAATATGTGCTATCTGCATTCAGATGAAACGGTACGTTGTTGCTCACTTACTCCTCGCCGTGCACCGAATAGCATTTGACATCGTCCCACAGTTACTTCCCAAACGACCCTCGGCCTGCGTAGCATGGAACTGTCTCTTGAGCTCTCCCCCCCAACGCAAATTCCTCTCCTCAACCATGGCTTCCGATCTGAAACCCGCATCCTCGCCCTCCAACTCCAAGATCCAGCTCACATTTGACATGAACCGCCTGCAAGCCATCCCCAGTCCCCCGCACCCCCTCAGCCCAGGACGCGTCCTTGTAACCATGAATCCTAGCACGCCGCCCCAGTTGCTGCAGAGCAGCCAAGTCTACTTCCATCCGCTGACGAGCGCTGAGAGTATTAGCATGGTGCGCGAAATCAATACGATTAACGGGACGAGGAATATAAGTTTTGCGGGGGCTTGGATGGGCTTTGGCTTCCATGAAGATGGTTTTGCGAGTGGGGCACATGTAGGCAGGATGCTGAGAGATGGGACCGAGGGGAGGGGGGTTCTGGATCTTGTAGGAGAGGGAGAGAATGTGGAGAGAAATGAGATAGGTGTCTCAGAATGGGGGTTGAGAGTATGTGTGCGTGTGGTCCAGTGGTTCGTGCAAAGTGTATAGAGTGTGAGGGTGGGATGGTTGAGAGTTTCTGCGACAGATATGGTTTTGTTGTATTTGTTTAGATCGAATAGACGTGTTGTCCATTATTCAAACCCCATCACCGGGCCGATTGTGACTTTGAACCCAAAAGAAATGTCACTGCTATCGAACAAGCCCATTCATAATGCACGACTATCAGGCTTTACAGTTTCGCACCTCCTGGACCTGAACTCTTCTTCTTCGTCACATGCTCGCAGTCCCACTTCTCTTTCAGCTTCCGCGCATTCTCCGACTTCTTAGTGAAGCCCTCGTATAGCTTCACCCATCCACCCCCGAGAGTGCGGATGTCGACTGGCCGTGCGGTCTTGACGTCCATGTATGTGACTGAGCCTTTGACTTGGGCGACAATGGCCTGCTGCTTCAGCGAGAAGAGGGACGTGGTGCCGTTGTTGCGTGTGGGCTCAATGGAATCCTGTCTGTATGCCGCGATGAGCTGCATCATATGAGTACCTTTTTCATCTTCTCCAACCTTTAGATGAAGAAACGGGCATGGACTCCCAACTCACCGCATCCGGATACTTGACCTGCCTCCGAATATCCAACTCATACTTCCTGACGACCGGCATCACCGTCCTCGCCCCAACCATATCCTCGTATTCGTCGTCATCGAGAAACTCGGCGTAGCTCTCCATAACGCGGTGGAAGCACACACCAAGAAAGTGCATGAACTGAGATTGCATAACATGACCGAAGGGGTCCTGATCCTCAGCCCACAGCACGCCCCGCTCGACCATGGTCTCAGGATCGTAGCCCATGGCGCCGAGCGTCGAGAGCGCGCGCGACCGCAGCGCCGCATACGGGTCCGTGTTGGGGTGCGGAGCCGGCGCACCAGAGTGCGAGTACGGTGAATTGTACGCGGATTCTGCAAGGCGCGAGCGCGGTTTCCGGGGTTCGGTCATGGCGTGATTGATGGGGGATTGTTTGATTGAGTGGGAGAGTGAGAGAGTGGGAGAGTGAGAGAGTGGGAGAGTGAGAGAGTGGGAGAGTGAGAGAGTGGGAGAGTGAGAGAGTGGGTGATGGGGGCGTAGGTGAGGGACGTAGGTGAGGGGCGTAGGTGAGGGGCGCAGGTGGGACAGTTTGTTTAAGGGTTTTAGCGAGCAGGGGCTTTGCGCCAAGCAATGGCTGAACCATGCTACTGATAGTCTAGCGTTCCTAAAGCAGAGTAAAAGGTTTGCCGTTTACCGTTTACCGTTTACCGTTTACAGTTTACAGTTTACCGTAAGCCATGCGGGGCGTAAGTCGTCAGCCGTTCGTGCCGCACTCGTGCCGCACTATCGGGAGCTAATGGGAAAGTGCCCGACGCCCCACTTATTATCCAGCATGGACAATCACATGGCAGGCAGCATGCCACACCCCGCAAATGGCCCAGCACCGGTATTAGATGCAACCCTACGGTAGTGCGCCCGTCTCAGCTTCGTTAGCGCTGATATACATGTTTGCCTTCTGTCTGTAGCTTCGCAGGGGCCAGCGTGGCAACTGGCCCGTGCATGGAAACCGCATGAAGCTGCTGGCGAAAGATATTTACGTTATATACGATTCCTGTACACAGCCAAGATATCTTTTTCCACCATCAGTTATCTACTATTCATCCACCTACAATGCCAAAGACACCAAATCGTTAACTTACGTACAAGGAGGCTGTACGAAGTAGTGACGTAGTAATGTTAATTTGATAATCCTTTGTATGTATATTACATAGAAAATTACACTTCTTGGTCATTCTACGCACGAGCCAATTGTCACAGTGGCCTCTGCGGTGCTACAAACCCGTTCATGTTGGGGCCCTGTAACAGTACTCTGCCTACACTAAGGCCGAATAATTACCCCTCCAACCCAGTTCTCGCCGCTACAGTACGACTTTTTGTCCCACCTACTCGTTTAGCACGGCGCTCTCATGCATCCTGACTAAAAATAAGCATGCCGTTGTATGCTCTTCCTTTTCTCGTGTCCTGAGTCTGCCATGCGAACTGACGCCACAACATTCGTCTCTGATCCCATTTGATTTCGCCTCAAGCTCAGCGGTCAGAAATCTCTCTCCCATGGCGCCTCCACCGGCCGCGCCAGTCTGGAATCCGGATCTGGTCGACAAGAACAGAGGGTCTGACATAGTGATCTTGACCTCCGTCTTCACCGTGCTCATCACGCTGTCGACGGGCACCCGCATCATCACCAAGCTCTGGTGCAAAGCCAGGCTGAGGACTGACGACTATCTGATCGTCTGCGGTTTCGTATGCAGACCTCCTCGCTACACCACGCCACGCCACCGTTTACCAAGCGCACTCTGACATGCATCCAGATTTTCAACATCACCTGCAACATACTCGAGTACATCTGCGTCGCGTCAGGTTTCGGCCGCCACAAGCAGTTCCTGACGATCCAAGAGCAACTGGCTTTCCGCAAATGGGGCCACTTCGCCATCCTGTTTGCGTGCCTGGCGCTGTGGGCCGTCAAGATCTCCATCTGCTTCTTCCTGTTGTCGCTAATCCGGGGCGTGCACGATCGCGCGCGCATGCTCATCTGGGGCCTCATCACCGTCACGACCATCGCGTCCCTGTGCCAGGGTGCATTTTGGGGTACGCAAGCGCGCCCGCTGAGAAAGCTCTGGGAGCCAAACGTCCCGGGGACGCTGGCGAGCAAGCGGTTGCTCGTCGTTAGTATCATTACGTTTACGGGTATGTCCCAGCTCGCGCCCTTGGCTGACCGAGGACGAGGAGATGGAGAAACTAACTTGTGCGTGCTGCTGTGCCGCAGCCATCAATAGTCTCACCGATCTATTCTATGCGCTATCGCCCTTGTACTTCTTCGGCCGTCTGCAGATGAGCATGAGTCGGAAGCTCACCGTCATCGGACTGACGGGCTCAGGCCTTATGTACGTACACACCTTGGATCGCACCCACTCCTCTCCACAACGCCAATCTAACCCCAACCCTGCAGCGTCTTCGCCATCTCACTCATCCGCGCCGGGTTCGCAAACGACTTCTTCGACGCGGACTCCACCTGGGCACTGCACAAGGTCTATCTCTGCACAATCATCGAGCGCAACCTCGCCGAGTTCATTGCCGACCTCCCCGCCGTATACCCGCACCTGCGCACCTTTTCGAAAAATGCCTCCGCCCTCCTCAGCACGAGGGGCCAGGGCCAGAGCACGAACATGAACGGCTACCCGGCGTACCAGGGACCCTCAACCGCGCGCTCTCATCTGAGTACGCTGGATAAAGAGGGGAAATCGAGAGTGAGTCGGTTGAACCCGTTTGCAGCGTACGGGAAGGCGGCGCATTTTAGTTATTTTAGCCAGGTTACGACGACGGAGAGGGACGGTAGGGAGCGGAGCGATGATGCCATTCCGTTGAATGACGTTGAGGTGATGGGGAACAAGGGGAGGCCGGGTGATGATGCGGGAGTCGGTATGGGCCAGGGAGAGGCCGGGATTACGGTCAAGACTGATGTCGATGTTTGGACGGCGGAGATGAGGAGCAGTGGCCCGGGGAGGAATGGTCTGTAGGTGGGATCTGGGGTTTTTATATATTGGGTTTGGATGGGATGCAAAGGGTGGATCGATTCTCTCATTCGGGTGGGTGAAGAATAGGTTCCGGGAGTCTGGGACTTGGCATTAATGAATGCATCGTGTTTTGCCTAGAATGATGGCAGCTTTTAAGCAAGAGTGCCATGGATAGAGCCAAATGTTCATGTTGTAATTTCACATACTCTTGGCCCTCTGCCACTCTCTCCGTCCTCGTATACAACTCCCTGACATGCGACATATGTGGGGGAAGAAGATGATGAAAGCGATGATTGAAGGCGTACAGATAGAAGCCCCCAGTCATATAAGTAGGAGATGAGCCTAGCCATGATAATATTTATTTGACATGCAGTTCGACAGGGGGTAAAATTAACTCTCGCATCTACCTCCTCCTCAGAGCTTCTCGCTCGGCACAGTCCCTCCCTTACTTTGCATCACTGCCTCCCCCCTCGTCAACGC
>BLYF01000019.1:772994-797505 GCA_014905255.1 Herpotrichia juniperi | reverse complement strand
TGCTTAATACACAACCTTGTCTTTAGAACCTTATTATCTAGCCTCTTCTGCAACCTAGAAGACTCTTAAGTATCTGTTATTAATTGTTCTATTGTCTTATTCTAAGACTCTAGTGACTTAGCAAGTATTTACGCGTTCTAACAAAGCTAACCTCACGTGCTTCCCCAACTCCCTCTAATCAAGTAAGACCCTAGAAGCAGGACGTTAACAGCTCCTACAGGCCCTAGGGAGGGTCTTTATAGAGACAATAGAGAGGGCTTGAGAGCCCGGAAGAACTACTACTACATTAGACATGTTATCTCTGCATTCTCATACTGTTACTTACGACGGCGATCGCGCCTGTGGGCCTGGGGCCAAAAATTCTGGCGGCGGCGGCGGCGGTGGAGGCGGTGGTGGAGAAAAAGGAGGTGGTGGTGGTGATGATAGTAGTAGCGGCGTTGCAGCTGGCACTATAGGGCGTAAGCTTCTGAACTATTCAAGAGTAATATGCCAATTCTTACAGGCTTCATCCTAGATCTCATCTAGCCACATAGTGGATAGGAATGACGGCATGGCGGCGGTAGTAGTGGTGGAGTATTACAGCGGCCAAAGAGTAAAAGTAAACAGCAGCGCAAGCAATTTTGATATACACACATTAGAGTTAGGATCTCCTATAGTAACCAGCAAATGGATTATCCAGATAAGATACAGGTCTACCTTAGTGGTTTAGCGGCCTCGAAGCGGCTCAACAATGCTAACCCTGGAGATATCGAGGAGCAGAAGGCTGCGTTAACAGAGATCTTGCAGGGCGCTGGGTGGCGTATGGATGAGATTCTCAAATCGCTGCCTCAGGCTGACGACTTCTACTGTGAGCGACTAAGCCTCGTTAAGCTGGAGGCGTGGCATAAGGAGCGTGTTGCGCTCCTTGATGATGCTGCGTATTGCCCGTCTCCGAGCACTGGCCTGTGGACTACGTCGGCTATGGTAAGTGCTTACATCTTAGCCGGTGAGCTTGGGAGACATTACGGAGTGCAAGACTCTGGAAATGGTCTTGAGACCGCGCTTACGGCGTACGAATTGGTCTTCATGCCTTTCATGACCAGCTGCAGAGAGCCGTGTCAATAGAAGAATCGGGCTGGGTCAAGATCTTCGCAGCTTCGATAGGGATTGAGATTTTGAACGTTATATTCGGCGCTGCGTCGCTCTTCAAAATCAATATTGTTAGGTTTGTACTAAAGGGTAATGTAGAGGGGTGGGAACTTCTAGAGTACAAAGAGATAGTGCTAGACTAAATAGCTATTAGAAATCACACTCATTCTGAACCTTACTACTACAGCCAAAACGTTTAGTTAATATTTCGTTCTTCTGTTTCAGCAGATTCATATATCCAGCCAATTAAATACTACCTAAATCTTCAACTCCCTCCATGCCTCACCCCACTCTGTGGGTCGCGTTGTGCTTAATGTTCCTCCTTTATTGTTACTATTATAGTTCTAAGATAAATTGCGTATATAATTAATTAATTATTCTTTAAAAGCTCTAAGAGCTACCTAATAGTTTCCCTCTTTATTTAAAAGAGCTGTAAACTGCTAACTTTTTCTGCTTGTTAGATCGTTTTCTTATAGATGTATAGTTTAGATAGCGTAGTATTAAAGCCCTCTAGGCAAGGGTAATAAATCTTGTTTTGCAAAAGTTGTAAGATATTGAAGCTAAGCTAAAAGTTATAAGAGCTTTATAAAAGCGTGTAAAACGTTTATAAGATAGTAGTATATATTGTTCTATTATAATTCTATAAAAGAAAAATATACTTTATCTATTTAATTAAATATAGATAGCATGTAAGATATTTTAGAAGTATAAATTATTATTATTATACTTATAGAATATAATAGCATTGCAGAAGTCTATTATAAGCTTATTATTATATTTAAAAGGCACTTATATACTAGGTGCAAAGCTTATAGAGCTTACGTAGATAAAGTTAATAACTATAGTAATTAAAGTTAATAGAAGAAGTGCATTATATAGCTAGTAGAATTTATAGAGATAAATATTCTAGGCAACTGCATGTACAGTTACCTGCGCAGAATTATTATCTTAAGTATAGTTAATAGCTTACTTAAACTATAGTTCTAACGACAGCTCCCAACGAGCTTTAAAACCACGATCAACTCCCTCTCCTTTCACCAAGGCAGCTTTCTCACCCTCCTCGTCCCCTGCCACCACGCCGATGCGTATATTCATATGAACGTTGTTTCGTTTTTAGGAATCCATCTTCATCCCAAGCCCATTTCTCATCCTTCTCAATGAGCTCCATCACTTTCTCGCCCGCATTATTCGCGATCAATTTATCAGCGCCTCTTCGGAACAATAAATTAAAAGCCTCTCTACTACATGACTGGTATCGGTAGCACTGATCATACAGAAGATGTAGTGACGTTGAGCCCGTGACGTCTTTGGCATTCACATCAGTTCCATGATCGAGTAGGACTTCTAAGATACTTGAGATGAAAGGCAATGTTGTTATATTGGCCCTTGAACAAGCCGCGTGTAATATTGTTTCGCCTTCCGTAGTGACGGCATGGACGTCCGCACCTTGATCAATGAGATACCGAACAATCTCAACGTTGGCTGTGCGTGCTGCATTGTGCAAGGCTGTTTCAGAATTCGCGTTGACAGCCCGCACATTTGCACCATGATCAACAAGATAGCGAATAAGCCCAGTGTCATCCAAGCGGGCTGCGCCGTGCAGTACTGTCTGGCCGCCAGCTGTAGCTGCACGAATGTTCGCTCCTTGATCAAGGAGAATGTTCGCGACTTCTAGGCGTGAAGTTCCAGTGTATAGATTGGGTGGAAAAGGGAAATCTTCCAAATCGTCCTCGTTATCGAAAGTGCTATAGAGAAGCGGCGTCCATCCGGTCATATCAGCTTCATCAACCATCGCGCCTTTCGATAGCAGAAACTGAATGACATCCAGACGTCCAATTTTGCAAGCCATATGAAGCGGTGTCATGCCATACTTGTCTTTTGCAAATAGGTCCGCGCCATGCTGGTGAAGTATATCTGCAAAAGCTCTGTTCGCAACATAGTGCATTGGCGTTCTGAGCGCTCGATCCGTGTGGTTTAAGTCTGCTCCAGAGGCGATAAATGCCTCCAAGAGGCTAAGATCGTCATTCTGAACGCTCACGATACCGAATAGTGGGGTGTGACCTCCCTCAGTTTGAATGTCTTGACGCAGCCCATTCCCCAAGAGAAAACGAGTGATATCATAGTCTCCGGCGGCTATCCAGAAAGCACTATTCCGAGTTCCTCGGTGTTCAGCATTCACATCAGCACCAGCCGCAACCAGTTTTTCCATAATAATGGGGATTCGTCCGGGATTCGCGGTAGTTCTCCAGCGGCATTCATCGATGCAAATATACTCCAGGTCAACGGCGGAAGCAAGTGCATGGCCCAAGGCAGCTCGATCTTCAAGAGAATTTCTGTCCGGAAAGCCGTTCACACGCGTGAGGAGAAAATCGACAGCCTCCAAGTGCCAGCAACACGCCGCTCGATCCAGAGCTGACCTTACGCCATCCAGTCTTGAACAATCGGAGAACTCATTCTCGGGTAGCTTGTCTAAGATCGTTTGCATGCAGTCTACAAAATTCAGAGATGCAGATTTCTCGAGTGCGCTAGCTGAGATTTTTAGTCCAGCATCGATTAATGCGGCCATAGCATGCTGTGCACCCACCCATGCAGCAAGATCCACGGCATTGAAAGGCGGTTGTAGCGCAGAGTCTGCAGTGTCTTCTAACGTGGGATCTGCTCCAGCTAATAGAAGCAGACGAACAGCTTCTGCATGGTTGCCTCGGATCGCAAGATGTAGTGACGTACAATCGTAAAAGTTTCGAGCATCGATATCCTTACAAGTGGGAATGAGGGATCCTAACGAGGAAATTTCTCCTTTGTATGCAGCTTTGTGGATGGGTAAGTCGCTATCGTGAAGTGGATATTGCTCCTCAAATGGACGTTCGTAGAACAAATCCTGCTCTACGCCTGAAGTGTCTGCCAGCTCTACGGAGTCACAGCGTTCGGGAAGATCTGGATTTGCTTTAGACATTTGTAAAGTGATTCGATGAAAGCCACGTAAGTTGCTGATAGCAACTGAGAGTCTGTGAGAATGGCTAACAGACACGCGAAAGCAATGCAAATATGCTAGGCCATAATCCCGATAAAAACACCTTGTGAGTCATGTATGAGAACGAAGGAAAAAATGTTGAACGCGCTGAGCTCTCATCAAAAGCTCGCGCCTGTGTTGTCCTGGACAGAGCATATCTGTCACTTGGCGCACGCAACCATAAGGTTAGACTAGAAATGCTGACTAAGCGGTGTTGTCTTCCTTTTGTCATTGTCGCCGTGGTTTGTTCGCCTATATATCGGCGAAAACGCCGTGTCAAGTTTCCATCATGTATTCCTTCACAAACCTATGCGACCTTAACATCAAATAAACTCACCATATCCGTGCTTGTTACGAAGTATTCAGGGACGCTATTGCATCGCATTGACAGGGCGATTTCTAACGAACTTCGAGCTTCCTTTTCAGGATACCGTTGGTCTAGGCTCGCGGACCGTTGTACCGTTTGAGATCATTTGTAAAGACTCTTATCCTCATTTAAGTAGGCCAAGATCAGTGCGCATGAGGCTTACCGGATGATTCTGCATCTCATGACTGTGCCGCAATATACTGAAGTTTTTTCGCACGAGCCGTGGCTGGGTAAGAGAGAAACTAAGTGAGCTGTGCCACCAACATGCTCGAAACCAAGAAAGGGACCGATCTGCCCAACACCCTAGCAATTAAATCGGTGCCAGTAAATGGCACCGGACTGGTAATTACAATAGCGTATTCTCATTCTGGCTAATATGTCCCACAACTCGGGGTCCATTCGCAAAGTCTAGTGCGCTACCATTTTCAGCAAAGGTCAGGCCTGCAACTAAAGCATATGATTAAGGCAAAGTTAGGTAGCAGAGGAAAATTGAGGTCATCACTATCACGAGGCCGATATTTCCAATATATCCTTTAGATAAGACTGGCTCAAGTCCTCTTAGACCCTAAAAAGCTATATAACATATCTCCTATCTTGCTGGCTCTGTATCGGCAGACATCCACAATTCGTTCTAGATTGTTTTTCAGTTTACTGCGTTGCCCATAGAATGTTTACAGTTATGTCAACAGTCGCTGTTTTGGCTGTTTTGATATCACTTGTGCCAGCGTACATCATTGAGCCACCAACAACAGCTGCACCAGATACTACCCAAGACTGTTCTGCGTGGTATGTCGTGGCTGGCGGAGAAACCTGTGCATCCATCGCTGGAGACCAATGGATTACGGTTGATCAATTCAATTCATATGTACGTTAGCATGAAGCCTACAAAGTAAGAACCTGACCCCGACAGAACCCATCTCTCGTGCCTGGCTGTAAGCTTGTCACTGGAAACTCGTACTGTGTCGAGCAGAATTATGGATTCCCTGTGACCTCCCTTCCACCGATGCCTATCGCAAGTAGCACACCACCGCCAAAAACGACAAATCCGCCAACTCCTACAAATGGAATTACTACACCGAAGCCTACACAGACAGGCATGGTTTCGAATTGCGACGAGTTCTACCTAGTTATGAAAGACGACACCTGCTACGATATTGCTCAAAAATACAGTATAAAGCTCGATCAGTTTTATGCCTGGAACCCGGCTGTAGGTGCACAATGTGGGTCTTTGTGGCCGGAGAATTACGTTTGTGTCTCGATCATCGGCTTTCCAGTCAGCAAGACCATACTCATCACCACAACCAAGACCACTCCCATCACCACAACCAAGACCACTCTCATCACCACATCAAGACCACAAACATCGAGTTTTGTTATGCCTCCGCCCTGCCTATTCGATCCCATCAAGGGCGAGTATGTCTGTGAGCCGACCGCAACCACAACAAAGCCCACGACTACAAAACCTGGTAATGGTATTGTCACTCCTACACCTATTCAAACGGGTCTAGTCTCCAATTGCAAGAAGTTTAACAAGGTGATCACCGGCGATGGATGCTGGGCCATCGCTAATGCTAACGGCATCAAGTTGGAGGACTTTTATAAATGGAACCCGGCTGTTGGGAGCACTTGCGCCACACTCTATCCGAATAACTATGTCTGCGTAGGAGTCTAGATACCATATTCACTTCATTTCCTGTTGTTGTTCGCCCTTCTAGACGCATAGCAGGAGAGTTCTATACACTGTTTGATTTCTACTCATAGACTCAACACGAATAAAATGCTTAGAGTTGCTTCACAATCATGGTACTTTATAAATTTAAGGACTTCAGAAACTGGGGTATTTCCATTTGACACTCTGCTCAGTGAACTGATTATAAATATGAAGCCCTAGCATACCTACCTAGACCAGGAAATACCAGGAGTTGGCGGCGCAAGTCATCAGGGACGGACTATGTCCAAGTAGATGCAAGGTTCCCCTATACCTCTGATAACGAAACGCTGCGCCATTTTGTACACACACGTGGACATTTGTCGGCATCGCGTGCGTCAGATTGATCCAGACATTTGCCAGGGGTCAAAATGGGTCTATAAATCCTAGCTATTGACGCGGATAGCATTAAGCGTGATCACCGTTTGGGCGCAAGCCGTAAAATCTTAGTCGGGTGCGTCTGTCACCTGCATTATACTGGTCATGCAAATACTCTAGTTCCCTCTGCATGTGCAAGCGCACTAGGTTAGCTTACTGAAGGATTTACCCAGGCTATATTGGTGGTCGTGTCTTAGCTTTTGTGACCCAGATGACACTTCGCATGGATTTTCATTCATTAGTTTTCATACCACCATGTCCAGCGAAATCACTAATTGAAGAAGAAATGTAACACCTGCAATTTGTGCACAATGCTTAATAAATTATTGAACGAAAAAATGTGAACTAAAACTTAAGTCTGCAGGATTGAATATTACTAAGCGAAGCAAAATCTCCTCCACGACTATCTTCACGGTACATTTGTAGATATGGCATGACGCCAATCCATCCACAGAATCTCGGCATTTTACTAATATCACACTTGGGTTGGAGAAGGTGTAGGTGTTGACGTTATTATATTGGCTAGAATAGTCAGCTAAATTGTCCACGCGTAGAGTTCGTAACGTCAATGATTATCTTACTTTTGTTCCAATCCGAATTAGGATGAATACAATATGTTCGGCCAGGGGTAAGCCTCAGAGTACAACCCTCTATTGTCCTCAGTGATGGGTTGACTGCAATGAAAAGTTCTGCCGGTGTGTTGGCAGCAACCAAAACGCCTTGACAGGTATCACCAGTCTTCACGGTATAGTATTCTCCGCATCGGGTGGTTGAACCCGGTGCTAGGACTGCACCAGTGGGCAAAACGGCTGAAAACTCTGAATATCCATCGCCGGTTCCACCTGGGCCACCTATGTTGCCACCAGTCTCGTTGGCGGGTGGCTTGACAAATGTTCCTCCTGGTGGAGAGGTACAGATAGTCTTCCCGAAGTTGGGATTCGTCTGGTTGATGTTTGAGCAGTAAGGATCAATCAGGTCGTTCCAGAAAACGATATCCTGCCATGAGATGCGATTTTCAACTGCTACGTCAGGGCAAGAGTCTAATTTCTTCACTCCATAGAGCTAAGACGAGTTAGTTACCTCTTCCTTCCTTCAAGAGAATGATTATTTACCTTCTCACACGATAGTGGTAAGCATAGTTTGGTGTTCGCAGGAATTTTCGAGCAGTCCAAGAGCATAGGGTTGAGTGCATAGAGACTAGTAGATGATACCAGTTTTGATTTCGCAATGCTATCGCAAGTATCTCCATTCACTGCTGTGTATGACCGACCGGCTGCGCAAGAAGGCGCACTTGGGGCTGGAACGGCGAAGCCATTGTTCGGTTGCGTAGGTGTACCGGCAGGTAGGGCGCACGCTTTATTTCATCAGCTTTCTATGAAGGCCTAAATTGAGTTGAGTGAATGCACTTTTCACTACATAGTTGTAGGTTTCTTGGTATCCCCCAAGAGCGTAGACGCCAAATTTATTTGCTTGCATGGTCGCCAGTTTTTTTGTATAGCAGTAAGAGCAGAGGTTGTCTTTTGGCATAGCTTCAAGCTCGTCAACTGGGGCCCAGGATTCGATGATATCTGGGTCTGTTAGCTGCACCACTCTTCTAGTTACGTCTCGATCTTGCTTACCGTTACAGTATTGCGATTTATTTGCATCCATTAGACAAGTTTCATTCCATCCTCCCCAAATAGTGTCAATCAATGCTGCAGTCGGATATCCAGGGTAGATTTCCTTCTTGGCTGTGCAAGCTGAGTTCACCCGTCGGCTGAAAACTGTTAAGGCACCTGAGCAAGATGAATCGCACACCGAAGCTGTCAAGGCCTTGTCGCCGAGACGTCGACGGTATTTCGGTGTAGAAAATCTGGCCGTGTAGTTGTCACACTTCAGTGGTTGGTATAATACTTGTTCGCAGGTCGCCCCAAGCCCTAGACCTTCCAGCGAGCCTGGTTCAACAATTTGGAATCCATCGAAGACAGCGCGCGATGAAAGACCATGGAATTTCGCAGAGTGAGCATGTCCGTGTCGTTCATGCGCGTGTACGAACGCAAGTGAAACAGCTATAGAGATGCCAATGAGGTGGAATTTTAGCGACATCATGAATGAAATACCACAGCTGGGATCAAGTGGGAAAGTTTAAAGAGTGCCACTGACGAAGAGCGGTGTTGTGTACTTCGACAAAAGAGAATCTGGAATTCACATTTACACCTTCTACAAGCTACATTAGACTACCGACCGAGCTTCGATGACCCAGCTTGCCAATTTACCAAAGGTAAAAGCCTACTAGGGTCGCAAGTAGCCAGTCCGTCTGTGCACTGCATACAATGTCGTTCTCGTATCCTCACAATAGCGCCGTGTGTAATACTTTCCACCCGGTACGGAGCGTCGCATCCTTTTACAGAATCATTTCCAATTTATGTATTCATAGTAGATTGCGGCACAGCAACGACATCTTCGAGTAGTAAGCGAGAACGCCCTTCGCACGTTCCATCAGAACGTGAAATCTGCTTACCGATATTGCACTTCCCACGTGAGTCTGACATGCCATTCTGTAAGGAGTGCATGGTCACAGCGTAGCGCATGAATTGTGCGCTGATAGACCCGTAATATAGCGCACATCCTTTATAAATGTAAGCCGACAAAGAGCCACAAATTAAGGGGTACCTGCTCAATACAGCTTTTGTATACAGTGTGCGGGTCGAGTAAGATCTCCCCCGGCTTAATCTTCCCACTATATGGTAGCGATCAAAAAAATAACGCCCGAAAATTGATGTGTGAAACACTTGGAGCGGCAATGCGTGCAAGACAATATCCGAAATTTTCTGCCGACCAAGGTAACATAGGCCCAGTCGAATGATCTTCATACTCGGTTCGTGCAGGAGGCTTGAGCACTGAATCTGGCCATACGTCGAAGTAGCGTGGTGAGGCTAATTCAGACTTAATAGAAAGCCTGCTACATTCTTTCGTTCATCCATCAGCTGTATTTTGAGACAGTGTCCTTGGTTCGAATTCAAGTTCAACCAAGAGAGCTTCACAACGATGATTTCCAGACCATCTCTCACGCTTCTTACATGTCTTGTTTGTTTTCTTCTCGTAACGCTATCATTTGCACAAGATTGTAGTCCCACTAATCCATGTCCCCTGGGATGCTGCAGTAAGTCCTCACTCATCAACCGAATATACCCTGTACTAACAATTTGAAGGCAAAAGCGGATGGTGTGGGTATGGACCGGAGTCCTGCGCTGCAGATGTCTGCGTTAAAGATTGTGAGCGTAAATCAGACTGCAATCCAGGTTGGGGAATGGATTGGTCTGCAAACGACAAATGTCCACTCGATGTTTGCTGTTCCAAGTGCGTAGTAATGAACGCGTGAAACCACATTATGCTCATTCATACTAGGTTTGGCTTCTGTGGAACCACGGAACTTTTTTGTGGTGACAAAGAGGTCGACCGCCCGTCTTGCAGCTCCAGCAAGGGGATTGACAAAGTCATCGGTTACTATGAATCTTGGAGTTTGACGGAGAGGTCTTGCAACGGCCTTCTGCCCGAAGAGGTCCCTTACGGGCTCTACACGCACATTAAGTGAGTCTGTTCAACATGAAACTTCTTCAAGTATCACATACTGACGCAATGGGAAAGTTTCGCTTTCGCAACGATCAATCCCAATACTTTCGAGGTTGAAGCCACCAGTGAGAATGCTGAAGACTTGATGCAGCGCATCGGAACGTTGAAAATTCTCCAACCTGATCTCAAGATTTGGATTGCCATCGGTGGCTGGACGTTCAGTGACGCCAATCAACCTACAGTGAAGACCTTCTCGACATTATCCGCGTCGAAACCCCGGCAACAGGCCTTTGCAAAATCACTTCTTTCCATGATGAACACATATGGCTTCGATGGTGTGGATATCGATTGGGTCAGTACTTTCTTAAGAACAGAATGATTTAAATGCTAATTTATTCTCAGTGAGCTCTAGTTTTATGCACATTAGTTCATTTACGTTTTCTGGAGTTCCAAGGTGATGTCTTCAACATGCGTGACTTGACTAATAGTTGAACCTTAGGGAATACCCGGTCGCGGAAGATCGCGGCGGAAACACATTCGATTTCTCGAGTTTCAGCGCCTGGATGGAGTCTCTGAAAGCCAGCTTAGGTGACAAAGGCCTGAGTCTTACTTTGCCTAGTAGTTATTGGTATATGAAGCACTTTGACATTGTCAATTTAGAGAAGCATGTTGACTGGTTCAACGTAAGTCTAATACCGTCTTGTAAATACCACAACCTCGTTTCTAATTAAAAGGCAGGTCATGTTGTACGATTTACACGGAGCGTGGGACCTGACTAATGAGTGGACGGGACCGTTCATCAACGCTCATACGAACATGACTGAGATCAATGGGGCGCTCGATCTTCTTTGGCGTAACAATATCAGCCCAGAGAAAGTTGTTTACGGCATGGCTTTCTACGGACGCAGTTTTACGCTCAACAATCCTTCCTGTTCTTCGCCGGGTTGCACATTTGCTTCTGGAGGCAACGCGGGCAGATGCTCAGGAACTGTCGGTGTGCTATTGAATCCTGAAATTTACGACATTATAGGCAAGAATAACTTGAAGCCCAAGCTCTATGTGAGTGCACACACATGAGCAGATTCTGGAACCTGGACAGGGTAGAACACAGGACTAACGGCACCACTTTAGGAAAAAGAGGCTGTTAAAGTCATCAACTGGGGTTCTCAGTGGGTCTCTTTTGATGATGCAGAGACATGGAAAATGAAAAGCGAATCCCTGAAGAAGCAATGCATAACCAATGTTATGGTTTGGGCAGTATCCCACGATGATAAAAACGGAACCAATGCTAGGGCAATGCTCAAAGGTTTGGGCAGGAAGGTCGCGGACATGCCTACAATCGAGCCGCAGCCCGTGACGCAAGATCCACCAAAAGAGATATCTCTTTGCCGATGGGTAAGTTGCCCAATTTACACTCATAAACCAGTTTGTCATGCTAATGCTAAACCAGACGAATTGTGGAGAAGATTGCCCATCAGGATTCAAGAATGTCATGAGGGATGGAACTTCAGAGACTATGGTTGATGGTACGAAATGTCTCGGTGTCGGCTTTCCTCATCAGTGGTGTTGTCCCGCAGACGCTCCACTGCCCACGTGTACATGGCGAGGCCACCGAAATAGCGGCATTTGCAAGCCTGGCTGTTCAGAGGGAGAGGTATTACAACAACCAAGCTTTCTGCGGACTTGTTTCTGTACTAACACATTTTTTCAGGTGGAGGTTGGAACGCTTGAGATAGGGTGCAATTTTAATCATCAGAGCGCATGTTGCACGGAATCCGGTTCAACATTTGCCTACCAGCAGTGCAAGTGGGTGGGCGGGGATGCGATCTGCTCGAAAGCTGGAGGCCACGCGGACTGTCCCTCGGACTATCCGACCTTTGTAGTCGCCTCTAGCAACGCTGCAGGAGGCCAACCGTCATGCGACACGGGAGCACGAAGCTACTGTTGCAAAGGTTCTCAGCCACCAGCAGCATTCACCGACTGCAAATGGCACACCCAAGCTACAGGACGAGTTAAAGGAGACAAACAGTGCGAAACTTCCTGCCCGAAAGATACTGTTCGTCTTTCCATGCAGCATTTGGGCGAGTGCACGAACGGTGGGAGTTACGATTGGGGCGCGTATTGTTGTAAGGGTGAGCCGCCGAAGAAACTGGAGCCTAGAGACCCGACGACTGGCAATGTAAGTGATCCCTTCATATATTCTCAAACCATTCGGCATCTATTAATTCATCCTGCGCTTTCACAGAACCAGTATTCCGATTTCGTCGCTCTTTTGAAATCCTACATGAAGGATCCGACGTGTCCAAACACAAGTCCACATGTGGACTATTTCCACGGTGACCCTGTAGTCAAGCGCTCCTTAACGTCCCGACAAGAGTGCTCTGCCAACAACAACTTCCTCCGTTTAGTTCAGTGGATGTCGACCCTCATTGTCAACCCCATCTTCGCCATGAATTCTCCGGCAATCATCACTGCATGGAACACACTGGTAGCTAACGCAATTGACGATGGATTGCTCTACCTAAGCTTGCTCAGACAACGCGATCTCACTAATTGGGATCCAATTGCGATGATGACCGACGTACTGTTGGATGCACAGTCTGCTGGTGAAGGTATACGAGAGTATCAAGCTGCCGCTCCCCTAATCTGTGAGATCGAATCAACTCGCAAACGGGATGTATCGGGCCTCGAACTTCTGGTACGTATTGCAGCATTTGTAGCCCAACTACAATTGTCGTTGATCATGAAAAATGGTACTAACATCTTGTTACTTAGACCTCGTCTACCAATGAGACTACAATGGTTGACCGCCGTCATGTAACACCTTTCTATGGAGCAGCAACCGCGAGAATGCCCAATACCCGTCTCATCCTGCAAGGCATTGAAGACGGTCACCTGACCATGCACTATGCACGATGGCAGTACATGACAGGTACAGCTACGCAGGGACATGCCGCAGGACCCTTCCTTGAGCTCGCGTATTGGGTTGGTGCAGCCCCTGGCGTGGCTCCAACGCAGGCAGAAGAAACAGTCAACAGGCTCGACCGGTATCGTGACTCAGCCACGCCCAATACTGACCGATGGGTTATGTTCCACCTCCATTTCGACGTAGCGGATCCAAATATGTGGCTGCAGGATAGAAATACTGGAGAGGTAACTTATTGCATTAGAATTATCTCATATGAGCAGACAAGACTGACACCAAACAGGTCTACATTGGCACACCCAGCATCCGCATCTTCCATGGCCAGACCGCGGCTTATAACGGTGGCAATCCTAATGCGCTGCGCGTCGCAAACGGAGATTCGAACCGTGCCAATCGTGGGGCTGTAAATACTCGATCAGCACTCATAACATGTCCTCCAGGCCAGCTCTTCTATCTCGGGTACGGCATGGTGCCAAACTCGCATGTAATTCACCCAGGGCCACGACCCCCTCCTCAACAGATTCCGGTCCCATATGCACCGCCGAATCCCACCAATCCACCGCCAGCTGCGCAGCTTCCGTTCGGAAATGCACTCAGACGATTTGGTGAGCGGCTGCGATCAACAGGTGTTGTCGACGCACAGCAATATGGTGGTCTGTCTTATGTCTTCCAGCCTGCAGGTACGATATTTCTACTATGTGTACACCCATTCATCAGCCGTCTGTTTCAAGTTGCAGTATACCATGAGGCACCAGCAGTACCTATCCATCTTCTCGAACCTCTCTACCCCTTTTCCCCAACTCATCAGTTCCATCTTTTCATAGACCATGCGCTAAGCCTCTCACCACAGGATACCAAGCAGCCCCACCGAATGGAGGAAATCCACAATTCGATGTCACTCAGGGCATCCCACAATTGCTAAACACACGAAACAATCAAGGTCCATATTATGATAACTGGGTCCCTGATGGACATGGTTCGTATATCACGAATCCATTCGTTCCGCCTTAAAGTGGGGTAAGCAATGAAGCGGGCCTTGGGGGAATTTGAGCTTTCGTGTAATATGCTGGTATAGATAGAGAGGAAAACTATAGTTTTATATATAGTTGTTAGACCTAGACAACACGGTGGCAACGAGGCGGTATAGCGTAAAGCCTTTGTAGTTAATATGTCTTGCCTACCTAAAGAGCCCTCAAGTAAAGGGTTTTTTTGTTATTGGATTATCTTTTCTCAAAACTGGGACGCTATATCTCAGCAATAATTCTCGATCGCAGTCCTAGCCTGAATACAAGTCTAACTAGATGCATAGTCTGGGTGGCAAATACTTGCTCCTTAGTTTGTGCAGTACCAGAATAAAGATATAGGAGGGAGTTGATTGTGTCGACGAAGTGATTAATGAAATAGATAAGTATTTCTATTAGTAATGTGCTCGGTGCGTTAAGAATATCCAGGCCTAGAATTTATGCTTAAAAGCTGGCAGTAAAACGAAAACAAAACATACTATCGAGCACTCCATAGTACTTGTAAAAAAGCAGAAAGACACCTTCCACGGAACTGAAAAATTGCTGGCCCTTCGTGGGTTACAAGTCTAGCTATACTACGGTGGATAATATATTAAAGCCTCAAGAGCTTGTCTGGGCACGACGTCTTTAGGGGACAAGAAGGGGAGATGAGGCTGTTGAGTAGATGCACCAAAAACTCTCTGATCTATTGGCAACTGCAGATGTGCCTATGTTTATTAAACCTAAGGTGGAAGCCACAGGATATTCATTCGCAGCGGGAGTGGCTTTTAGGGTCAATCTACAGAGCATCGATGAGATAATTAGGGGATGTAGAAGTTCCCATACCTGATAGAGCCAGATATGTACGATTAGATTATTTCCAAATGACTGTCTTAGAAAGAATACGTGCGATCTAGCAGGGACTAATGTGTCATAAATATTCACGGGGTCTAATAGTGCTATAGCTGCAGTTGTGTGTTGAAAGTTCAGCAGTTTTGTAAGGATTGAGTTATAGAGAGTCTCGCCACCTTGCACTATACATAGCGTAGATTACCTTGAAAATTTCGCACAATACACCTAAGGCTACGTTGTCGGCAATAACCAAGGTGTCCTTGACATTACTGACACTGTTCTCTATATGGTTACGGAAATCACCAGGTGCTTTTCTTCACGGTTCTAGATTAGCGAATCACTGTAGACTACAATTCTAGGAGATCTTTAGAGTAACTAAAGCTTTCTTTTTATGCTCTGCCTGATCTTGCCTATAACTATATGCCTATCTTCTCGGTAACACTCCCTGAATATTGCCAATATCTGTCTAATCCCCGCCCACACATAATCAGTTCCCGTCCTAGCGCTCGATCGAACAATCCTCTGCGTCCTCGGTCTCGGTAGCTGATCGTAGACTTGTAAGGCGGCAGGAAGCTGGCTTGGAGTCCTGACTTGCCCAAGCAGAGTCTCCAAGATCATGACATCTTCAATAGCCTGACTGGCGCCGGAGCCTTGCCACGGTGTCATGCAAGGGGTCGCACCTCCCATGATGGAAATGCGTCATTTACGTAGGTGGGAGCGTCCATGTCATGATGTTGTTCGAAGATCTTCAGACTGGGATTTTATAGCATTACCTCGATGATAGCTTTCTTCAATGGTAGCGGAGTCTCTGTTTACCTCCCCTCCGTCTCCTCTAGCTTGGCCCGATCTAGATTTTTGCTCCACTCATCTTTCTCCCATTTCTTACTCTTGTCCTCACCATCGACTACGACTCCACCCAACACAAACTGTACCGTCTCCCCACCATCAAGCACATCGTGTATGAAGAACCAGCCGTCGCCAACTCATCTGTATTGCCTATTCACTTCCATGTATTCTTCACCGAGCAGCTCTTTGGCCTTTTGCATCGGAACCAAAGATCTGGCATCCCAGAAGACAGCATGTATTGGGAGCACAGCCGGATTGTCTTTTCCCAACACATAGCCTCGGCAATGGCCACGCACACCGTTAGCGCTAATAACAGCGTTGGCTTGGAATACTGTGCTGTCGGAAAATTAAATATCAAGCTTGTCTGTCTCAACGGACTCAGATATGTCTGTCGACGACTATTTTATTCGTGTGCTTGTTTACTCAGAAATTGGTCTGAGCAATTTCGCGAGAAGCGCGGCGCCATGTACGACCATGCCGCGGTCCTCAGCTATATTTTGCAAGATGCTATAACAGGTTAAGGAGCTTCAATGGCCCATGACAAAAGTGGTTCGCTCTTGTAGATATTAGTTTCCAAGTATCTACCTAATAAACCACTCCATCTCATTTCCGGTATAGTGGCCTGTAAAGTCGGGCTTAACTGTTTTGTCGATCGCCCTCGCCGTCCCGCATCTCTCGAACCGTGGCGACTGCCACTGACCCCCGGTTATCCAACTCCCGAGCATGACCACAACACCCTCTCCTACATGATCGACAGTCGCCGGGTCCTTCCCAAATATGAGGCAATAGAATGTATCGTCCTTCCACCTCATGTGTTCCACATGAGGGACGTCGCTGTTAGGATCGAATAGGCGCACTTGGAAGCGGCGCTCGCCCCAGCCCACGACGATGACGGCAGCGTCCCGCCGTTCGCCTATGGGTATCGGAGCCGCCAGGTTAGGCTCAAGGTTGAAACCGGGGTAAACCACCTTGAGAGCGAATCCGCCCTGGTCCATCTGGTGTATCGGAGCCAGCGTCCATTCGAGGCCCGAATCGTTTTGGAGGGGGTGACCGAGGAAGCTCCGCTGCGCCCAGCCGAAGCCCTCCCGCGACAGACGCGGCACTCGTCGGAAAATCGAACTTGCAGGGTATCTGCTAACGCGCAGCACAAAAAGTTCCATGCGATGGTCGGCTAGCAACTGGTCTTTTTGTCCCTTTGTCAGGGGGCCAGCGGCGGCCGTGTTTTGCGACAAGATGTCGTCGAGAGAGATGTTTAGAAACGGTGCCGTATCCATTTCCAACATAGTAGCCACGCACAGGACCTCGTCTGCTTTGCGGGTCGTGCAGCGCTGCCAGATCCCCGACGTCAGGGGGGCAAGGGCAGTTTGGCGGTACCATTCGGGCGGATGGTCGCCCGATCGCATACCTTGAATGAACTGGCGGAGGATGTTGAGGCCGGCCGTGGACCCGGAGAGTGCCGAGGACGAGAAACCACAGTACCGACCCTCTGCTTTCAGGGCTTCCAAGAAAGCGGCCGACTCGCCTGAGAGGGCGCGGTTGTCCTGAGCCCCCCCGTCGAACTGAAAGTGGACATCGCGGCCGAGAAAGCTCTCCTGGAACGTCCAGAGACGGCTCTCCCAGCCCGACTGGTACAAGGCGAGGCACTTGTCTGCCGGTGAGCTGGAAAGAGCCATGGACTGCAACGCGGAGTCGAGCACGAGCACGGTGCCGGCGTGCTCGTAAGTGCGGCCCATGTTGATGATACACTGCTTGCGGTAAGCAACGAGCGCTGGCTTCACAGGCACGCACAGCGTATCGACCCAGAACGGCATCGGGCTTGAGCTTGAGCCTGCATGCACCCTTCCGAAAAAGTCGACGGCATCAACTTGCTTCTGGATCAAAGCGATTTTGCAGCGAGGTAGAGAGTTGAAGTCGGGGTTCCCTAATCCGTCGGCCCAGCTTGGGACGAGACCCCGTTAGCAAACACCACGTACAATGTACAACAATACCGACACAAGGGCAAGGTTGCCAGGCGGCGACACTTACACATGCGAGATGGCGACGTATTGGTGTTCAATTACTACCGGCTCGGTAGACAAGGCCTTGTTCCCCGCCACGCGTTGGCTCTCGGGCTGCTGTGCGCCAGGTGGTCGGTACTCGCTAACACTCAGTCGAAAGCCCATCCCATCGTCAAGATCGACCCAGCGAACAAGCGGCGTCATGCCAGATTCGATCACGGCCAACAAATCGGCCTCGGGCACCTCGACCGAGTCGCACCGACAGTGGTCATTTACGTGCTTGGTGACGTACGTGTCCTCGTCTACGTTTTTGGCGACGCAGGCCGCCGCGCGACACCGGCCGTGGTCATACTCGTCAACCTTTGGGCTCGCAGCGATGTAGTAGAGCCCATCGACGCCGAGGTGGGCGGCCCGTCGGATGTTCAACGGGCACCACCCGGCGCCAACCAGCCGTTCCTCCAAAACGGTCGTTCCCCCCACGGGATTCACCCTCGGCAAATTCGCAATGCCGCCGATGGCCATAGCCAGGGCGAACGTCAGCGCCGTGATGGAGAGTGCAATCGTCGGCGCCACCGGCCACATCGGCGGCAACGCAAACACGTCCAGGCTCCAGGTGAAGCGGCGGACGACGGAAGCGACAAAGTTCAGAATCCCGTTGGCCGACTCGTAATCCGCCATGTGCCGCGCCCTCGATTCGGCCACAGGGCACGGTTCCTCGCCCACGCAGCGTTTCCACAGCGCGTGGCCAGTCTCCATCGTGGTGGCCGGGCAATCGCATTTGAGCGCTTCGTTCAGGGACTGGTATCGCTGCTGGATGAGAGCGGGGAGCGCCCTCGTCGTAATGACGCGCGCCCCGTCTCGAAGCGTTACGAATTCGTCGACGTTTATTGCAAGACCCATCAGCTTGGATACCTCTGTCAGAGTACCAAAAAAGAGCCAGCGTTGGAAGAAGGCCTCGATCTCGGACGGCTTCTTACGACCGAAGCTGTCGGTTCCGGCAACGTCGTCATCGGTCCACATCTGGCGGGCGGGAAAGGTGTAAAAGTCGCCGCCGTCGTACGCAGTCTGTGGCTTTGGACATCGACATGGCACCGTGATGTAATGGTTTACGCCGTTTGGTAAGATGAGGTGATCCATTTTCACAAGTACACATAAGTATCGACTACGCGAGTTGAGTCCTCAGTTGATTCAATCTCGTGATTGCCTTTTGGCAGGAGTCTAGCGCATGTAGTCATGCCGATGGCCTAGCTAGGCCCAGCCTCTTACAGCTTATATAAGAAACTGTTCTTAATAAAAGCAAAGTACTATAAAGATAATATATAGATATACTAATATAAAAAGGCTGTAAATAAGGTATCTACTATAAGACTTAACTCTATGTATACTTAATTTTAAATACAATACGTTGTGATAAGATATTGCGTGTTGAAATTAGAGAGCGCGTTTTAGTAAGGTGGCCGAGCACTAGGTCTGGCCAAACGCTAGGTAGCCGAGCTTATAGTATTATTAGAACCGCTATGGTGCTCTAGATAAGGACAGCATTGCAGCTTCCTGCATTAGAACCATGAAAATCAGGATAACCTCGAAAAACCGCCTATTATCAAAGGGTGCGGTTCTTATCTTCTAACTTTTATTCAAAGGTGGTGTGATGAGAAAACACTCATTGGCTCAATGTGTCTTGTCTTCGGGGGGATGGCATCAGGCTGGCTTTATCTCAGCCTGACCCCGCACGCCGGGCATATAGAGAAGAGAATAGAGTGATAGATCAGCTACAAGACCCTTGGATATGCAAGTAAGCGAGAACCAGCTGGTTTTGAGGTGCCAAAAAGTGCCATCTATTCCAGATAGGGCATGAGGGTGGTTAGCGGTGCAAGCGACAGTATATTCGGCAGTGAGGTTAAAGGCCATGACTGACCGCCCGTGGAATCTTACAATTTCAGGAAACAAGCTTCACGAAGCCAAATCTTGACTCTAATTTATACACATACAACAGTATTACGGTACATGCTCATAGCCTTGCAAACTTGATTTTTGCTAACTTCCAGTTTCAAGCTCTGGCAAATTAATCCAGTCAAATACAGCCAACTAAGCTTAAGCCAAAGACTTGTCACTATGGCAGTAAGCTCCCTATGCCTAACTGATAGCGCGCCATCCTAAGCTGTCCTTAGAAATTCGCTATGGGTCAACAAGTGAAGATTATTGGCGACGACAAGAACAATCTTTATATTATATTCGAAATCAAGGGGAATATATTCAGCAATATCATCAAGTATATACTGAGACTTTTTAGCCAAAAAGACGTACAGGGGGGTGAGAAAGAAGTCAACGAAGCGGACATTGTGTTGGCTTCAGATTAGAGGGATACCTCATGTTGAGGCTCGCGGCAATATTTTACAATACATTTTTGGAACTGAGATAGGATACTTGTCGGTTTTATATGTCTAGCCAGCTGTAATGCGTGTGATACTTGTTCTATGATAATTTCTTTCATAAGAGAAAATTTGACTAGTATATTGCTTCTTCCGTAGCACTAATACATCACGCATCTCACATGCTTTCCTACCTAGTCCCATTGACAAAATTACATTGTAGATAGATCAGGCCTGGGTGCAAGCTCGTGCTACCCTCGAAATTGATGTCTGCGTGTCATGAGTTCTAGAGTTAACGTGAACCTAGCCTGTAAGGGCAATGTAGGCAGGCAGACAGATATACGACAAAAGGGCGTATATTTAGTATAATGAGAGGTATCCTTGAGGTGAAGAGCCTTAAAGGTTCAGTGCAATATCTACTGTAGCGCTTCGGCTAGCCTACGTCTGGTATCAAGCCGAGGAGACACTCGTCTATAAACCTGCGGCTTACCTGCTTTCTACCCCGCAGCAATAATTCCAACACCTCTCCCGCCCTGCGGATGTAGCAAACCCCTCTAGATATTATGCGATACAGTTGCAGGCTCACAAAGATGAGCAACAATGATACGGAGCTCACTCAGCTTTGGTAAGTGGCAGTGGACGAATACTTGAATAAATCGAAGAGAGGGTCGAAGAGAGGATCGATCGCGCAAAAATGGAAGATCTCAATCAACACACAGGCCGATCTTGACAAGTTGATTGAGCAGCACGAAGTCAACTTCTCGCAATTTCGAAGCTCTCGCGGAAAGTTCTGGGGTGTTTTAATGTCCACGATGCGTCAATTACAGAGTCTCGGCAAGGTTGCGCAGGCAGGCATTGGGCTGACCCTATTTGCGCCGGCGTCCGTTATTCTCGAAGTTGGCATTTTCGTCATAGCCTCTGGTGAAGCTGTCGCCGGAACGTACGACGCACTCGAAACTTTGTTCAAGAGGATCAAAGACACCACCGACCGTTTAGACGGGTATCTCACGGGAAACATTGACCATAAGCTTCGCAAGGTCGTGATTCAGCTTCTCGGCTCACTCCTTGACGTTTTCTATGAAGCGGAGGCAGCTATCAAACGTGGACGAGGAAAGGAGATGATGCGACGTATTGCAGGCAAAGAAAACAAGATTCAATCCGGACTAAGACCATCTCGACGAGCGGGTGAAAACAGAAATCGCTCTCATCACGGCAAAGACATACGCTACAACACAACACATAAATGAGAAAGCAGAGACCGAGAGGCAACGAGTGTTACTGCAACGGGCCCTTTGTGCACATGTCGCTCTGGATAATGAGGCATTCGGCAAGAATATTGAAAGCTCCAGGCTTTCGAAATCGGGAGATTGGATTCTAGACGAGCAACTTTACGATAAATGGTTCAAGAGAGAGTTGCCTGTTTTATGGATTCTAGGCAAGCCGGGTACGGGAAAGACGTATCTCGCATCGCGAATTCTCTCACATATACGACAGGGCACTGCAATCACAAGCTACTTTTACATAAGAGAAAGCATGAGCACCCAACACACACCCGAAGTTGTCCTGAAAACAATTGCCTATCAAATCACTGGGCTTCATGATAAATATCGCGAACAGGCTATCGCTGTCTGCAAGGTCGAAAACGGTCATCTGGGTCAGGAATCGATCTGGGAAAATCTGTTCGTCAAGCCCTTCATCAATGACAGGACTAAGCCTCTATTTATTGTAATCGATGGCATCGACGAAGCCACACCAAAAAATCAGGAATTCGTGGTTAAGATGGCCAAAAGGCTGTCAGACTTGCGGTACACTAGCCGCAATGTTCCAGCTATTCAACTGCTGTTACTAGGACGCCCAGACCTCGAATATAATGTGTCGAACGTGTGGTGAGGAGAGAAAAGGCGACCAAAAGTCATACACATACAGCCGTCTTTCTCAAAGGCGGAAGTTGAGAGATTCATCAGGGTAAGAGTCAAGAAAGATATTCCCCTTTTGCAAAAATGCCTGAGCACGCTTCCAAACGACTGAAAAGAGATACCACAAAGACACTTGGCGAAAGCTCAGATGGCATGTTCATGCTTGCCAAGCTCATGCTCGCAGAAGTGAAAGACATGAACAAGCCAGAGCTAATTCGACGAGCCCTCGCAAAGCCTCCTCGCGGTCTGGATGACATGTTCAAATGTGTAATCACAATGGTGACAGTGATGGGAGGATTTGATAATGAAGGTCTCAACGAGATCATCATGTGGGTCGCTTGTACGAAGCGCGATCTGCTGCTTGGAGAGTTAGATCCAATTCTAAAGTTAAGAGACATTCGGCAAAACGGGATTGTTGGTTTTGAGAATGAGTTGAGAACAAGATTCGGATCTTTCTTTGATGTTGCCTACCCTAGGGCGGATACAAATGATGATAAAGACGATATATCTGTCATTGGAAGTGACACAACGGACCATTTAGCATCATCTGATCCAGAGGAAAGCACGGAGTCCGAAGGAGAAATCGATACGGATTCAGATCCCGAGGTAGATCCCAGTGAAATTTCAAACGACAGCGGGGACGAAGAAGAAGATGAGGAAATATCAGACAGCTTCTTCATCGCAACTGTCAAGTTTGGCCATGCAAGCATTGGCCGACATTTCAGAACCGCCCCTTTGCACAAGGGAATTGGGATGAATCTCAACCTCGCTCGGGCACATATTGCCTTGACATGCCTACTCTTTCTTACAGACAACATTCCGAAAAGGAAAGAAAAACCTTGGCGTGATCCCAATCTCTTCCAATACTTGGTGGATCACTTCTTGGACCATCTTGAGGAAGTGAATGTCGAAGAGCTTCAATCTCCCCACCCTGACAGGTTTAGGAAACTGCCTGATGAGGTTTTGAAATTGTTCAAGGACCGATTTTTTCTGCGTCAGTGGTTCAATTGCGTCTCTGACGAGTATAAATTCATGTGCCAGCTTTTCAGCCAAACAATGTGCTCTCGCCTTCGAGTGTGTGGACCTAAATTGGCAATCGGAGACAGGACTTCGTTGGAGACCCTGTTCAAGCCCTTTATTCAGACTGTTGCCGAGGGTTGGCTGTCGAATTCATTAGACCCCATGTTGGCTGTACTTTTTCTTCATGGATTTGAGTCTACCGTAAGAGATCATCAGCCGGGAAAACAATGGACGATAGCTCCCAATAGGCTCTTTGATCACATAGCCGAGAGCATATCCCCGGAAGAGATTCGACAAATGGCATCGCTTAGTGAATTGCAGAAAAGCATGATGTGGCACTTAGCCCTTGGGTCTACATTCTCCAGAATCAAAACCCGCCAACACCTGCTTGCAGCCGTGGCAGAATTTCGACATGCCAATCAATTAAATGAGGATCTGAAACACAAATGGAGGGCAAATCACGAGGAAGCCAAAGTACTGTTCTCTCTAAGCGAGTATGAAGATGCCATAGCTGCGGCTTCAGAAGCCTTGGAAGTTCTCCCTGATTACTGGCACCTCACTAGGCGTTCGCTCCTCAAAATGATCCAAGACGCTAATCTGCAACTGGGGAACAACCAGGGCGCCCTTATAGCCTCCTCCAAGGCATGGGTGGCTGCTCCGAAAGATCCCATCGTGGCATTCAACATGATCTATACAGCCCATAGAACTGGCCAGTATTTAGAAACGGTAGAAATCCTAAGGTCACTTCTAAGACCTGAGAATTCCGAATGGGGGGTAGAACTCCTCTGGAAAATTATAGATTTCACACTCCACAGAGATATACTACTGAATACATGTCGATTGCCTGTGCTGAAATGGGCCAGCTGGATCTTGCCAGAGACGCGTTCATGGCGGTAGGACGTCACGGTACAGAGCCTCGGGAGATCTCCATGAAGGCAGTGGCAGAATCGGCACTGGCACGATTGTATTTTGGATACTACCAAGATGAAGATAAGGCAATTGTGCTGTGGGAGCGAATCGTGAAAGACTACTCAAACACTACTCCCGCGTTAGATGCATCTTTTCAGTTGGCACCATTGTATTTCACGAAAGCAACGGGCTCGGATCCAGTGAAATCAAACATATGGATATCGAAGTTGGAGCAGCTCGCAGAGCTTTTGGGGTCTATGACTGTGAGAACGAACATGGCGCTTTCCAAGCATGAGTCATCGGCACTGCTGGGACGTTGGTATGCAGAACAGGGTCAAACAGACCTAGCCAGGGCCAATATCTTACCCATGATGAAACAAAGCATCGCTGAGTTGACGGACAGGGATGATAGTAACGACTAAGACGCCTATGGAAACCTCGCAAGGGCAGTAATCTGCTTTGCGGATCGAAAAAACGCCGAAATCGCCTGGGCGATGACCAAACCGCTTCAAATGTTCAAAGATCTTCAAAA
>BLYF01000019.1:752401-772891 GCA_014905255.1 Herpotrichia juniperi | reverse complement strand
GGGGGGGGTGGTGCTGACACCGACGTTCCATTCATTTTCATGGGCCGCTGTGATGGTGGGTGTACTCGTCGGGAAATTTATCCGCCGAGAGGACTAGTTATAAAAGACTCCAGTGGGTACATGGCTCACATTAGTGACGAGCACGTAGTTCTTGTGGACGAATGGTTGGGTATGATTAGTCGAGAGTGGCTAGGAAAGTAGGGCCATAATCTTAATGTACTTGCTTTTTAGATGCCTACTTAAAAAAATGCGTCTATGAAGTTCGTGTGTCCAAACTTCCATATCGTGAGTCTGTGTCGTTGAACATGTTAAATTTCTAGGTGACTGGGCGTCAAGGTTTTGAACAAACAACATAACGTCTCGCATGATCGTTTGGCAGTTACACTTCCGTGAATAGTTGCCAGCAGTAGACAATATATTTAGTATTTATTTAATTATCTTTGCTTACTACGCCAGTGCTCTTACTAACCACCTTAAGCTAAAAAACTTGTAGAAGTAGAGTTATTTATTTTTACTTAGAAGAGAGTTCTTAAATAGACTTTGTTATACTTTATTTCTACTTCTCTTTTTCTCTAAAGCTCTGTAGAACCTAGTTTGCTAGCAACAAAGCTGTATAGAAAGAACAAGTCTCTATTATTGCCTAGTAGGATTCTACCTTGCAACTATGTAAGCTATGCAGAAGGTCTAAAACAGCTTAAAATTGTAGAATAAATGTACTACAGGCGTACGCTATGCGTACAAATCCAAAGACGTGTAGTAGCATCTAGTCTGTTAAAAAAGGTAGAAATTGTTGTTAAACAGCGACACTTATGTGTTAATTATAGAAGGCAAAGGTAACGAAGGTTAAATCTGCAAACAGCGACAAGGGCACACAAAAGGGTTAGATAGCTAGTTAGCAGCTCTAGTATGCTGTTCTAAATTTAGCATTAACCTAAGGGAGGTTACGGCATAGTTAAAATTATCACGTACAGTATAGCTGCGCGCAATTGTCTGTTAAAAAGCACGGTAGCAAACTTCGTGCCTGTAGATTGCAAGCACTGTAGGAGCAGCACTACTATCTAGACTAGGGTAGCATTTGCAATAAATGCATTAGTGTTCTAGGGCCTTATATTTAGTTCCTTGTAGTTCTTGCTCTAATCTATAAGCCTGTTTAACTAGTGGATTCCGTCTGTCTAGCCAACTAAACTGCTTAGAAGTAGCCCGTACGTAATGCTAAACCTGTCGCTAAATTGTTTCTACAGCACGTTAACCGCACACATTTTAATTGCAGATAGCAGTCTCTAGTTATAGCGTTGTACCCATCGCATTAGCTTAAGAGCAAAGAGGCTAAGCGTATACAGTAGGTCTAGGGTTAAGATCTTTCCCGCGCATCAGTAACTAGCGTAGAGGTAATTAGTCCTGGCCACGGCAGCAACGCTACGGTCGCTGCTAGGGAAATTAAGCACCGCTTCAAGTAGGAGGAGGCCTTTGTCGGCTATACGCTTGTCGGTTTTGGCGGGCGAGGAGAAGTGCACGGTGGCGGAGAGAACAGATGAGATAGTTGATATGCCGTACGCCCGAAAGAGAGCAAACATGGCCGCCAGGGCGAAGACGGAGGGGAATTTATATCTGATGAGACTAGACACGCAGTTAGCTTAGCACGCGATATGGCCGTCTGCAAGATGGCGAGCAGCGACCTGTTGTGTATGGCCCACGCTTAAGCAAGTGTCATGCTCGCAAGGCTGGCGCCATCAGGAAAGCCTACGGGCTGCCGAGCTCGGCGAAAACGCAGCGTGCGGACGAGAATGAGATAGAGCAGCAGCACACTCGCGACAGCTGCGGCTGCCATCATTCTGGGGGAAAGGGAGAACAAGCGGATGTGAGCTGTGCCTGGGTAAAGGCAGTGAAAAGGCATTGTAAAGGCAGTGGGATGGTGGCCTTCTCCAACTGCGACGTTGTCTTAAATAGCTGCTACGCAGCAGGTAGAGGATAAAAGGCATTAGAAGGCAGCGCAATTAGGTTAGGGCTAACAGGCTACAATACGCTGCAGCAGGTGCAAGGAGCTTCGTCACAACTCGCGCACATGCAAGAAAGATACTGTAGACACTGCTCAACATTAGATAGCTGCTATATTGATAGTATTTGAATGCGTGGTTATACTACAATGATGCAAAGGGGTAGAAAGGTACAGGTGTACGCAACTCGCTTATATACACAACCTCGGGTATAACGTACGTTGGTTAAATATCTATTAAGTCTGTAAGAGGCTCTAAGATGTTATACTAAACAGCTTAACTAGCTAGAAAACTGCCACCAGTCAAAGTTAAACAGCGAACCCGATCCACCAGTAAAGCGGAAGAACAAGTCCTGGGTTCCTGTAGCACCACTAATTGGGCAAGTCACTGTCGCCCATGTCGTCCAGCTCCCAGTACTAGAAACAGTGCATGTCCCGACCAGCGTACCAGAGGTGCTCCCGATACGTATTTCGATCTTGCCGCCGCTTGTCTGAGAGGACACGCGCGCAGAAAATGAACTTGCACCCGCACCAAAAGCAACACCTTTGACCTTGATATGGTCTCCATTATCGATGAATGAGACCGCCATGCCGCCTTCATTCGAGACCTCAGTTTTCAGACCGGATGAAAACGCTATGGTCTCTGCTTCCTGGCGGACATACGGGTTGAGCGTACCGATTTGAGGCGCACCGGCCGTCGTCATCTGGAGCGCAGGAATCGTGCCGTCGGCATTGTAGACAAAGCGCTCAATAGAAACAGAGCGCGTGTACCCACCGCCGCCCGGCAAGGCGCCATTGTGGTAGAAGAAGTACGAGTTGTTGTTGAAGTCGATGATGCCGGCATGATTCGTGAAGCTCTTTCCCTGGACGGACATGATGACGCCGCGGTACAACCATGGGCCGGTGATGCTCGTGCCCGTGGAGTAACGAATGTCCTCGGAACAGCAGTTGGCAGCATAAATCATGTAACATAGTCCATTACGCTTGTAAACCCATGGAGCCTCCTCGAATGTCGTAGGGCGCTGGGTGTTGCCAGTTCGAGTACCAAATCCGGCTGTCGTCAGCTGGACTTTGTTTATACTGCCACTGTACGATATCATGTCGGTGTTTAACTTGACGTACCACAAATCTGGGTTTCCCCAGTACAAGTACGCCTGGCCGTTGTCGTCGATGTATACTGTTGGATCAATCTGACCATTTTCCACCAGCGGCTTTCCAATCGTGTCTCGATACGGACCCGTGATGTTGTCACTCACTCCAACTCCGATGGCCATTGACCCTCCTCTGCGGCGTATTGGGACGTAGAAGTAGAACTTCCCGTTGCGAGAGATAACCTGGCCGGCCCAGGCGTTGGCATCAGCCCAACTGAATGTCGAAAGGCTGGCAGGCGAGCCGTGGTCCTGCCAGTTTACCATATCGACGGACGAGTAGCATCGCCAGTCTTTCATATTGTACGTTGTAGATCCATCTTCGTCGTGGCCAGTGAAGACGTAGACGCGGCCGTTGTAAACGATGGGTGCCGGGTCCGTGGAGTAGAGCGTTTGAATAATCGGATTGTCTGCGTTTGCAACGTTAATGAACCCCAGCAGCAATGCGCCGAGATATAGCGTCACATGAAACACGCCGCTTGGCTTGGAGGGTCTCATAATGTCTTCTGCGTGGTTGCGAGCGGATTCATCTGGCACTGAGTTTTCTTTAAATGGACGCAGTTCCTTCTAAAGTTATTCCTTCTAAAGTTGTTCCGTCGAGGAGAAATTGAATCTTCCGATATATTATTCCGATGACTAACGTTCATTCAGTCATATAGAGATATGACCATGGAGAGCGCACCTATCCAAAAAATGGAAGGCTCAACAAAGAACCAAGTCCCTGGGTAATTACCCTGAGTACCCGGTGGCTTAGTATCGGAGATAAAGATTAAATTGGAATCGTAGAGTATTTTTAAGGGCGATCTGATGCGGGGTACAAAGATCAATCTCCTCCAATAGCGCACGCAGAAACGCTGGTGCTAAAGGGTTATTAATGGTTTGCGGCAGAAACTGCGAACGCGTAAGGACGGAAAGTTAGTGTATGTAATTGAATAACAGGAGTCCAAAGGATTAAAGAAAATAAAGGCACAGCTTTAAGGCTGTAGCGCTCCTGCCTTGAGGTAGGGTTGGAGTGCCCAGTTCGACTGCTCACCGGTCTTCAATTCCTTCCACCCCTTTGTCACTACCATGAAACACGAGACTGGCTTGCCAAAATCCCTCACATTATAGCTCAACATATCACTCCACCGCTTTAGATACGGTTGCATCGCTCCATCAGTTTAGTCGCTTCCTCAAACTTCCCGCCGTTAAGTCAGAGTTCAGTTCGTCCCCTTTTGTCAGCCTTGCGAGATTTGAACAAGGCACCTGTTATTTTCCAGCGTGTATCGGTGCCCTCTCCTTAGGCAGACATAAGGGATCTCACGGATCTTACCACGTGGTCAGTCGAAGAACTCGACAACGAGATATAAAATAATGAAAATTACAGGCAGGGAGAGGGGTCCAACAATCTTATTAGAATAGTAATTAATTTCGCAGGCTTAGCGGATTTTGGGGGCATCAACCTAAGAAATTAAAGGACCTAGAGGATCTTAATAAGTCGCTTACATTCGTACAATTAGCCGCAGATTCTTGATTGCTCGTTCTAGACGATGTACGCCCAATAAAGAGCAACTTGCTAACTACTTAGCTTAGATAGCTTGAGGCCAAAGCTCACATATCACGCACTAGGCAAGATTGGGATGAGGTATTGCGGGTTGTTAAGCAAGTCCTTAATATAGTCCCCTATCAAGAAGCATATTGGTGGTTAGCCTACACAAGCATAAGTTATGGGTTTCTGGACAGATACAGCCGCCAAGGAGACACGCGCAGTCTGAGAAGAGTTATTAACACTGGACTTGAAGCCATTTATAACTCTAAGAATAGACGGTTTCTTAACTATAAGATACAGGACAGTTTAGCAGACAATTATCACTACAAGGCTCAAATCGACGGCTGCCTAGAGAGCATAGAAGACGCCTTATCATACGGGTATGCAGCGCTGGAAGCGAATTGGGATCTAAACTCTGTCAAATACCATGACTCTGTCACAGGTTATCTACTAATCCGATATTCAATTACTTAAGAGTCTAGCGACCTGGAACAGGGCCTACGTATTGCTAAGCAATCTCTACGATATCTCAAGAAGATAACCTACAGAATAGTTATGTGCTGCATAATTATGCATCCTTGCTTTTAGCTAAGCACGAAAGGTACAGTTAACAAGAAGACAATAATAACATTTTGTTCCTTGACATAGCTTTAAAGTCTGTAGAAGACGGCCTCTCTTTTAGTCATTAGGTGGCTCTTCTTAATCTCCGCGGTTGGATTCTCTCTGCAAAGTTCGCAGCTACTTGAAAGCTTGAAGATGCGAACGGGAGCATTAAGAGCCTGCAAGAAGCACAGAAGGCTATCTTAAAGAAGAATCCATTATACCTGCAGTTCAACACCAATATAGCGCACACGTACGCTGAAAAGTTCCGACGATTTAATAAGTTAGACAGGCGAGAGGAAGCAGCTGTAGTTCTTAAAAACGCGTTAGCCTACACAACATTTACAGTAGCCGCCACTGAGAACGACAAAGCTGCGTATGCAGAGAGAAACAACAATCTTGCTACACTGTATACTTATAAGTTAGTTTTGCAACAAACCCCCGAAGAGAAAGCTCATTATTGGTCTCTTGCTAAGGACTTCTTCTGTCGCGCCGTAAATGCGCCAAATTCGCTACCGCGCGCTTGAATAGATAGTGCCTATAAAGCCGGACGCTTCCTACTTAGACACGAGGAGTGGGGAAAAGCCGATGACGTAGTAAAACAAGCAATAGATATGCTCCCAAAGCTTGCTAGTGCAACAATAACAAGCCAAGATTAACAGGAGGTGCTTCGAGTCACATCTAGCATGGCTACAGCGGCTGCAGAAGCTGCACTGCATGTGGGACGACCGGCTTGGGAAAGTCTTCAGCGCCTTAAGGCAGCGAGGTGCCTGGTATCTGATACGGGTATAAAGCAGCGAAACAACCTTTAGGCTTTGATGGAGAAATACCCTTCGCATGCTGCACGTTACAAATACGTGCGCAACTGGATTGCGCAGTATTTGCGCTCCTGGCCCATAAATGCTGACTATCTTGAATCGAGAGACGAGCAAGATGAGCGCTTAAAGGAACTAGATCTCCTTGAGGAAGACATAAGATATTTACCTAGGTTCGAACGATTTCACGCTCTTAGGGCGTCAGCACAAGATGGACCAATCATCGCATTCAACATTGGCCAGAAAAGAAGCGATGCCCTGATTGTGAAAACATTAGAAATCACTGCCATACCTCTTAAGATTCTTGACACGCGAGATGTAAGGAAAAAGATTGAAGCGCTTTCCCTAGCAGAAAACCCTACGCAACAGAAATAACGCGCAAGAAGAAGGGCCTTATCTGCTTACACGCTTGAGAATCAGCTTCTATAGCTCTGGCAAGTTGGGGTTGAACCCGCAGTTAAGGTCGCTTTAGAGGACTTTAACGAAACATTAACAAAGCGCATATAGTAGTTAACTAGTAGTCTTCTTAAAGGAGCTCCTTTCTATCTCGCTGGCGATTAAGCAACCAACAACACATTTAGTTACTGTATCTTGTCTTACATTTCCTTATGCAAAGCTCTAAGATATACAAGGGAAAAAGCGCACTCCATGGACCCCGAACTCTAGGCCTTGTTAGTCACGATGCTAATAAGCCCTTAAGCACCACAACGGAGAAGATAGCTATAGAAGAAGCATTCGGACATGAGTATGTAGGACTTGAGCAACTAAGCGCTACGGATGTTATAGGCATGCTGTCTAACTTCCCCTTCGTCTACCTTGCATGCTACGGCGTGTCTATCTACCAGGACCCTGCACGAAGCGGCGTTATTCTCCTTAAAGACGACAATGCATCCGAAGCAGCCGTGCTCACCGTATTAACTCTTTAGAAGCCGGATCTTAATGTTGCGTACTTGGCCTATCTATCTGCGTGTTCTATTGCGGAAATTGGTGACGGTGCACTTTGAGACGAGTCCATCCATCTCACCAATTCCTTTCAGATGATTGGCTTCCCGCACGTTATTGGCTTGATTTGGCCTGCAGATGAAACTGCAATGGGAGAAATCGCGCGGGGATTCTATAAGAAATTGTTCGAAGAAGGGAATGTTGCTGATGCTGGCCTTGTGGCGAAGGCGCTGCATGAATCTATGCTGGAGTATCGGAAGCGAGAAAAGGATGTGGTAAAATGGGGACCTTTTGTTTATGTTGGTGTCTAGCGAACAAGGAAGGTTCAAAGGCACTCCTTGTGAATTTTGTTACTCTGTCTATGAACCTATCTGGGACAGGCATTGGGAACGAAAAAGGCGTCCTGAGTCCCGCTTTTACGCAGCCAGACCCTTCACCACCGATCAAACAGGCGCACAAAAACATTCAAGGCATATATGTCATGTGGAACAATTGCGTTCACTGACTATATAATGTCAACCGCACCCCACTAGATGAAGAGATCCGCACAATCTTTCGAGGAACCTTTCATCGCTATCGAAACCCCTGGCATAACTGACTTCAATCATACCATACTATTAGTGCGGGAATTCCAAAGATCTGATCACGCAAGTGTAAGCTACTTGCCTTTCGTTCTCCTCCCATTTCAAGACTTGCGTACCTCCTGCCACGTGGGTCAACCCGCGATTTTCGTAGCGCCTATTCATTATTCCTTTCCCCTACTTCCTCCGCTAAGATAAAGAGATAGCGAGTTGATCCAGAATAAGACCCAAATACGGCCAATAGGGAAGCCTCAGGGCTGCATTGAGGGCGCTGATATTGGCATTGGCTTCGTGGTTGTGTGCGAGGCAGTCGAGGAAGCTTTTGATGTGTTCAGGCTGCAGCATCGTGAGGCGGTGAGAACAGATGTGAAGGATGGGTACAAGTCCATGATATCTAGTCGCTAAACTAGTGGTGAAGAAGGCGTGGTCGTGGTCATAAAGATGAACAAGCTAGAAGCAAGAAAATAGCCAAGGGGACGCATTAATTAATAGTAATAGCGCTGTAGAATAAGTGTAGTAAAGGCAGGGTCTAATAGATGCTAAAGTTAAAAAGACGCTAGGGTAACTATATGTAAGGTTAAGGTACATATAAAGTGTCAAAGAAAACGTTAACAAGTAGGTTTATTATAGTATACCCCCTAGAAAAAGAGTCTAGTTTTGTTTTTATACTCGTCTAGATAGTGCTAGTATGTTATCGCACTATAGGTTTACAAGTCTAGAGAACTAAGAAAAGCGTGCTTAGCATCTTTTGTGTTATCCCCCAACGTTATCCGAAGTGTGAGCCCCTTACAAACATCTTCAAATGTTCAGTACTTAATCTCAGCCAAGCCCTTCGAGGTTTTCATGTCTTCCCATGTTCCAGGCTGCGCTGCGTACAGACTTGCTGTCGCAAACTCCGCATCAAACCTTATAAATTCCAAGTCGTCCATATCCTTCAAGTCACGACCTCCCTGTCTGCCAACAACCATCAACCCCTTCTCTGCACTTCTATCTAAGATGGCGAAGAAATGGATGTCAATATCTGCTTCCTTTGGCTTGTTCTTAAGCCATGTCGCCACATCCTCCCCCTTCTTTCCGATGAAGGGCGACTTGTACGAGGAAACCGGTGGCTTTGTTCCTTCTGTTGCTTTGCCAGACACCTTATTTGGTGCATCTGAGTAGTCGTCGGAAGATGGCAGCCAGAGACAGTGCTCTGAGAACTCAGTTCCTTTGAAGGCGGCTTCAAGGATTTTGTTGAGTTGCTGTAATAAGGATTCAGTACTGTTTACTGCAAGACTCCAGCCTACTTACATCGGTGGACACTTCCACTAAAACAAAAAGCGCGAAAGGGGGACTCGACCACATTGTTCGCGTGCACAAAAACGTATGCTGCTGCCTAGAATAAATCCTTTTTTGAGTTCTTACACGGTCAAGGTCGCGAAACGACAGTCTTGTCATATCTTCTCTCCCGGACCCCATGACGTCACTGCATTGCGGCGAGGGAGAGGGGGCTGTGTAACGTTTTATCTCACGCCACCGACGCTTCGATTGCGGAGGGCACGGAGCGTATTTCGCTGAGACACCAACCGATTTCCAATTAACATAAGTAAGATAATCTTATGCAAATATGCTGCTGCTGTTACCTGCTAGGTTATGGTCTTAGGCTAACTTGGTCAATATCTCTTCAACACTAGGCTGAAGGACTATCCCGGTATTAAGGCTCGCTTTCTTTCTACGGCATTTGTTACAAAGGAGCGTCAAATCATCCGTTAACTTGCTGTAGCTTTTGTTCCGTACTTGGGTTAATTACTTGCAGCTTGGTTTCAACAGGTCGTCTCGCTACAGTCCTAAAATAGTGTTTACCAAGAACATGCAATAGGGGCTTCAAATAGACAGGTATAGGTCCTACGTAGGTTCTTAAATAGTATCCTGTATGGGGTTCTGCACGGTCTTGTTCGCGTGAGACAGTTATGGGCGACTCGTATTGACATGTGTTGGTACTAAGTAACCATTCACCATCAAAAGACTATGCGCGTGGTTAAAAGATACCGCGCAAGAGCCATAGGAATAAAAATAAAAACATGATTTGCTTAGATTCACTACCTATATATTAAAACAACTAACGACTTAAAATTTACAGTTGCTAGCCTATCTAAAAGCGCTAAGTCAAATGTACGACTTTGCAATACAAAGTTAATAATACACTTACGGGCTAACAACGACTACGAAGTTACAGCAAACCATCTATAGGGGCTTGCTGTGCTGTAGTGTCGGCATAATGTGTTCAGCCAGAAAGAATAGGTTCTCCAATACGCCGTACAGATTCTACGCCTCGTCTAAAGAACCTCCCTCTTACATGTCTTAGCGACTACACCTGCATCCTCAAGGCAGCCCCCTACGCCGTACAAATCCCATGCCTCATCTAAACAACATCCTACATGGCGTAGCAACCACACACGCATCCTCAAGTAAGCCTTAGGGCTAGATGTTGCTCGAAGTTGTTTCATTTCTAGTGGGCTCGGTCCATTCTTTCTTCCTTCGACTGTTAGAAACCTCATTCAGCCCTGCAGGAGTGCATCGAGAGTCTTACAACCCCTGTAAGACATCCAACAGCAATGTCCAATGCATGTCTGTCATTCTCCAACGCTTCAAGCCCCGCAAACAGCGAGGTATAAAACCACGACTGCCTTCTTGAGCTCTCAATCATTTCATATCGCTAAATTGTCTTTTCGAACTCTTTTTGAAGATGCCTACCCGTACTATACTTTTTTTTTTGCTCGCGCTTGGTGGCATTAGCGCCTCAAGCATTGCCGTTGAAGAGCGGTCCCACGCACGCGACCTCCAAAAGCGAGCAGAAGTAGATTGTGGAACATGGGTGATGCAATGTGGCGGCACCAGAGGTGGAGACGGTGTTTCGATCGAAGATATATGCAATAAGTATAATACACCCGTTGTTGCTCCCCTCTATTTTCTTCTACTAACATCGAAAGTGCCTGCTTTTTCCAAAAGTACTTAAGAAATATCGATGATGGCCCATATGTCGGGACGTACAGGAAAGGCGTTAACAATGACCGCAATCGTATTCACTCCGGTTGCCAAATAGCAGGAAAATCTGTCTGCAAGTCAATGCCGTTCAGCCAAAAGTATGTTCACCTCATTTGCTCCTGTACTATGCTAAACCTACTGACAGGATGGCCGATGGATTCAACTGTATGCCTTGTTGTCTTATGCAGATTCTGAAATGTACCTGGTAAAATTGCTAATTTATAACAGTAGAAAACCCGACGTGCGAGGAGTTTCCCATGGCGGACTGGACACAAGATGACTTTGTAAATGGCGAAGGCCCGCCGCGAAATGCTCTACGGTGTGTGGAGGGAAGGCCGAATTTCGGTACACATGGATTTTCTTGATACTGAACACAACTGACGTTACCAGCTGCTGGAGGTCAATGGCAGTCTTTCCGCAATGGCCAAGGAGAGCACTCAAAGCGCACATGTGACGGTCCAATGGACCAAGACAACACCGACTATAAGTATTGCCCAAGACAGATGGAAGTTAGAAATCCCACTAATTGCATCTCTACGTTTAGACAAGTTCACGATCGAAATGAACTATGACAATACGAATGCAGCGTAAATTTGCTTCTAGGCTTATACATCTCCTAGTACTGATTTACAGCAGTCTCCTCGGTTATTGTCATGCTACTCCCCCACAGGGGCCGTCGAATATTGATCCAGGCGAGTTCTGTGAGTAAAATCGGTGTACAAGTAGTCCACTGGAACATTCCGCTAACAGCACCGCCACCTTTAGGGCTGAACACGCTGTCTTTTCCAAACGGCGCCAACAACTTCCCACTAAAATCTACCGATAATGTTTACACCACCGGAGCAAAATGGGGCGATACTTTTGTAAACGACGTCGTCTGGCAGTGCAAACTAGAACTCCTGCGCACAGTAGGTGACAATTACAATGTAGCTATCTACGACGAGACGGATAACATACAGCTTGCAATGGGCTCCGAGGGCCTACATAACGATGGGGACAGAATGGTTCTCGATCCCACCGACTGGAAGGATTACCCTAAACTCATCGTTACCCGCACGGGGGAGATGGGCAAAGGCGGCACCCTGGGAAGTAGAATCGACTTTATATCTTCGCACACCGACGATGGTAGCAATCCTCTTACAGATTTTTCATTCTCTACTGAGAGCCAGGGCTGGGATGCTCGATTCAAGAAGGTGGATGGCTCTAGCCCCGAGAAGGGTTTCTACTGCGATGTGCCCAACATCGACGATAGCTCAGAGAATGGGCCGACCCAGCAGATAACTTGCTACTACCCTTGCAACACATTATAAGTGAGATGGCCTTGGAAGGTGTGTGGGAGCGACGGTTTCGACATTGATTTCAAAGGGTTGTAGGTATCTATATCTGCAATGAAGGCGTTTACAAGGCGAATAATATACACATAGGCATCTCTGCTCTTTTCTATTGCTTTCACTACTATGTAGCTCCTTCCATAAGTTTCAAGTAACATATTCAGCGTCCTGTCCATTACCTTAAGTCCTTATATTATGCAAGCAACACACCGCAACATAAACCAAGAACGAACCAACGTAGCTACATTTCCCCAAAGGAAGAAGAAGAGATAGATTAATGATAATAAGGCAGCCCAAATGAAAACCCTTGAGAAGAAGACTGGGCAGAAAGACGCCTATATTACAGCCCTCAAGGCGGAGGTTATTAGGAAGAAAACGAGCTAACAACCTGCACCTGCGACATTACCGCCCTCTGTAAGACACTCGCAGCTACAACCGCCTCCCTATTAGCACTACGCACCCTCTTTACCCTGATCAAGGCTCTACCCCGCGACATTCACAACAGGCCTACATGTAGACCCCCTGTACATAAATTGTGGCTATATTTTACCATAATTCGACAAGCAAAATCTTGTTCCTCACTTACTTAGAGAATTGGGTGAGTTCGACGAGTTCGGCGAGCTTTGTCAGAACAGCATGAATAGTAAGCTTGGTGAGATTGATAAGTTTGACGAGTCCAATGAGCACAATGAGTTAGGCAAGCTTAGTGAGCCTTGTCAGATTAGTAGGAATAGTGCACAAGAGTAAAATGGTGAGAAACGCAGTAGTGGCGATAATAACAAGAATAATAAGGATGGTGAAACTTGCGAGTTTTAGTACGTTGTTCAGTCAGAAGTGGACGCAACGGTTGTTAGAGGAGATGCAGTAGGTTGTTTTGGGTTGCCGCATTAATCGTAAAGTATTAGGTAGGTGGTATGGAAGAGTCTGCGAAGAGAGAGAAATTGTAGGTTGCAGGTAGTAGGTACAATAGCTTATTTCGAGCTTATCCCATCCTAACCTCCTCTTATATCGAGCTTATCCTATCATGGCCTCCTCTCATATCAAGCTCATCTTATTGAGCGCATCCTATCTCGACCTCCTCTTATCTTAAGCTTATTTCATCAATATCATCTCACGATAAAGACAGAACACGCACACATACAGACACGCAGGTACACGGACACTCGGACACATGTACGTGTACAGCCGAAAATTTGTATATCCATTATGTCCTCATAGACACGATACTTCTATACTATTCTGTTCTATTTTATTCTATTCGTAAAAATAGCCTTATACTCTCCATCCGCCGAGCTAGTCCTTAACATCATTCTCAGCATTTCCAACCGAGCACGGCACCTGGCTCGCACGCAGCCGAGGGGTGCGCCGCTCGCTTGTCTGCGCCGCTTGCTTATCAACTACGTTAGTAGACACTCACACTAATGTTGTGTTTAAGCCGCCTCATCTCCGAGAGCTGAAATCACAGTCTCACTAACGCCTCTTTTAAGCTGCGTTGGTCTGAAGATTAGACAAGAATAATGGCATCAGTCCATATTTGGTATGAGATTGACTTTACAAGTCTTTAGGCCCCACAAGCCGCGCGGGAAAATCCGCCAAGCCGGGAAAATGCTTTAGGGCCGCGCGCGATGTCGCCCTCTATCGTGCATGAAATCCGCAGTCCGGCAGGGGAAGCTGTCCTCTTTCCCGCGCGCGACAGAGAGCTCCAAGAACCGGGTCTCAGCCAATAATGGATGGCCAAATTTGCCCCATAACTCGATCGCATATTTCGCATGGTTGAGATGTGACGGCAGCTGGAGCCGTATTGGCCTAGAGTTTAGGTCGGCACCTTGCATCTTGCTGCTAACTCGACGGAAGACGTTTTCAATCAATATCCCCTTGTCTGAAGAAGAGACGAGACAAAGGAAGTGGATCGGCAGCTGAGCATGATTAGCCCAGGCAGCCTGGACCATTGACCACGTCTTGGTTCGAACACTTCACCACTGTAGATGAAAATCTAGCATTACAACTCGCTACCGGACAAGCAAGTTCTTCGCTCTGATGGCAGGGATGGCGATGCTCCTTACGCAGATCCTCAATCATCGGCAATGCACGGAGAACCCACTTGCGCATCAGCGACTAAGTGACCGTGCCATGGTGGAACAACTTCTTGAGGATATGGAGCAGGTAACCAAGCAGACGGGAGACATTCTTACCAGCAAGAGTTCTGATTAATCGCGATGTTTGCTACAAGTAGAGAGCCAACTAGTGCAGAGAAATCCTACACTGCTGACACTGCTCTCTCTTGTCTAGAAGAACAATGCAATGTGCTATAGCTTCCCATACCCCACTTTGGATACAGCATCCTTTGGCGCGGAAGGTATCATCTCTAGGGATTTGGTGATGCAGCAGATTTCAAGACCACCGTGTTTCGATCAAAATCCAAACTTGGTTACGTTGTCAATCATGTCTTCCTCGTTCGGGTCGGGGCCGATCTCTCATCAAAGTTCGGATGCTACTCATTTTCTCCCTGTACTCGACAGGCCACAGGTGTAATCTCAGATAGAGGCGCAACTTGCTATTGCACTGAAGATGATAGCGTTAGACAGCAGCAAGCACTACATCTCCGCCTGACCACAGGTGTTAATGATGGGGTTTTTCAAAGTGACAATGCCGCTTTCTTCGACAGCGCGATGAGGGATACGTAGATGGTGATGGTGTCGCTGGTATCCAAGAGTAGGAGATGTGACGAGTGAATCTTTCTGCCGAACCAAAAGACGAAATAGCTAGTGAGAACAAGGCTGAAGTTGATAGTGGATGGAAAGAGAGCCATGATGCTGTCGCCGGTCGTTTACATCATAGGTTGTGGCCAGGTAGTAGCCAAAGTGCTCTTTCAAGCATCAAGTTCTTAGCAGGCAGATACTCATTGCAATAGGCGCGTTGAGTACTTGCCCGAATGAATTACACATATCATGGCTTGTGGCAAGTTAGGGCACATCGGGTTTTAGACGGACTTCTTTTTGATCTTCACGCTGATTCATTATGAGCAGAATAAGTCTTTATATTCTGCATCAATTGTTGGCCGCATACTATCTATGGATGCATGGCGCACTGGCCCATCTAGAACTTGACGTAACCCTGCCCTTTGACAAAGGTAGCGTGCCATGGCACTTCTCCCTCTCCGCTTGCGAGCTGGGCGAAGAAATCGGCATGCGCGTCACCGTCAACCTGCATGCCCTTCTGACTGCCGTCGGCGTTACGCTCATCGGCGTAGAAGAAGCTGTTATGAGCATTAGTCATCATCCATTTCCTCTTCAGGTCAATGTTGAACTCACCGGTAACCAAGCTTAGAGTACTGAGTGTCTGCCGCGCCAATAAGATAGGCAGATGCTGACTTGCCAATGCCCAAGGTCACCGTGAGCAGTATCGGGCCGATCCCAGTGTTCTGTTTGTTGCCCGTGTAGATGAACACCTTCTTGGCATCCTTCGCGAGGGTCTCCCAGCCCTTGACAGCCTCCTGGGCAGCCGCGTAGACAGACACGGTGTTGGTGTTGAGGTTGGCGGCAAGGCTCTCCGCTGGGATGGAGAACAGGTCGTCACCCGCAGGCGGCGTAAAGGCTGCAGCATTGTACACCACGACGCTCGGCGCGCTTTGGAACTCCGCCTTGACGGCATTAAAGACTTCCGGAAGCGATAACGGGTTAGATAAGTCCACCTTGATAGACAGACAACCCTCTGCGGTCTTGCTCCCTGTGGCCTTGCGAGAAGCGATAGCCACAAAATAGCCTCTATTGGCAAATTGCTTGGCGACCGCGGCACCGACTCTGGGGCCAGAGCCGAGGATGAGGGCGACGGGCTTAGAAGACATGCTGCTGTAGTTCTTTAGAGGGGTGGAAGTATGAACAAGGTGATTGCTGTTGCTGTGTATAAGTGAGATCCAGCATATTCCCCGAGACATTCATCGTTATTTATACGCAGACATAGGCATTCGCAAATACTCTCCAGCCTGACAAACAGTAACGTAGGATTCTCAACGTAGAATTCTCAACGTCTACCCCGTTACTAAAATGCTGCTTGCGCGCGGGATGTGGACTTCGGACCATGAGACCCACAATCCGCGCGGGCGTCCAAGCATTCAGACCAACAGAGACATATACCCCAAGTTGCAGACGCACGCCGCAAATTCCGTGTCGATGGTCAGCTCATCTCTGCACTTCCAGACGTTTTCCATAATCTCCAGTGCTTTCCGCGCGGCTCCAAAAAGTCGATGCGGGACCAGCGCATCAGCCATAGACCGAAAGCGGCATTCCTCCCCGGGCTCAGCCAGGCAGCCGGCCATGCAGAAGGGCCACACCATGGTTCGCAGCAGCTCGGGTGCTGGCATCTGCTCCAGCAGCGCTAGTGTTCGAACCACGTTCTCCCGGATCCCGGCGCTCCCGGGCTGCCACCCAGAAACTATAACTGAGAGGTAGAGCAATGCGGCATGCGCCCAGACGCGAGTGACAAATGCGGTGCAGCCGCCCGGCATAGGTGGTAACTGGTCGTTGTAGAGGGTGAACAAGCCGAGCCAGTTGGTCTTAGGCGTGTTTGCTGCGGCGTCGAGGCGCGCGAGGTTACCGAGCAGTGCCTGCTTGATTGCCGACACGCGCGCTACCAGCTCCATCATGTCGAGCTGCCCGGCCTTTTTCATTGACTTCTTCCACGTGTCGAGCGCAGCTATCTCGCCGATCTGCAACATGACCCAGTTTTCGCAGCCGATAAAGTCCTCGAGGTTCAGAGGAGGTCTCTCGTCGGAGCTGCGGTCGTTCGTGAGGAGTCGAGCGTGATACTCAAGCAATCTAGGCGGTTCCTCCATGCATGTGCTGGCAATAATGTCGTCCACAACCAGAAGCGCGGAGTAAAATCGGAAAGATGCTTGATCGGAGCTCCAGGCTCCGCTCTGTTGAGACTTTATGGCCCAAAGTGGCCGTCCCATTTGACTTAGGACGCCGTAGAAAGTAGGCAGCTCGCCGCGGTCAGTGACATTCTCTGCAGCCCGGAAGATCTGTCTGAACAGCGCAATGGCCGCACCAAGGTGCTTTCGACAGTTCTCAAAGTTCCCGACCGAGATCTCGAACCGTTGTAGCTGAATAATGCTTCCCATAATTCGGGAGGTCTTGATTATCAAGTCTTGTGTATTGCTTGAAGCAACTTCCTGGAGATTGCGCTGAAGCATCATAAAGGTTACACCCATCTGCTTCAAAAGCTTTTCCCAAGCAAGCGTCTTGCATACATTGTGCCCTGAAATAGCGCCATCCAGGGCAACTGAGACAAAGTATGTGCTAAGGCAAAGTGTGGTGTGCCACATGGCTTGGTTGTCTACAACAAGCTCTATGATCCAGCTGCGCCCACCCTCAAGCAGTGGGGGCTTGTAAAAGGGGAAAAGAAACGGGAAGAATTGATCGTAGTAGAACATCATGAAACGGCGGTCGAGCTCTGAGTCCCCCGGATTCCCATCAGATGAGTTGCTTATAGACAACCTGTCTAGCCTATTCCGGGAATCTTGGTGGGCATTGCTCGATGTTGGCTCCGTGCTAGGTTGCGTATGCGTAGAGGTCCAACCAGGATTAGAATCTCCAGGACTAGAGTCTAGAGTCGGCTCGCCGCGAAAGGGCGGGCACTTTGTCGACACACTTTGTCGGTTGAGTCCGCCCGCAGCCAGCCCAGCGTCCTTGTCAGGCTCGGCGGCAATGGGTTCTAGGACATCTATCGGCAGGGTCCCACGACGGCGCGCGGCAGCACTCCTAACCTCGCGCTTGATCTCTTCGGCTTTCTCTTTCTGCCCAAATCCGCTGTCCATCCATGACGGCTTCTCGTCGCCGAAGTGGCAGGTAATCTGCAGCGCTGAGCAGTTCCTGCACAATGGCCGTGTCTCATCGCACCGCTTCTTCCTCAACCGGCACGTCCAGCAGCCGTCGTAGCTCTTCATTGTGATGGTGGAGTGGCTCGCAGTGCAGACGTGGTGATACTCGGAATGCGCGATTAACAGGCGCTAGTTTCGACAAACGGCGCCAGCGCCACTTAGGAATGACTTAGATTACGTGAAGCCGTAATATATCGACTTAACGTTATACTAGAAACGTACGAGCGTACACCTCGGCCGACCAATGCCAAGAGGTCGGCTATTTCCACTTGCTTAGGCCACCACACAAAACCTCACACTACTGAAAAAGCTTGTTTAGAAACATCAACATTTTTAAAAACTTATATAAAGATAATAAAAAATCTTAAAATAAATGTAAAACCTTACAGAAAAAAATCTTATCTTCTTAACATAATATGTCCATGTATAGAACATGTGTAGAATATGTTAGATAACTTGAAGTGAGAAGTCAAAAGATATAACATTGTTATTATAAATTTAAAGAACAACAAACAGCAGCTAATAAACCACTAGCAAACGATCAGCACCGTAAAGATGCCGCGCATTTGATTATCATCGCCTAATTCTTTGCTGTTTTTATCGTTTTCCCACTTTTTTCATTTCCCTGCTACTGTTTAGGAGTTAACATTATATCATCACTCCATATCTCCTGCTATCTACCTTGGTTCAATTTCTGCTTATAATTTAACCGAAATCCTAACACTATCCTACTTCTTTAATAACAACAATATCATCCTTTCCTTCATCGTCTATTTCTTCGTCTATTTTTTCGTCGTCCCCTCCTTGGCTATCGCCGTCTCAAGCCTTCCTCCTCTTCTATGACTCCTCTTTCTGCCGCTCTCAAAAGCTCGCTCGTAACACTGTTACCCAAAACTGTCCTCTCATTTAACCTACCATAACGCCTTCCCCTCCACCAACCTCACCCCGCCAAGCCGCCAAAAACGAGCAAACTTTCTCGTACGCCATGACCAGCCTCGCTCTGTTCAACCACCTGCAAGTTCGCCATATTGTGTCTTGCCACGTCTTTACCGATAATTACACCATTTACTGCGTGCATAAACTAAAATGGTTTGCGGTCAGTGTTGAGCTCATCAATCGACTTAGACCGCGTATCTTAGCCCCGTGGCGATATCTCGAGCTCATGTGCGATGGAGGGGAGATGGGTCAACGGTATAGGCAGAGATTTGAAAGGAGGCTATTCTATCCATCCATTAGTCAATGTGCATGGAGATCTGATGAACAAGGAGGTACGCAGAGATGGGGTAATTACCAAGGAGTCGCAGCTTGTGCAAAGTTTGATCTCGCATGCCTGGAAAGCGGTATGAACAACTAAGTTGCTGTCAAGTAGAGGACATTAATCGCTGAACCGAGAGCCAAGACATGTGTCGTTGCTTCTTCTACATTGTACGAGGTTGAGCTACCTTCCCAATCCAAATCATCTACATCCCTCTTCTCTTCCTCGTTCTGCGCTGCCTGCTTGAACCGCTTCGCATCCTTCTTGCTGAGTTGCTCTGCAGGCGAGGGCGACTTGAACTTCCTCTTAATTCCTGATCGGAGCTCTGTCGTCTCCTGTAACGCATTGGCCTCCTATTTTTTCAGGCGCCTCTCAGCTGTGGTGAGGTATTTATAGAGTGTCTCGCAAGTGATGGCAATTTCTGGGTTGTGGTTTTTAAGAGTGTTGGACAGCTGTGGGAGTGCGAAATCAGATAGACAGAGGGAGAGGCCATGCTTTGGGTTCAGAACTGGAGCGCTTTCGCGGGTTCGAAATCACTGGGAATAATGTTAGATAAGCGCGGAGGTGAGCTTGAGGCTACTTACATGCCTGACCTTCTGTTTGCAGAGCAGGTTGTTGCTGACCTCTTCGGGCCGCCACACGGTAAAGACGGCGTCCTTGGACACATCCTTCACGTTTTTCCGGTTGTACTCAGCCTCAAAGCCCACCATGGCCCACACATCCCCATCGAAGGGCACGCTGTACCGATCTGCCAGCCTCTTCACATCCTTACGGTTCTGCGAGTATGAGATCTCTAGTATGACACCAGGCCTCTTGGCGTCCTCATGGAAGAAGGTTGCATCTAGTGTGTTTCGGCCTGCTGGTGCCCCTCTCAGAGTCGGCTTCAAACCAGATATCGGGAGACCCGCAGTCGGGAATATAGCGCCGGCAGGCTTTCTCGTGGGTCGGGGGAGGCGTGAGGGGCGTAAAGTCGAAGTTTAAAGGCGGTGTGATCTAGAGCTCGTTAGACTCCAGGGATGATTGCGAAGACACTGCCGTGATGATGTCTTTGCGCGTGTGCAGGCCATAGAGTTGAGAGTTGATGTGTTGAGTCGATGGAACGTGGGTCCGTGCTGGAACCCCTCCAAGGGTAGCTTTTGGATCTTACCTTTAGAGGTAGCTTTTAGATCTTGCCTTTAGAGGTAGCTTTAAGATCTTGCCTTTAGAGTTAGCTTTTAGTTCTTGCCTCTAGGGGTAACTTAATTCTATAGCAGTACTACAGTTTGGCCTATAGTATAGCATAGACTAACAAAGATAGACAAGGCACAGTAACACTTTAGCGTAGCTAGACTCTTTAATAAGACTGTTAGCAAGACAAATACAGTGTCTACGTTAGTAGAGATAATACAGTTAGCT
>BLYF01000019.1:719108-752052 GCA_014905255.1 Herpotrichia juniperi | reverse complement strand
ATATCGGGTTTTTGGTGTGTTTTGGGGTTCGCAGCTCGCTTGTTTTCGCAGCTCGCTTGTCACCCACGTTATAAGATTAAGTAAATAAGAAGTTTAAGGAAGAAACAACATAGCTAGCAATTTCTTCTAAGATAGCACAGTACAACTATTAGAATACTCTTTAATCTAGCGTTGTTCTGTACAATACTTTAATCTTATATCTAAAGTATAATTTATAAAGAGAAAGCTTACACAGAGCAAGCTACTAAGGTTATTTTCACCGAAAATGTTCCTTGGCACAGAAAACTTTATTTTGCTGTTAAGCTGGCTAATTTTTTTCGTCTTTGAATTCACTAATTACATGGTCCCCATGTAGTCGGCTAATAACCCGTATTAGAGCCCTCCAAGAATAAAACTGGGCTCCAATTCAGTTGCAGGCCGTCACTGGCTTCCCGCGATGTATCAAAGAAATCGTCTAGGTCAGGTATTGGGCCGTCCTGTTTTTCTTCCGAATCAATCGTCTTCCACTCCAAAAATGAATCTTCAAGACTAGGGAGGGGTGTTGACAGCTCTTCCCACAGCAGGGTTGGGAACAGTGGCGAGTATGAGTAGCTAGAAAAAGATGGGAGCGCAAATTCGATTATGTCAGCATCGATGTCCATAATTGCTTCGGTGTCCGTGTTATAGCTATTGGTCGATTGGGGCAGGCTCTCATGTTCGCACGTTACTATGGCGGTCGTTGTTTTCTGACAACCTTCGATGTCTGCGACTGAGGGGTCCGGAATGTCGTCAGCCATCACAACGTCGGCCGCCGATACTAAAGCATCCGTCAGATTGAGATTTGCCGTCTCTTCATGCATCACGATTGTGGAGTTTGTGTTTTTGGTCGGATTAAGAACGTGATTATCTCGGATGGGTGTTTCTGAAGTCTTGGTTTGCGTAAAGCTCTGAATGACATCAGTAGCGTCGATGATTCGGGAGTTTTCAGCTGGAGTTTGCCGAAAACATTGTTGGAACCTTTGGAGTTGCCGTAACCAAGAAGACCACTGCTCTTGGGTTATCATCAAAGAGTATCTCATATTGCTGAGGAATTCTATTTCCATGATATTAATCTCAGCGAGACTGATACCAGACACTTCTGCCCAAGTTCTATTCGTGTAGGTGTTATCATCAAGAACTGCAGCCGGGTAAGAAATTGATCCAGTTCGCGGAACTCGTGACCTACACTTGTTGGCTAACATCAAAGCCGTCGCTGCAAATCTGTACTCGCTACCGCTTTTACCTACCACCAATGGGTTGCTGAGCTTCAATCTATATATATAAAGCAAGGCGATGAGTACGCAATTGATGGACAACTGAGTAGTCGAAAGAACAGTCTTGGTCCATTTTTGGAAGTTTGGAGTAGGGCACGATAATGAGGGCGAGAAAAAGGCCGGATCTAGTATCATAGAACTGATGGTACTAAAACTTTCGTGCCAGAGGAAGCACACTACCTGTAGTATACGTTAGTAAGCTCTTGAAAGGCTTCAGACTGGTTACTTACGGAAGATAGCAGGTCAGGCAGATTCACGAACTCGACTTCCTTGTTACCATCGGGTACGAAAGCGATGCTGCGATGCATGGTAGGTGCACGAGACTTCGGGGTGAGATATTGCTGCCTCAAAAATTTCTGGGCTATAAATCGTGAGAACCGCTTCGTGAGACATGGTGTGTGTAACTTACTGATCCCGGGTAATTTAATCCCACGTGATCTCGCAAATCGTTGAAGTTTGTGTGCTGGTATATCTATGCCACGCAGCCTGCATAGATTATCTGCGTCGAGATCTGCATCCAAATCTTTCAAGGCTAATAAGGCTTTTGACTTTTCGGCGGCCTTAAAGTTCTTCCCCAGATTCCACTTCACTACTTTTCGCTTGTACTGCCTCTTGCTTGCGTAACTTAGCGGAAAGTGCCAGGTACGAAGAAAGTCTAGACTTACGTCGCGTAAAACCCATGTTCCTCTTTTAAAATCTGCTGAACATCTCCCAATTTTCTCTTCTCATCCCTGTAGAGCTGAGTAAATCGCCTTCGTTGAGCTTCCCAAGCGTGTGCTGGGTGCTCTGGTGCCCGCTCCGTGACTTTGCTCATGATTGCAAGCGAAAGCAATGCCGGTGAAGAAATGTAGTTCAACTATGAAAATGGGGGATTGGAAATTGGGTATTACATGCAAATGCTCGTTCTTGACAAAAGGACCGCCAAGCAAGAACGTGGGGGTTGGGCAGGCTACTCAAGCGCCCGGCAGTGACGTGCATGAGCTCAGTTTATGATTGGTCTACAGACCGCCATATAATCCGTGCGATACACGTGATTTCTGAGACCTGTGTGACTGTGCGCATGATTGGTGGCGCTAATCCGATTTTGTAGTGGCGCAGCTTAAGCTAATCTACTTTGTAGGCACTTCCACAACACCGAAAGGTCGATAATATAATCAGGCCATTGTATGGCAATTACAGGCCCAACTTACCTAAGTACGGTCGCACAAGTGGGTGTTCATTCCTGGCTCTTCACAGGCAAATTCACAGAATTTTGTTATTTGCTAGAGAAACCGAGTGGCAGGAACTACGCGTTGATTGCCAAGGAATCTTCTAATTTACTGCCCTAACAGATGCGCTTACCAGCTTGAGGTAAGACGCAGCTAACGTCGTCGCAAAAAGATAACTTCCCTCGACCAGGAACATGTACGAAATCGAGGACTAAGTTGGGTCATAAGGCACCCTCGGAAATCCACAAAGGGACCGCCAAGGCTGGGGTATCCAATCGCTAGCAAGCACCTTATTGGTTAATAAACAGCATGGAAACGCAGAACCCCCCGTCGTTGCAAAAGTACCGCCTCTCCAGGAGCAAATGGATAACTTCTTTCCAAGCAAAAGAACCACTACAGAAGAGATATAACGAAGCATTTTACACCGAGTAAGGTTCAATTCAAAAACCTCAGCACACCTCAGTACTCTAACACATACATCACTTGAACTACAAGGCCCGCAACTCGCATGCGACAATTCACGATGTCAGAATTTTCTCCCGAGACCATTTGTGACCTCGCCATCAGTTTACTTGGACTCCTTGTCAACTTGTTGATATTATGGCAGAGCCAGAAACTCCTAGTTGTCGCAGTAAGTGAGCCGCTTTGTCTCGAAGCCAGCACCCCGAATATTTATAGCTAAGTGCTCAGCCACAGCAACGAAATGTCCGCTAAGGCAACGGTTCACATTCTGAGACAATTTAGCATACCTGATCACTTCCCTCGTGATTGAAAACCGCTTCAGGACAAAGGTGGACGGAACATTGTTGGTTGTGGTCTTACACTGTTATAGAAGTAGAGTGGAAGGTGTGTCGCTGGTATGGGGGGTCTTCTGGTTGCATGCAGCGGTAGATGTATTTGGATGGCGTATGAATGGTCAGCGGATTTTTGATTCAGTCATGATATCATCGTCGTGCCTCTAAATGCCTGCGCGGCTACTGATGGCAGAAGCACCTAGGTTCTATGAGTTTTCTACTAATTGTGCACCGCAGAATAAGCATTGTTCCATGTTACTTGGGCAGGATTAATAGTCAACCGTACCCTCCATCTACCCTATTTTGCGTATATGGGAACGAACAAACTAGCTCTTTGAAGAAAATTGCGAAGGAATTACCGGTACTTGCCTTGTGAGCGCGGTAGTTAACGTGTAATTGGCTGTGGAAAACTGTGCCGAATCGCAGCTCGTTAGGTAGTCATTGAAGTGGGCCGACAAGGATTTCACGTTCCCCTATCTCATTCTGTGGGTTAAAAGTCATGGAGTTGAAAAAGATCTTGAAGTGAGTTTAGATGAAAGAAATCAGGATATGGTAGGAGACGGTGATGCACAACAACTTCGTAGAGCTATCGCGAGTTATATAGATTAACGAGCGAGAAGGCTGAGGCATGCCCCTTGAGAGGGCGTCAAATAGGGCGTTGCTAACAATGCACATGAATCCCACGCCACTTCCTAGTATCCAATCACAAAGTAGCACGTTTTATAGGCTTCTCGCTTGGGTAATTTAGCATCTGCAAAAAGGCAAGTTGACAAGCGAATAATTAATCCTTTCAGACGATACTTTGCGTGTACGACACGAGCAGTACTTTTTAGAATCCTGCGGCATCAATAAGACTAAGGTATACTTCGCTCATCGTAGGAAATGCTGGAAGCGTATGGACAAGCTGTTCAACCTTCATGCCACCCACAATTGCAACAGTCGATGCATGCAACAGTTCCGCAGCATCTTGCCCTACAATGGTGGCACCCAAAAGTACACCGGACTCTGCATCTATAATCCATTGCGCCCATCCATCAGCATACCCATCGGAATGCAATCGTGCTCCAAGTGTCGCTGTCGGGGCTGTTACTTCACGCACCGCTCGTCCTTCATGCTTCGCTTTGGTTCGCGTGAGCCCAACTGACGTAACTGTAGGGCTTGTGAATATGACCTGAGGCACAGCAACTTGATCTGCCGTTGCGGAGAAAGCGTCAAACTTCGCCGAATGCGATGGAAAGATACCCTTCGCGCGAGCGATGATAGAATTAGCGGCAATCCGGCCATGGTATTTGCTTGTATGGGTCAGGAGTGCACGACCGTTAACATCGCCAGCCGCATAAAGCCAGTTCCCAGTGACTGCAGTCACAAGAAGGGATTCGTCCACAGGCAGCGGGTGACCAGTCTTGACGAGGTCTTCGAGTCCAATTGACTCAAGGCCTACGTTCTGTGTGATGGCGCGCCGGCCTGTGGCGACGAGAATCTCGGATCCAGTAATAGACTCTCCCGACGATAGCCAAACTGTAACGGATTTCCCAGGAGCTGACCGTTGGACGGATACGATACTAGTTGATAGAAGTATCGTCACACCACGGCTAGCGAGACTCTCTCGGACCAATTTACCGGCTTCTGGGTCAACTTGAGCCATAATTTCTGCTGTTCTAGTAATCAGAGTGACTTTTGCGCCAAAACTGGAGTAGGCCGTTGCCATTTCGCATCCGACAGCGCCACCGCCTAGAATTATGAGATGATCCGGGACGATACTTGAGCTCGTTGCATCGCGTGGTCCCCAAGGCTTTGCATCAGCTAGACCAGGTACTTCAGGAATGATCGGTTCACTTCCAGTGCAGACAGCAACAGCATGGCGTGCTTGGAGCTCTACACTGTTCGAGCCGTTTTCGACGATAATTCTCTTTTCTCCAATAATTCTTCCAGACCCTCTGACAATTTCTGTACCACTTCCTTCCACGAGTGGTATCAAAACTCTCTTGTCATCCCATGCTGATGCCAGCATATCTCTTCTCTGGAACACAGCTTCCACATTTAGGGAGACTTCCTGTGAAACCAGAGTTTCTTTCGCTCCAGCCACCGTTTTGGCTCCCTCCAATGCTTCAGAAGGACGGAGGAGTGCTTTCGATGGCACACAGGCCCAGAATGGACAGTCTCCTCCAACCAGCTCTTGTTCGACCACTAAAGCTGAAAATCCAGCGGCCACGCAGCGCGCAGCAATGATACGCCCAGCCCAGCCAGAGCCGATACAAATCACATCGTACACTCGGGATCGCAGTGCTAATAGTGAATGCGAATCCGGATGGAGATTGATGGTAGCTGCTGCGGGCATGTTGATATCGACTACTGTATGATTAGTAAAAGAATATTTAACAAATGAATGAGGAGATTCATCGAGAGTATAGATGTAGAAGATTTTGTAAAATTGAAGTAGACACGAAAAAGTGTAAGGTAGCTACAAAATTCACTTGCTTCATATGTTAGAAGCAGCTAGCTATATGTGTATTCTCCCAAATCGACTTGCGGATAAGTCGGATAGCCATGCCGTTATTAATGCTTTCATAAACACATTGACGTTACACAAACTCCATGCAGATAATCTATTTCTAGTTGTGAGGCCTTTTCTTCAATGTTCTCCTCCTGCTTCTCGCTGAACTGGGATACGTAATCACGCTAGGCTTGATTTAGGCAGCGCACTTGCATATCGAGAACCCTCGCTTTGGCAACCCGCTAGGCTTGATGTAGGCAGCGCACTTGCATAACAAGGATCCTCACTTTAACAGCCTGCTTCCAATATTCAACATCCGATTCGTTGAGTTAGGCAGAGTCTTTTACACTTCGCAGACACGAACTCTAAGTTTAACACTACGTCTGATTATAAACGTGATTATGAAGAGGATGGGAAATGGTTAAATTAGCACAGTTGATCACCCTAAACGACCATTCACAAACACTCAATCAATCCCCTCTATATCAACTTTTCAAAATCAACTTTTGTAAATCAGTTCAGGTATCCCCCAGAGCTCGCAACCATGAAAGCGATAGTTGTGGAAAAATACGGTGACCCCGATTGCTTGATCATCAAAGACACGGATAAGCCAGAAGCCAAAGATGGCTTTGCTCTAATCCGAGTCAAAGCCTTTGGGGTCAATCATGCAGAGATGCATATGAGGCAAGGCAAATGGCCAGAAGCCATGCCAATCATTGGCATCGAGTGCGTTGGCATCGTTGAAGCCTGTCCTGGAGGCGAATTCAAGCCTGGAACAGCTGTTGCTACTCTCATGGGCGGGTTGGGCCGGACAATCAATGGAAGTTACGCTGAATACACCAATGCTTTTGTTAGTAACGTGGTTTCGTTCGGCTCGACGGAACCACCACTACCATGGGATCAGCTTGCGGCCATTCCGGAGTCATATGCAACGGCCTGGACTTGTCTTTTCCGCAACCTTGAGCTACAAAAGGGCCAGAAACTGCTCATACGCGGTGCGACCTCCGCCCTCGGCAAAGCGGCGATCAACCTAGCCGTTAACCATGGAGCTCGAGTAGTGGCGACTACCCGAAATCCTGACCGCAATGGAGATCTTCTTCATCTCGGCGTCGAAAAGATCGAGAAAGAAGGGTCTGGATTTTCGGAACGATTGAATCTCGCGGAAGAAGAAAAATTCGATGCCATCTTTGAGCTTGTGGGAAACAGCACGTTGTTGGAATCCCTAACACTTATCCGTCGCGGTGGCCGACTTTGCCTGGCCGGGTTCCTGGGTGGTCTTGCGCCAATTAGCGACTTCAATCCTCTGCTTCAAATGGCGAGTGGAGTTCACTTCAGTTTCTTCGGGAGTTTTGTCTTCGGGAAACCGGGCTTTCCGCTTTCGGATGTCCCACTTCACGATATTGTCCAGATGGTTGCCGACGGGAAATTTCAGGCCAAGCCTGCCAAAGTTTTTCAATTTGATGAAATCCAGGAAGCACATCGTATCATGGAAGAAAGCCAAGCGAACGGCAAAATGGTCGTCTTAGGGTGTTAGCTTTGCTTCTGAAAAAGCAGCTTCACCAAGTCTGAACTCAATACTGTTTGTCAGCTTTCCGCTAGAATCACCATGCTTGGCTGTGTGACTCGACAGGCTTCCGGTAGTGAATCGCTGGATGAATTGGTAGGGGATTACCAGAGCAAAGACTGCGAGGAAAATTGTACGATGGAGGATGAGACTATCTGTCAATTTTCGTGTTCTCTTAGTTTTGACCCTTGCAACCACAGTCACTTCAGTAGCTATCCAATGAATAGGTTGTACTTCGTACCTCCCGTCACTTGTTTTACTTATACTCTTCCTCAATAAATGGAGTTTTGAATACCTCGAAAACTCTTCGTTCATCCTTCAATGACACTACATTACAGAGATATATAAAACAGAGATTTTCATGGAGATATGTATTAAAACCTTATATCCCTGCCTTTCCTGGATAGCAAAACTAGATTTAAATAGTGAGTAATGGTATCTTATTGTTATTCTTATCCAAACAGGGTTTCTAAGGATTGTGACTGAGAAACCAAAATGCCTTCATCCCATACAATTTGTTCAATGATTCCCTTCAAATATCCGAAATTAGTAATCTCCATGGTCGCTAGGAGTCCCTGAAGGACCTCAGAAAACCAATTTCTTTGTTCTGGGAGGCACTGAGATGTGAAGGCGACAGATACAATCCAAGTCAATAGCATTGGCGGAGCTTCCTCAAGTAACGACGACGATAATAAAGAATAGAGCTTCGATGAATATCGAGGGTCTCCAGAGAGCGTGTCAATGCCAAATCGTGCGCGAAGGGCGCTGACGTAGAGAATTGCGGCCAGTCGGAATGCTTCCAATATTGTGCCTGTATGCCCTACTTCATCAATCTCTGCCGGACGCATGGCCAAGAGATCGCCTAGAATCGGTGAGATATGGAGTCCCGGGAACATTGTGTCTTGCCATATATTTCGTTGCTGAACTTCGGCGCGAATTATATCCTGCACCTGTCTTATGGCCCAACAGAATCTGGATATTTCTTCCATCACCGAACGCCTCATATCTGTCTGAGGTACTGGGCCTTCAACTTGATGGTAAGATCTGGGAAGCAGACGTTCCGGTGGCGGGAAGCGAGGCACTATGTCTTGGAAGTATGATCCGTTGACATCAACCCTACCGGTTCCTTAGTCCTGTCGCGAAATAAGGTTGCGGTCTCATTACCAATAAAGCATGATTCTTAGCAATGGGTTAGAATCCAATGTATGCAAGCCGCCTCGGTGGTTCAACATTAGTTGTAAGCCATGCATATGAGCATTCAAAGATTCGGAATCATGCAGAAGGTTCTGGTAGGCTAGTTAGCTAGTGCAGTAATTCTGACATGGGTACCTTACTGCACAGCAAGCAAACACAAGAACTGCACCTATAGCATCATCTGCACTGCAATGGGCGAGATTATTAATTTGGTTCTGCAGTTCTCGTGTGGCAGACAAAGAAAATCTCAAATGTTCATTCAATGGACGGCTTTGGCTAAGATGAGCTAGATGCCATGAAGACATTGCAAGTAATTCATGAAACGCAGCAGTTTGCCGAACTCGGTTCAAGAAACCAACATTTCGCATCGTCCGAAACATGACGCAGGTTTCGTCGTAAACTAGGCACAAGTCAGATGGTTTCGCTCAAATAGCCTTTTCTGCTCACGGTGATCGTAGAGCTCATGCTCACGATGGCCCATTCTAATAGGGTACTGGAAGAATGGATCTGTGCGACCGACGCTGAGAGAAGTGATCGGACTTTGAGAGATTTCGTCAACACCTAGCCGAGCTTGGTCAGTTTCGCTTTGTTCGGTCTCTAACGCCTGTCCAGGGTTTCGAGCTGGTCCTTGAAGCAGCGGACCAATATCCAGTTCGATTTCATTTCTTCTAGCTCCACGAATTCCGCTGGCTCTAGAAGCGCGTGATTGCCGATGAAAATGTCGCATAGCCTGACTCCTGACGCGCTGACGATTCGATATTGCCATCGCCATGTGGGGATTGGTATACGTAATGAACTCTAACTGCGCATTAGATTGTGTTGGTATGCGCTGCTGATTCGAGTGATGACTACGCTCAGGATTCTCCTCCATCGATAATTGTGTTGGGGTCTATCTTCCTAAGCCACAGCGTCAAGAACGTTGGTCGGAAGCCTCGCGATGAAAACTTGTTCCGTCAATATCAGTATGTCAAGCAAATCCAATCGGATTAGCAGTGGTTATAAATGCAGATGGGAGGTCGCGATGGGGAGCATCTACCGGTTGAACTTGATGCGGACAACAGAACGATCTGCATCACTATTCCTAAAGCAGCAAACGCACACCCTAGTACGTGCAGCAAAGAAATGAAGCACGCATACACCGAAAAGATATGCGAACTACAAGGTGATTAAGTAGTTCTAGCGCGCGGCCTCTAGGTAGAAGAACAAAAGACGAGAGAAAGAGCTTGAAACAAGATGTAAAAACAGGGGTTACGCAGCATGATTAGAAGCATTTATCAACAGATTATTAAAACATAAAATAACTTTAGACTCGGTCCTGCTAGTAAGGAGGACACTGGGCCTGCTTGTAGTTCTAAGGTTGTAGAAGAGGCGTTGAACCTTTTGAGAAATGATATTAAAGTGAGTGTGTGGGCTACCGAGTGTCGCACACGCTGAGCTTCCGAGGACGGCCTTACCTTAATAGGTTAGATCTCAAGAAACGTGATATTGACTCAGCCAACTACTCATCAACTTAGTAAACACCGATAGTCCAAGAATTACGTGCGGGCTTGGTCTTCATTCTTAGCTAAAGTCTGCCAAGATCCACCTGGGATGGCGACAAAAACAGCTACAGCAACGCAAGAAAAAAAGGTGTAGAATAGCTGGGTATACTGCATACAATCGTGCAGCACTTGCAAGCTACTTATAATACTTTACTAACGCCTGCGTTGTGAGCTTCGTCTAAATAGGAAACCCACGTGATGCTGAGACCGCCCGAGCGCTTGAGTATGCCATATGTGCTACCATCATGCTACCCCACAATCACATGCTTAAAACCTAACATTTATTACTGTACGTTCCAATGCGGTTTACAAGCGAGTCGCGAACCCCCGCACCTTTCTACACCTTTGCATTACTGTAGCACAACCACGCATCAAAATACTATAAAAATAGCAGCTGTTTAATGGTAAGTAGTGTCTGTAGTATCTTTCTTGCAAGTAGGTGCGTTGTGCTCAAGCTCTCTGCTGTTACAATCCAGTATTAGCCCGAGCATGGACCCCGTCCCGTGACTAGGGTGCGGGGTACTACCTGACACGGACATAGGGTATCCAAGCATGTGATGGAGACTCAAGTGTATCCAGGACTACCCCAGATACTGGCGAGTATCCAGTCACGTGATGGAGACTGAGGAGTATCCATAGTCACGATAGATACTAGAGTCACGATCAATGACTATGCAACAGTATATAAGGAGACCTATTTTCCAAGATAGATAGCTCTTCGTAGTCATTGCTTAATACACAACCTTGTCTTTGAAACCTCATTGTCTAGCTTCTTCTGTAGCCTAGGAGATCCACTTGGGTCTGTCATTGATTGTTCTATTGCCTTATACTAGGGCATAGTGAACCTAGCAAGTACCCTTCTATATTCTAACAAGCTAACATCACGCGTATCTGCGCCTCTAGTAATCAAGAAGAACCAAAGGAGCACGACGTTAACATTAGTGGTAGACTTATAGTAACGTAGAGAGAATATTAGAAAGGTTTTAGCGGAGGCGCAGCGCTTGCCCGTGAGATACGTTAGGAAAAATTGAAAGCGTTAGATCTAGAGATTATTGCGAGAGGCTGGCTAGCATCTTTGTGTATAGTGTAGATCCCTGAACGACAACCGGCCGAGGCCCCCCACACCCCACGCCGAGGAGGCACGGAATAGAAACACGACGAACCGGACTTTAGTGGGTATCTTACCTTGGGAAAGGGGAGAAACTGGGAGCCGGCGCTTTCAGGGCGACGGGTGGGGCCCTGCAAGTACTTGATAACGATGGAAAAGAATGGTTTATTAGGGATGGACGCCTCAAGCCATGCTTATGCTATTTCCATTCAACTCATATTAAAAAACGGTAAACTCTAGAGACGAAAATGACTATGGCACGGAATGAAGTGGGCCTGAGGCCGTTACGCATTGCGGCAAGGAATTCAACCCTTTTCTGTGACGTTGAGCTCTAACGTTTTAGGCAGAGTATCTCGGGCTCAGTTTACGACCGCGGAAATGGGCTCGAGAATGTTTTGGGCTCCTCAGAGCAGATTGACGTGTGTTTCGGCGACTGGATGTCGGAGGGGAACATGGCGGCCGCCGTGGTTCGGAAACTTGGTCTAGCCGGTTCGTCCAAGTGTACGACACAGCAGAATCGTACTCACCGTCACAGCTACACCGCCGGGCTATGAGTTTGGATACGAGCCTGCCTTCATCACACAAGTTACCCCTCATTTAAAAGAACTTGAAAAACGTGGAATAAAGCTTGTCAGCAATGCAGGCGCCGCTGACACAGAAAAGCTGGCAGTAACGGTCCAGCAAATCATCCAGTCCTTGGGACTATCGCTGAAGGTTGCTTGGGTCTCTGGAGATGTCGTGACTACTGAAATTGAAGAGGCTATCTTGGAAGGATCACCTGAACTCATCGACCTTGAAACTGGCAAGCCACTGAAAAATGTTCCAAAGATCCACTTCGCCCAAGCCTACCTCGGAGGCCGGGGTATAAAGAAGGCACTACAAAGCGGCGCTGATATAGTTATTTGCGGAAGAGTTGCGGATGCCAGCCCTGTTATCGGAAGCGCTGCATGGTGGCATGACTGGAAAGATGACCAGTTTCAAGAGTTGGCGTCAGCGTTTGTTGCGGGACATTTGCTGGAATGCTCAACCTATGTGTGCAAACTCTGGCCTGGAAAATCACTGCTTCTGTAGCTAACAAAACACAGGTAACAGGAGGAAACTTTTCTGGATTTAAAACGGTTCCCGATATCAACAATCTCGGCTATCCTGTCGGAGAGTTAGGCTCATCAGGAGATGTCATAATCACCAAAGTTGAAGGCACTGGAGGTATAGTGAGCCAAGATACTGTCACAGCCCAGTTACTGTACGAGATTCAAGGAACATTGTGAGTCATTTTATGGTCCGGGAGATCTTGGTCAGAACCGGCGCAACTAGAGCTAATTTCATTTTCAATAAGAATCATTGCTAACACCTGCAATAGGTATCACAACTCTGACGTGACGGCCGACATTAGCCAAATCAGATTAACTACTGTCGGGCCCAATAGAGTCAAAGTCGAAGGAGTTTCCGGCCTTCCGCCACCGCCAACAACAAAAGTGGGCATTATCGCCGAAGGCGGGTACCAAGCTGAACTGCACTGGTCACTCGTAGGATTGGATTCAACTGAGAAGGCTCGATTGGCCGAAGATGCAATAAGGATCTCTCTAGGAGAAGTCTTCCTTAACGAAGTCTCGCTCTTCCAATGCTCGACATACGGAGTTGCTGAAGAAAATCCCTCGAGTCAAAATGCCGCCACTGTTGATTTCCGAGTCCTTGCGCAAGCCCCTAATAAAGAACTTCTGTCACACTCGAATTTTCTAGTGCCAATCTACAACACAATCATGTGCAGGTCCGTTGTCTTCCCCAAGAGCATGGAATATACTTGTATACTAATTCTCGTAGCTATCCCGGTGGGACCATGCATCCAGTAATTTCTATCGTTGTCAACCTTCGCTTAGTTTTGCTTACAAAACCATAGGCAGCCACGACGGCAATCCCTCGAATTTTTTGCGAGTACTTGGTTGCTGTGATGCCCCAGAGCTGGGTAAAGCACGCAATCCACTTCCCACACGCGACAATCGAAATTCCTCCACCGAGAACCACCAAAGTCCATCCTCGAAGACAAGTCAGTCATGAGTCCCATGAGCCTGCTAATATATGCGCCTTCGGCCCGACAGTCAGAAAGCCTTTGGGTATGATTGTTCATGCACGAAGTGGAGACAAAGGAGCAAATGCGAACGTGGGCTTCTGGGCTCGATCTGAGAAGGAGTACGAGTGGCTGAAAGGCCTCCTGACGACCAAGAAGATGAAAGAATTGCTTGGTGCCGAGTACAAGGATGGCGAAGATATTGATCGGGTTGAATTTCAAGGGCTTCAGGCTGTACACTTCCTCCTGCACAACCATCTGGATCGCGGAGTCAACAGCACATCCACGTATGACATCCTTGGAAAGCAAGTTGGCGAATATCTTAGAGCAAAGTGGGTAGACATTCCAGAGGCATTTCTAGCAAGTGGAACATTATAGATATCACACCAAGACAGAATTTACAAGAGGATCAACAAATTTAAAGTTTGAGTGTCGAATACGGCATGTAATCAAGCATACGGGTACCATAGACAGTGCTTCGAACAACTTCTTCAGCCTCAAAGCTCGCATAAGAGATCATTTTAAAGGTACAGTCAAACCTCGTTAGTGCGATACCCGATTGGGCGATAACCTCGGTTAGCCGTTAGCGCAATTTGTTAACCTTCTCACCTCACTAAATTTAACTCTTTGTCTAATTACTAATATATTAGCTTACTCTATTAACTATTGCTCTAATAAGTACACCTAAGCAAATCTACAGGCCTATCTCTAACGCAGAGAGGCAAGCTATACGCCTGTACACGCACTTAACAACACTAAAACTAAGCTAACGCGCTATCTTAGTGTAGTTTTAGGCTACCTATAGCTAGAAGCTCTCCTAGTTAACTATTAGCAACTTGCTTAAGAATTAATATACGCATCTTAATGTAGCTACTAAGGCTAATACCTACGCTTTTAGGTTAAGAGAGGGCAGGTAGCTGCTGCTTAAGCGTATCCTCTTCTTCTAGCAGCAGCAGTTTAAAGTTAGAGGCTAACTAGTAAGTAGTAAACTGCTAATTAAGAAGGCGCTTAATATATAGCTTGCGCTGCCTTAATTAAATACTACAGAGCCTCCTTACTTTAGCAACAGCTAGCTTATACGCTTTAAAAACTGCTATAAACTTAAGCTACATACTTTTTACAGTAAGATTGCTTCTATCTCTATTATTACGCACGCGTAGATAATCTTTCTTTGCACAATTACTATTATATACCTTGCGCTCTACCTATACAACATAGATAAGACAGGCCTCTATTAGCAATAGGTAGTAAGTTAGAGTTTATTAACAGCCTTACTCTTTAGCGTAAAGAAGGATAAAGCCTGTATATTACTTGCCCTTTACAGCAACGCTATTAGCAGTAATAAAATGCTACCCTAGTTAATTAGCAAGGCTAAGATGCTCTACGCGCTACAAGGGATTAACCTTAAGATACTTAGAATAGAATAGCAATCTTTAAAGAAGGCCTAGATAAACAGGGATATTATAAGCAAGTAGCTTAAGGCTTTCTACGCGTATATTAGAGCTAACATTAAAGTAATTCTACTTATAGATAATTTCTCTACCTATCTATTAGCATTAGAGATTGCTCTTTCTTTACTAAACGTCTATATTAAGTTTCTCTTTAAGAACGCTATATTACAGTACTAGCTGCTAGATTAAAGAATAATTGCTAACTTTAAGCACTACTATAAGCGCTAGTAGCTTAGCTACTATATTAACTTGTACACGCAAAAGCTTAATTCTATTAAAAGCGTTACCCTCTATAATACTCTCTAATAGACGTTAATAGCATAGAGGGAGCTTGTAAGTAAGCAAACAATTTAAAACTACTAGGCTAAGTTAATAATTCTAAAGAGAAATAATACTTAAAAGGACTTTCTTCTACTAGATAACCTTATTAATCTACTGCGCAAGGCTTAAGAGAATATACAGCCTAGTAATAAGCTCTATAATTTAGCATCCTTTATAGCCTCTAAGGGGGAGGACAACAAGCCTAAGGAGCAGGAGCTAGTTCTCTAAGATATTATTAACTACTATACTAGCTAGGTAGGCCTTAAAGTGCCTAAAAAGGAGGCAGCACCTCCCTTGCCTCTACTGTTACTACAAAAGGCTGTACAAGAATTGTTAGATTTAAGAAGCTATTTTAAAGCGCAGGAGAACTCTACAATAGACAATTTAAAGCTCCTTAGTATTCTTAATTAGCAACTTGCCCTCTAGAACATATCTTATCGCAAGCAAGCTCCAATTACGCTGTACTTTAGGCCTAAAACGGCGCTAGAGAATGCGTGAAAGGTTCCTTAGCAGCCCACGTGACTACCTCTATAGCCCGATAATTCGATAGACCGATCAAAATTGCCTGTTTTTATTGCATCGTACTAACGAGGTTTGACTGTATATACATTGTCACGATTCATTGAAGCTTTCGTGGAACTGCATTGGTTTCTATGAGATGGCAGAGCAGGCAGCTTTTGCGATGTGTTGTCTAATGTCCAGGTTCGTGACAATGCTGGTTTTACATACAAATATCAGCTAGCATGTTATGAGCGCCATTTGAACCCTAACCTAAAACCGCCACAGATATAGAAAACCAAATATTAGGTTTCTCAATTTGCCTAATATAAAACCATCTACTTCATGATGGATTTCCAAACCCTTAATTCTGCCAGGTAGGACTGTCTGATCCTGGACGGCACGTGCCAATGGTGTGAAACCAACCGTTCCCAGACTTGAACCGAACAATCTGACTCCAATCAAGAACTGTTGCAGTCTCGTTCTTGTAGTCCCACCGCATATCTGTCTGTGTGAATTTGGCCGGGTCCCACAAGGATCCTGGACCTTGGCCAAGAGCCTTTTTAGTGCTGTGTTGGACCATGTCCATTCCCGCCCAGAGTCCAGTATCTGCATACATGCTCACATCGGGATTACGCTCTCGGAGTTTTGCACATTCATCGTCGCCGTAAAGTCCTAAACTAAGGAGCCAGAGGTTATACTGAGTTAGGGAGAGGTCTACCTCCATCGATCCGCCCTTGGAGGAGCGCGACATGAGCGCATGACAAATGGCTATGGCACCAACGATACCAGTCCTAGAAGTTTCGAATATTAGAAAGATATTTCCATGTGTGTTAGTGAGAGGGCCATACTGATAGTCCGAATTGGGGAGTGGTGGGATGACATGCTCGTCCGTGCCAAAGTATTTTCCTTGTGCCCATGTAGCTCCAGAGACCTGTGGCCCAGAAATGATTAGCTCACGTTAGATCGTGCTTGTTACGGAAAGCAGTCTCTCACTTACAGCGTCGGCAATCTGCTGCCAGCCAGAGCGATGTGACCAATCACCTTTCCAACCGTAACAGTTCTCACGCGCGTGGACAATTCCCCTTTTCCGTCGCTTTGCAATCTCTCGCAGCATGACTCGGCCGAACCCAAGTTTCTCGAGAGCCCCTGGCCGGAAACCATCCAAAAGTACGTCTGCATCTTCTAGCAGTTGGCGAAGCTGAAGCTTGCCCTCCTTGCTCTTCAGGTTCAACCCAGTATCCCGCTTTCCAATCTGGGTGTCATATAACAGGAATGTATCGGAAAGTGTGTCAGATGAGATACGGAGGACGTCCGCTCCGAGGAGGGAGAGTATTCGGGAGATCGATGGGCCAGCAATTACTCGGGTAAGATCTAGAACTTTGATGCCTGACAAAGGCCTTCGATCGCTCTCAGAAGATGGTTTCCGCGGCCAGTGAACTGGCGGTATGCCTTCGTCAACGCTCCTGACAGTATATAATGGCTCCTTCGATATGACTTGACCATGGGATGTGGAAGCAAATTCGTCTGGAGAATAGCAGATAGTCCCGGCTTGCCGCCAAAACTCATTGGACTCAATGTCTAGCCATGAACTGTCGTGCTTGGCCACTTCCGCCTTGTACTCGTCCTTGATACGCTGTAAGTCCGCGGCAGTCAGATCGGGTCGCTGTTGAGGCAAACCCAACATATCAAGGATCGCAGTAGTATTGAGACTGCCGTGCAGATGGAAGTATTTTCCATCTTTTGCTTTGTATCTCGATATCGCATTGTTAATACAGGCCGTCGCAATGAAGAGCTCAACATGGTAAACTTACATGTTCGTCGCAGCTCCACGATACGGTTCCCAGATCTGGCCCAGATCCATATTCTTAGTTCTATCCATGAGATGTCGATCCCAGACCGTTTTATCTTCCACGCGAAAGAGCACAGCGGACATGAGGAACAGGCTTGAACTGTACAAATCCACAATGACCTCGTCATCCGCTACCCCATACCGATCCTTGCAGATGGCATGGCCGAAAATCCCCAACAAGGCCCACAGAGAGCTTGAAGACTCTGTAAGCTTCAAGGAGGATGGTAGGAAAGGCGATTCCTTTTCGGGGGTAAACGTGATTTTAAGCTTTGATGCAGCACTCACGATCTCTTCAGGAAAGCACAAATTTGCGCAATTCAACAGCCGTTCCCTCAACGCTCGTTCAGCGCCTTTGGCAAGGGTATAATATTCAGTAGAATTGACCGTCATGATAATGTGGATAGATAACTCTGAAAGCAAATGCAGTTAGCAATGTCAACGTTGGGTCCTTCAAACGATGTAAATATTTGTAACTGGCGCACGCTCATTGAACAAACCAAAAATTGAGTGAATGAAGCTCTCGAGCCGTTATGGTAAAAGACATGATTGCAATAGAGAGTGCCCGAATACCTGCCAAGATCGAGCATTCGGAGCCGAGCTGTGGGCAACAGAGATCCCGCCCCACATGCCTCGGCCGAACTAATTTTTCTGTGCAAATCTTTCGGGAAATTCGAGAAATAGCTTCGCGTGAGTAGGGAATGTCAGAACGTACTTACGCAAGCTCAGACTTCCGAGTCATTTCTTTAGCTTCCGCTCTGTTTTGCCAGGGATGATGCACTCTCACATCCTTTCGAATTCCTAGCAAAAGCTTCACATGACGAGATCATCGAAACCAGAGCTGCAACTGCTGTTGCCGCGCTGATCGCTTGAGGAGTTTGCATTGGAGAAGTTTTGTCATATCGTCATAACATGTATCAAAGGGTAGAAGTAAATGCCATCGAGCCAACAACGAGGATTTAACAATGCAGTGGAGCAGAGGCGGTTTTCAGCATGTAAGGAGAACAATGGTATCATTTAGATCACGCTAAGTAACTTATAACTCGTTTCGTTTATTGGGAGACTGAAGAGAAGTATTTTTGTGACAGGTAGTTTACTCGGACGTCGAGTCCTTGCGCTAGCTGTTCGAGAACTATGTTTTCAATGGTCAGTCATTTTTACTTTATGTTTTCGAGTTGGAGAGATGTACCTGGCCATGTACACTGTCTCCGGAAGAACGCGGCGTAAGAGTTTGATATAACGAGCAGTAGCCGCATGAAAGAGCTGGGAGACTCGAAAGCTACTGGCGATGTATTGATGAACGAACAGTAGTCCCAAAGTCGAAGCAATTCGACGTGCAATAGCTGATATCTGGCTAGCGTTTCTGGACCTGTGCTGAAATAGCGCTGACTGGAAACCTCTTCCTGCTTTACTAACGCCCACTTGATCAAAGTCTGTATAAAATTGAACGCCATCATCGCAGAAGGGAGATGTAGATCCCACGAACCCTGGGAACTCCACCACTTCCCCATCTTGGTGGATTGAACAAGAGCTCGAGCTGAGAAGACAGCCGCGGCATCAAGCTTGGTCTGGAACATGTGTGTCTCGACTACCGGACCTTGATCTGGAGCTATCCACGAGTCTTCATAGTCCACAAACTCCAATTGAGCCTCATCAGATGACTCAGTGGTGGCGGGAGATGAAGCGGGATCTGAGTTTAAACTTTCAAATTGGCGGAGCAGCAATGCCTCTTTTATCGTGACTAGGTCAATCCTAAGCATAAGCTGTATGTGGTCGAGCATGTTAACGGCATTGACAAGGAACCTGTATCTTCCACTCCCCGGTACAAGATCCTCAAGATTGGGACACAGTCGCCGTAATCGATACAACGCTAACTGGAGCAATCTAGCTTGAGAGTCCTTCTCGAAAAGAGAATCCCATAGCCGGCCCTTGGCATTCCACATCCAGGTCTCATTGTGTAATGCTGTTGCGAGAATGAGAAACTGGAATTCGCTCAGAGGACTGAGGTCTTGCTTTTCTGCTAAGGTGTCGATGTCAATGTTTGCTGGATCGTCGCTGCTTTCCATCATGCAGAGAGAAGAATTGTCAAAGAAGCTTGGAAGGGCCTGTGACTCGAAGATGGACGCATAGAGCCTTTGAAATCCCGGTAGCGTATGTTCGTTTTGTTGAGATACTTCAAACTCTTCCGGACAGCTAGTCTCCCACGATTCCTCATTGCTAGGAAGACCGCTCTCTACATCAGGCAAGGGCATCATCGGTGCCCGGTTAAGTCGGAAGATGCACGCGTTCAGGAACCAAAACACGGCGTAAGCGGTTCTCCGAGATTCCTCCTGCTGAATCCACTGCATCCAATCTGCACGGGACTTGACACGGTCTCTCGAAATCTCTGGGCCGAGTCCCATAAGCTCGTGTCGGGCTTCTGGGTCTCTAAATAACCCGACCAAAGACCGCATATGGTTTTCGCAATTGCGTTCAAGGGATGGTTCTCCAAAGGATAGTCCGAAGATGGCTTGATGCAGCATCGTCTGAACAATGTGGAGAGGTGCTCTTCTCGTTTGCCTGTGGACAAGTGCAGCGAACTCTTCGAGCAGCATCTTGTTGACAGAAGCGTGGAGTCTTCGCGCAAGGTCGGGCTGCTTTACGTATGCAGCCCCGTGAGCAAGAATCGAGTAAAAGAGGGTCTTGGGAAAGGGGCGAAGGTGATTGCTGCATGTCGTCTGAAAGGAGTCCGGGCTGGAGAATCTTTCGCAGAAGGCACCCTGGAAGTCGATGGAGCCAAAGTGGACGATTGGGACCAGAAAGTTCTTGCGGTAAGCGGCGAAAAGCGATTCTTGTTCGATGACGTTCAGGCGGTGATCGATCGATCCAAGCAGGGGCTCGGGGAAGTTGGACTCTTCGCGTGCGTCGTTTTGGGAAGCGGCAGGCGTATTATGATTCGAAACGTCGAACATGTCGCCAATGGTACAACTTGGCTTTTGAAAAAGCAACATGGCTCGAGTGTGCTGGGTTTGAGCAATCGCGGCATCTGTCTCCCATACGGCCACGTGCTGCTCGTCGTCATCATTCCAGGTCGCGTCGGTCTGCACAAATGGGCCTGGATACAGGAAGTCCAGGTCGTTGCTGTCGTCGCTGTTGAAGTCAAAGTCACTGGAGTCGCTGAAGACGCGGGATGGTCTCCTGCGACTGGCGTCAAGCAAATTCGGATCGAGCCACTGCTCTGTGTGGCGGGCTGGCGGCCGTTTTTGTTTTTTCGGCGAGCCGACCTCTCGTACAGATCCAGATCTAGATGCAGCTCGTACGCCTCGGGTCTGCGTGCCACTTTGAGGTTCGTCATAGTCGCGCGGTGCGTTCCGTGACCGTCTTCGATCATGAGGCTTGATCCGCGAGGATGGAGACGGGAGGCTCTCGCCGCCGTGCATCTGGATGCGATGCCGCTCGCGCACGTCCCGACGGTTGAAGGCTTTGCCGCATATGTCGCACTCGTGGTTCCGTCGGTTCTCGTGGACTCGCTCATGCCGTCGCAGATGATCGATGCGCGAGAAGCCGCTCCTGCACCACGCGCAAACGTAATGGCCGCCCCGTGCCTGGGGCTGGAATCCGGTTGTGTCCCGTTCCATGGCTGTGCAGTGGTGGGCAGCAGTATCAGTATTGCACAAGAGCGACGAGACACGACAGCGTCCACACGACAGCGTCCACACATATACAAGTGTAGATGCTGTGCTCGCCAGGGGCGCCGAGGCGAGCTAGGCAGGTGTCCGCATTTCCCCGCATTCGCCAAGCGCATAGTGGCGCATCGCGGGCGAGTGGGGCGAATCACGTCTCCGTCTCTGTCTCGCGTCGTCTTCGAAACAAGGCCACCCCGGCCACGCCTGTGCTTGACATCCGCTCGTTCCCGTTGCTTGATGCTTGTAATCACATACAGTATTGTTAGCGAATATGAATATGCTGTTCCACCCCCTTCAGTAACAAACATGCTGCGTGCTGGTATTAAGTTGTTTTTGTTTTAGGAGCGTCTTATTGGAGCGGTATAGCTGGTATAGCTGGTATAGATTAACTATCCTTCTTTGCCTCTCAAGTGAACGGCAACATTAACTATAGTATGAATATGATGACTCCACCTCGTGCAACCCAAGTTTGTCAATCTGATCGACCACCCCCACCCCCAACACACTCTCCATCCGCTGCTGCACCCCAACCTCGCCTTGATTATGCGCCAACACTTGCTCTCTCCTTCCTTCCAGTCCCAACGCATCTCAATCCGAACCAAACGGTTCTGCTTGTTGCATCAGGCCAACCTCGTCTCCACTCACACTTCGTTCTTCGGGGCCTCACTGCTGCCATTCTCGCTGCCCTTCAGCAGCGGCTGGGCGTGGCAATCCTGGAACAACTTTCCCTCTGCAAGCTCGTACGTGGTGGCTCTCCAGAGGCAAATGGCGTCGCTGATCTGGAGGATGACGAACGCGGCTCCCGGCACCCAAAAGGAGAGAGCTCCATTCCACGCGACGGGTCCGCGTGTGGTGACGTGCATGGCGATGGCGGGAGAGTAGCAGATCGGAGCCATGAAGTTGACAATGGCCATAATTCGCGGGATTGGTGGGTTGGGGCGCGGGTCAAATAGGATGGTGTAAGCCCAAGACCACGACTGTGTCATGAATGTAGCCCACGGCGCAAAGGTACAGATCCAGAACAACTCCGTAAGTGCTCGTGTGATTTGAGAGTCCCTTTCAGGCGAGTAGACAACCGCGGCCAGAATAACGCCTGGTCCACTCAAGGTCCAGACGCCGGCAGCAGCCGACGACAGCTGGATGGCAGGAATGATGGGATGCAGATTCGGGACCCGGCGCATCTGCCACCAGATGGAGCATGAATATGGCAGATAGAACATGCCGGAGACCATGAGCAGCGCTGCTCCAGTCTGAGCACCCGCAAGGTGATCCCTCCAGAACTGGGCAGTTCTATCGGCATCCCACCACGGCTTCATGGGCGCTACATTGTGGGCTGCGACCAGACCGAACAGAAAGAAGAGCCCACCGAGGGCACCGTTGACGGCAGAGAAATAGAGTGCAAATTTGAGCGAGAAGAGCTTTGACTGGCCAAAGCGAGCGAGCGCTCGATCTATTGTATGGAAGATGGACATGGTGAAGGAAGAAGTAGGATTGGTTTTCATTCAAGACCTGCTGCTGTCAAACAGGAATCAAACGGCCACAATCTGCTCGCCCTTTATAGCGATGCTGTTCCTTGTAAATCACACATGCTCTGTGTGCGACGAAGTAGTGAAAGAGCGCCAGTACCCCACTGAGCATCCATATTAAAGGGCGAGGCCCTCGGTACTACGGAAGCTGCGGCTTGACGTTCCCTAAAAAGGTAGAAGGCCATCACGGGGATTTCTGTCATCAGTTTAGGTACGGTACATTCAGAACCCCCTGTCTATAGGTAGCGCTGTTGCATTTGAGACGATATCAACGGTAGACATACGCTAGAGCACTACTTTCTGGGCCCCGGGAAGTTGTGCATTAGCCTCGCAGATCCATGCAGCTCAATTGACGTGGCTTGCCGGTCACCGACACCCCACCCCCCACTTAGGATGCCGAGGCCAGAGTTAGAGCCACGCACTAAGTGAGAAACTTGGTCCGTGACCTGACTTGGCGCCTCCATTCGACGTACTTTTGAAAGACGGCAAACAAGTGCTGACCCAAATGTCAATAACAACCTCGCGCTATAAGCTTAATACTGTTAAAATCGATATTTTGCTCTAGATTGACGATAATACGGCCTCAAATCAATGACTCGTTTTTGAACGATCACACCCTGCAGTCACATGACAGACCAAATTTCTCACATATCGCCCCATGTAGGCCTCCTAGCAGACACCGCCCAAGCCGTTAAGAGATTCCTTTCCTGGGGTAAGCACTCTAATTTACCCAGCAGAACACCCATCGAACACTCGGAGATGGTACTGGAGAGGAGATGACTCGTACAAACTTTTTGGAGGAGCGAAACCCACTCTGGACAGACTTATTGCGTGCTCTATGTACAACTCTGAAGGGTACATGGTCGCGGACGTTCCCGTAATTCCAAGGCTGCTCACATAAAGCCTCTGGAAAATGCTACAATGTCTCTCACAGTCGCGAAATGATCCGCCTCCAACTCTTTCCGCAGCATGAATTCAATCGCGTGACAAAGTCCATAGTTCATTCTCCCCACCACCTTGACTCCCGCCCTCTGACATTTACGCAAAAACGCGGCGCCCTCGTCCCTGAGAGGATCCAGCTCGTCCGTGACCACGACGGTAGGGGGGAATCCGTTTAGCTCATCTTCTGACACCCAGTACGGCCACGCCAGCGGGTCACGGTTCTGCCTGCTCTTGCCATATGGATCATATGCCGCCGCCATGTAGTCTATCGTGTCCACACTGAGGAAGTATCCGTCACATTCTACCAGACTTGGCAGATGCTCCAGTTTCCACTCCACCGTCTCCCCATACGCGCCCGAGAGGTATGGACTCAAGACGTACACGCCATCCACAATGTTCGTCAGCCCCTCCCTCCTCAGTGACAGCGTGGTTGCAATTGAAAGGTTGGCGCCTCCAGACTCCCCCTGCAGAACAATGCTTCCAATACCCAGTTCATTCCTCTTTGCATGCAAAAACTTGACTGCGTCAATGCAGTCGTGCAAGCCCGCGGGAAAGGCCGTCTCAGGCTTCGTGATGTCCGAGTTCCGAAAGTCCAGATTCACAGCGATCGCACCCTGCGCCGCAATGTCCTTGGTCCATTCTGTATGAAACTTGGCCATCGTCGAGACCATGATCATGGCGCCGCCATGGATGTACACGACTGCAGGAAGCATGCCGCTTGTTGCGTTAGCCGGGCGTGTAATGTGCAGTGCAATGTCGTTGCCCGAGCGGCCCTTCGCAGTCAGCGTTGTCCTTTCGAGAGGAGGCATCGCACTGTCACTGGCCAAGCTTTGATCGCTATTGTTGTATAGATTCGAGAATGCCACTTCCAGAGCTGCCATGAACGCAACCCATGTTGAAGGATCAGAGGGAGTCAATTCTGGCGGTGGGCCTGGCATCTGCCCGGTCAAATGATATGGTTTGAGAGCCTCGATAAGGCCCGGGTGCGTGCGAGGATCGGACTCGAGCGCCAAGGAGTTGTCTCCAAGTCGTCCTGGAAGCTTGGGTGACATTTTAATGGTGCTGCTCGAGTTGGATGCAAAGGATGGCTTATTAGCGCAAATTCAGAAAATACTGAAATGTAGAGAGTTTTTAGGGCCTGAGAGCGGTAGATTTACCAGTAAACTTTGATAGATGAACTGTACAATGGAGATATTCGTCGATAGGCCGCACAATTTATACTTGCTTTTGGGACTTCTTTGGTACCAGCATCAGGCCAAATGCAGAATATATGCCCCGCAGCCCAGCCAATAACACATGGGAGGAATCGTCGGGCGTAGCGAACAGTGCCGAGGATAGGGTGTGGGGGAATCTAACCAATATAATGCGGCGGTGAAGGTCTTCCCTGCGCTAAATTAGACATTGTCTCTGAGCTTCCAAAAATAAGCGGGAACTAAGGGAATTGCAAAGTGCACGCTTTTATAACACAATAAGACTTCTTTTTTTATGCTTATTTTACACCTGCTGTGTAGTATTCGTTTACCTATCTCTTGATTCTTATTATAGAACAGGGCTGTTGTGCGGTGTTGTGACCTCCTGTATGTTTAGGGAGAGACCTCCTTATTTCCCACTTATTTTGGAAGCCTAGAGATTGCGTTAGAAGTTTCTGTACCTAAACTGGACATCTTAAGGCCGTATTTGTTTGCATTTTATACTATTAATAATCTTATTCTACTTATGTACTGACTATTATTTACTACTAACTACAATACCAATATAAGTGTTATAGCTTATTCTTTTTTTAGTTATAGTATGTATATTAAAATGAATATTTAGGCTAACTATTACTATTAATCTTCTAACAATATACCTATAAAAGATTATTTATTTATTGAGCTCTTTATTGGCCTTCCGTTTTATATAATATACGTGGAGAATTACAAAAGTATAGTTAGATTTACAACATAACAGACAAGGGAAAAGAACGTTCCTCTTTAAATACTATCTAGTTAGAGCTAGTATGGCAGTAAATCATAGGTTATGACAGAAGGGAGATGTCACTGCTAGGCTGGAAAAGAAAGGGCGGTGAAAGAAAGGGATCTCGCCTAGAGGCAAGTCCTGACAACTGTACAACTTTGTAGTACATTATATTTAGAAATAGCTAGTTGCAGAGCTCAGAGTTCAGTTTTTGTGGAACTTGAATTCATGCCTATTTGCTCACATCTGCCGCCTATACGTGTGCTACGTTTCTACGCCAAAATGTTTCCTGTCCTAGCATAGCGCTACATTCCTAATATTTTCTGCACGCTTTCCTCTACCCCTAACTAAAAGCCATGCATGTATTTCTCTTTGATTAAGTAATAACAGAGAGTAAAATCTTTGATATACTATAAGACCTATCTCGCTAATCGATGTACCATGGGACATCCTCATTACGGATATAAGCGGCCATGCGATCTGCTTTTTCTGCCCCGCGGACATAATCCGATTCAATCTTACCATTTCCAAGGTAGGCAAATCGATTTTGGTAACGATATTTGTAGTTCCAATCCTCGTACCGCATGTGGTGCATCGTCTTGTAGTATGCTGGAGACTGATTTATAAGTTTAGTTATCGACGCGGGAGTTTTCAGGTTGAACGGTAAAAACTTACATGCCCACACCAGAGGAACGGCTTCCCTTCTGGATCCCCACGCTTGTACCAACTCCTGCAGCTTCCGGTCCAGATAGAACCCTCATGCCTATGATTTGTTAGTTCCATATGCGAATCGTTGGTGTTTGAATGATTGACCATTTATCGCAGTGTTGCGTGAAGTCAGCCACGGCTCCGGGCTTGATGTCCACCTCCAAGATCTTTTCACGTTGCATTTTCTCCATCATGTTGATGAAATAGTCGATATTGATCTCCATCTGCGCGACCTCTTAGCCAATGGAAGTGTCTCGAGTAAATCTAAATCGAAGATTACTTACCGCTGGAATAATAGTTCCGTTACCCCACGGTCCTCTTGGTCCCAGCACGATGAAGTAGTTAGGAAAGCCCGACGCAGCAATTCCAAGATAGCACCTTATGGGATTAGCGACATTTAGAATCGAGCATCCCAAATGCTTACTCTGGATCCGGATCCCATGCATCCTTGATGTTCACGCCGTCAACGCCCTTAAGTTCGAAGCTTGGAACAAAAGAGACATCGAAGCCAGTGGCACAGATGAGTATATCCACAGGGTAGTGGCCGCCGTCCGCGGTGTTCAGCCCAAATTGATTGACCGACACAATATCGGAGTACACGCAGGTCACATTTGGTTGGGTTAGCGAACTGAGGTATCCCTCGCCTATATGCCACGGTTAGCGTTGGCCAATGCAAGATGCAAGGTCAATGTAACAGACCTGGGGTTATGCGACGGCAACCGGTTGGGAAAGAAGGAATCAGGTGCTTCTTAATTTCGTCGTGCCCCTCTAGAGCATCCTCCATGGATTTGGTCAGAGTGTTTTGAAGTTTCTTCTGGGACGGAGTTCCTTTGCGGAACGCATCGATATCAAAGGCAAGGAAGCATTCCATCTTTCTTCGCAAATGCAAGAGCATCTCCGGATCCTCCTTGAATCTCTTGATTTCGTCGGGAGTAAATTTGTAAGGCTTGGAGCCCTTGACGAGAATGCGATTGACCTCCGTGTCACCTTCTCCCATGGGATCTTTTGCAATCTCTTGGATGCCGCCAAGTTGTGGGGCAATCCACGTGGGCGACCTGATGAAGACATCAAGCTGTGTTGCAACTGCAGCCATGTGAGTAATTGGTTTTTGCGCTGGCTGATGTCAATGGAGCCTGTTACCCTTTTGTGCTTTCGGAGTAATCTGAATGCCAGAGCTTCCCGTCCCGATAAGAGCAATATTCTTGCCAGCCATGTCCACACTTTCATCCCAAGCAGCCGAGTGTAAAAGTTGCCCTTTAAAAGAGTGGAGGCCGGGGATGTTGGGCCCTGATCAAAGGTAAGTGTGGTATCGAACACGCATGGCACCATGAGCACGTACATCTCCATTTGTTGAGAATGCCGGAAGCATTGATCAGAACATGACACCAGTCACTCTTCACCTCTCCATGCGGCCCTTGGACCTCGATATTGTAAATGTGCCTATCACCGTTCCAGGTTGCATTGGTCACCGTATGTTCGAGTTGAATGTATCTGTCTAGTCGAAACTCTCTCTCGAAATCTGCAACATTTAGAAAGATGTTAGAAAGGGATTTAGAAGTATTCAAATGCCTTTGAAGTAGTCATGAATCTCCGCTGATCCGGCATAGTAACTGGACCAATTCGGATGCTGCTCGCATCATCAATCAAGAGAACCTAAAGCAAAAGAAAGCCACGAACCGGTCTGAATGAGTAGGTGTAGATGTGAGCCGGCACGTCGCACGCGCCTATTGCCGCAATTTAGTAACATGTGCGATAAAGGAGGACAGATCATTTACGCACATCCCGGGTAACGATCTAACGGTACTGTTAGCCTGGGTGGTGAAAGGGCGCAGGAGAAGCTCACTCTCTAACCAAGTCCCTCCGATGTCCTTATTCTTCTCATAGACCGTCAACTGATAATTCTTCATGCGTCTCTCCATCTGATATGCGAGATAGAGGCCTGTTGCTCCTGCTCCGACACAAACCACCTTGAGATGTGTCCTGCGACCATTTGGCTCGTCCAAAATGTCATATGGCGTTGCTCCGTTCGTTGCATTTGCCTCAGGAACAGATTTCATTTTGAAATGACTCGCAAGATGCGTATTCCGAATGAAAGACTGTTCGTTTAACAAAGTGGTGGTGGAGACGGGGGCGTTTGGTAGGCAGCAAAAATAAAACGAAGCTTCTACCATATACAAATAGCAGGTTGGACAAAGATACCCGAAGGATTTATCAGCCTTATTGTTCCAAAAAATATCAACTGACCACTATACCTCGCTCTGGAAGCCTCATGTGGGGTCGCCCAAGCCAGTGTGTTGCCCTCCACTTAGTTCAGGCTTGTCCGAGGTCGGGCTTAATTTAGACCTTCCGAGGCTATAGTTATAGCCGAATCGTCTAATCCTGCTTCCCCCAGATGTTCCAGACTACGTGAGACTGAGTGAATCTTCTCATTTGATGTCTGATGTCATGGTCTCATTGTTCGTAACACTTTTCGAGGATGTTCTCGGAAAGGGCACTCGATACGTGAGAGATTGATAATGGAGGACATGTGACTTCAAAGCTTGTACTTTTAACGTAACAGAGTGTTTCAATTTGTAGTATTCTATCAATTTCCAACGTCCCCACCACAAGACCTCAACTAGGAGGTGTCACTCAAGAGCTCAAGCTCTATCCCGCACTAAAGCAAGAACTTTTTAGAAATTGGAGGCAGCTGCATTGTGCAAACTATCGTAACTTTTAATGCAGCCTTAGTTAACCAGTCTTTGAAATAGAGGCCAAGAAGGATCGCTTCATCTCTATATAACATAAAAACAACTGATGAGCCTTCATTTCTGCCCAGTCTCAAAGCTACCATCTCACGGGCTGTGTCGACAAAGCAGCGGCTATTTCTTTTTCTGTTGTGAAGGTTGTATCGTCCTCACCAAAGATCCGGAATTGATCAGCCTCTAGAAGGCCTTCGACCTCTCGGAATCGTCCTTCTGTGACATCAATGCATCGACCGTTCATCTCTCTGCTCTTCGCTAGGTATATTGCCGCCAGTGCAGGCGCTTCTGGGCTTTGTAGCACCATTCCTGCATCCTCAAAGAGTTGAATGCTCTGACTCGTCATTCCCGTCAACGTAAAGAATGGAGAAACAGCATTTATGGTAATGTTCCACTTAGGAAGCATGTGCCTTGTTCCGCGTAAGATTCCCAGTATCTGCAAATAGCTTGGTCAGCTTTGAAGAAAGAGTTGCGGGTTTTCTGTCCTTACTCCAGTCTTGGATGCTGTATATACGGGCATGAACGAACCCATGTATCCTAAAAGTATCAGCGAGGATCTGAAAAGGGCCCTGGGTAAGAACTGTACCTGACCGAGAAGTCGTCATGACAATACTACCTCCCTGAGGCTCCTGGGCTCTGAAAAAATGCATAGCAAGCTTCACCGTTGTCAAAACGCCAATGAGGTTTATAGAAATCGTCGACCATTTGGGCTCTATGGGGTCCCCTTTATCATCAACTTTGTCTTCGAATGCCATTTCCCCTTCGTTAGTACCAGCGTTTGCAAAGACGTAGTCAATGTGGCCATGTTTTGCAACGACTACCTTGAATGCCTGCAATTGAGGTTGCCATAGGGATACATCTGTTTTAAAATAGATCGCTTTGGTAGCGCTGGATGAAGGTGGCTCGGTAATGTCGAGGTTGTAAATCTGACATCCCCTGGAGAAGAGAATATCGACAATGCTTGAACCAATCCCGGAAGAGCCGCCTAACTTAAAATTAGGTACTTCGTAACAAAGTATTGAAGTATCTCACCCGTCACTATTGCTACTTTTCCATGCAGATTTTCGAGGTCCCCAACCTTAATATCAAGGCTTCCCATATTTTGAGTAACAGGCGTATTTTCAAATAGCAATCGAACAAGGTCGGAGTAGAATTGCTACTATGATGTCTCTATTATTAATCAGAGGAGCTTGCGGAGAATTGGGCGATTTAAAGTTGTTATGACCTGGGTCAGATGCAAAACTATCCATTTTGGGACCTGGGGCTCGGTGCGAGGTGTGTGGGGAATATGCTTGCCTCGGGTGGGGTGCAGGGGTCTGCATATGCCGAGGGTGCCTTTGAAACATCCCAATCAGTTGCTCAGATGACATTCGGGAAAGTATTTTGGCAGATATGTGACGGAATCTAAGGATCCAGGTGGTCTGCGCATAGCACATTATACTGTAGTACTAGAAGGTTTCAATGTGATCGGTCTCTCGATGCGCACCTATCTTCTTACTATTTCCGAGTTCATTTCACCACCTTAACTTACAAATACTCTCAATTAACGATTCCTGGTATTTGTCTTATTGCACCTGTTGAGACTCACCATGGCTATCTTCCAGCTCACCGACGAGCCTCTCGCCATCGGGCTCAATCTGCTGGTATTGATTGGAACGTTGCTTTCCGTCCCACTGACATCTGCATTCTGCTATTTTGCGTGGTGGTATATTCAACGCTATTTCAAGATCCGACGATTTTACAACTACCGTAACTTGGTATGGAAGCTACCCAGGCGTGTACGTAACAAATACTAAGACATGGCAGCCCCCTGGCCCACCCAGCGGCATCATCAATGGCACACCAAATTATCCGCGAGAGAAGGAGCACATGTGGTTTCTAAACTTGTCGAAAAAGTATGGTGAGGTATTCACCGTATGGGATAAAACCAAGTGTCAAATCGTGCTCAATTCTCCTCGAGCTATTCATGAGCTGTGCAATAAGGTGAGGAAGGTTCCACGTTTGGACATCGCACGTGGTTTGGCTACGACGCTAATTGATTAGAGGGGCGCCAACTATAACAGCCGGCCAAAATTATATGGTTTCCACGATGTCATGTTTCAAGGAGTTTTTGTTGTCAGTGCACGATACGATAATGTGAGTCTCCCTACAGAGCTCGAGCCTCAGGAACGGAAATTTCTAACTACTCAGAGTTGGAAAAAGCAGCGAAAGATATTTAACTCCATCGTTGGTACTCAGGGTGCGAAAAACTTCGTGCCATATCAAGATTTCGAATCCAAACAGTACGTGGTGGATATGATAAAGAGTCCAGATCGGTACTACTTTCACGCAGAAAGATTTGGCGCCAGTCTTCTTACAACGACAATTTACGGGCAAGTTTGGGTTCCTATAAGATGATAAGCCCTAATGTTTTTAGTATCCGTGCTGATGATTTGCTTCACCCTTCAGCCAGGGGCCTTATACTTATAAGTGCGTGGCTAGAAGCAAACCTTCATGGCTCCAAGTACCTTGATGATCGTTGGCCCATACTCCAAAAGATTCCAGACGCCTTTGCACCTTGGAGAAAGCCATTGTTCTTGAGCCAAGGAATCCTCGAGCGCATTGCACATGCGTGGTGGGATCCTGCCAAGATAGCATATGAAAATGGGGACGCTCCGCCTTGCTTCAGCACGAGCTTTCTTGAGGTATGAGTTCTCAATAAGTACAGACACAGATTGTTTACTGACTAGATCCTAGATGTACCAGAAAGAAGGCTGGACTGAGGACGAGGCAGCCCGAATCACACTCGGTTTGATGATGGCGGGCGCTGGGACAAGCGCTGCCTCAATGAACTATCTGATCATGGCTTGTGCCTTATTTCCCGAAACGGTCAAGAAAGCGCAAGAGGAGCTCGACCGCGTCGTTGGCCCTTCAAGGCTGCCAACTATTGAAGACGAGCCGAACCTTCCCTATGTGCGAGCCATGATCAAAGAGTGCTTAAGGTGGCGCCCGTTCTCAAATCAAGGTACATCGACCCCTGCCCTGCTCTGTTTGAATTCCCTTCCCGTTCTCCCTTTTCTCCCCAAAACATCCAGACCTGATTGGAAATAACAGGGTTTTATCACGCTTCGATTAAAGACGATTGGTATGATGGGCACTTCATCCCCGGCGGTTCAACCATCATCGCGAATGCATTCTCAATCCACCATGACAACAAAAGGTGGCCCGACCCGGACATATTTGAGCCTATGAGATATATTAATTACAATCTCAGCGCTCCAGCGTACGCAAACATGGCCGACCCTGAGAAGCGCGACCACTTTGCATACGGAGCTGGAAGACGCATATGTGCCGGGATGCCAGTAGCGGAACCAACTCTGTTCTTCCTTGGGGCACGATTGCTGTGGGGATTCAATATTATGCAGAAGAAGGACGAAGATGGGAATCTCATTCCTATTGATACTCTTGCTTATACTGGTGAGTATTCTCCCTCAAAACAATAATCCCGCTTAATTATTCTGACTAAATGTGAAATAGCCGGAGTCTTCATGAAGCCTATCCCATTCCCGGTAGATATACAACCACGTAGCGACGCTCATGTGGAGGTTTGCGAAAGCGAATTTCGTGCGGCGAACCCACCTGTTCGGAGTCTCTCCGAAGCCTCCAAGGGTGGCCAAATGGAGGGAATGAAGCAGCTCGTAGTTGAATTGGAGAATCATCCTGATTGCGCATTGGCAATGAGATGAAAGGCGCCCAGTAAGGTGATGGACTATTAAGCTCCAAATATAGCATGGGCAGACAGCTTGAGATCAAACCTCAAAGTTCGTTTCTGTCGGTGCCTACACTCATTCTAGACTATAGTAGACAATCAAATTGCACATCGAGTCTTAACTCGTTCAAGCGATAAATTGCCGTCCTTGTGCTTCTTCGAGTGAACTATCTTATATACTCTACAATACATCTAACTTAGTACCGAAATAAATTTAAAATAAATAGATATTAAAAGATAGATTTTTTAAGTTCTTTACTTTTTTTTTGGGATTTCTCA
>BLYF01000019.1:687506-718939 GCA_014905255.1 Herpotrichia juniperi | reverse complement strand
GCAATGGGGAAACCAGGCAGAAGCCATGTGGCCACAGGTGCCTGATGAAGAAAAGGAAGGAAAACTCGAAGCGCAAACCACACACTACCACTACTACCACCACCACCACCACCACTACTACTACTACTAAGTTCTTTACTTAATATTTAATATTTAATATTTATTATAAATAAATTTGTGAATCCTATAACCCTAAAGGTTATCAGAACGAACCACTTATAAGGGACTAGGACAAATACCCCTCTTTTAAAGTGGAAGTCGTACTGAAGTGCAGTCTATCACACTATGACACACTCCTGCAACTTCAAAGCACACCCAAGACCGCCCTAGACAACCTGAGACGGAGATTCTCATATGACGGCCTTATCAAGTCGTCGTGAGAAATTAAACACCTTCAACAAGCTAGCTGGCAAGACGAGACTGCCATGGATCCGCTCTCCATTACAGTAAGCGTCGCAATGCTGCTAGGATGCTGCATATCTGTTGGCGTCCCACTTCGCAAATTCTTTGTTGGGGCTGCGGAGGCTAAAACTATGATCACGGAAATGCTAGTTGATCTCAGAGCCTTGCGGTCGGTGCTGGAGTCGATGGAAACCACCTTTGAGGAGATGAACAGCGACAAGCCTGAGACTGGCCGTATTGGAGTTCACTGGACCAACCTCTTCCAGTCGCTCGAGGATGGCCAACAAAGTCTCACCGGGTTACAGAAAGCACTTGAAGATACTAATAAGAATGTTAAAATTTTAGACAGCGCACGCAAGCAGATACGCGTGGATACTGTTGCCGATAAAATAGTCACCTGCCGGCAAGAAGTGCAGACAATAAGGATGCACATCAGCTTTCGTTACAGACCATAATTCCGTGAGTACTGCTACGGCTAAACACAGTAGCTGTTCTAACATGGCACTAGATGGAATGCGCATAGCATAAAGGGCACTGCCGACGAACTCCTAGTCCCCTCCAGAGCCACGCATCAAGACCTCCAACGGCTGGCGACCAATGTCGAAATCAAGTTGGCACCGCTTCAGACCTTATTCGAAAATTTCAATGAGGCTAGCGGTATGACCAAAATCACGAATCTCAAAAGGACAGCTACGTCTGCGGCGACGGTCATCGCAGGGGACAGCACCGACATCGCCAATTTGAAAGACGTGGATCATCTCATGTCGGATATTGGAGACTGGTTTAAATCTGGAGCGTCACAGAACACCCTCGATTGGATTTATTCCGATAAGCACCAGGAGCCATTATTTACACTCGATGGGCCGAGTCGAGAAGTGCTTTCTCAGCGTGCTGCGACTCACACAGCTACCAGGGCTCTGCCGGTGCATGCACCGCCCAAATAGAGCCCGGCTCTGACACCCAGCACCGGCACCAACGAAAGACCTAAAGATCAATCACCTGTAACAGGCAATGGCGAGCTAACGAACATAACAAGTGGAGGAACAAAACATTTGATCTTAAGATCGCCCTCATTAGCACCAGCGTTAATTCCGCAACAGAAGCCAGTGGGAGGAAATCCAGCACAGGGAAGCAAAAACCCACCAGAGAAACTAAATGGTCATACCGTAAATTCAAATCTAGCCGTAGCTGGCACAGAGGCCGTACCTAGCCCAAAGTTCCAGCTCCGAATAGTTGATATCCCTATAAGATCCGCTAAAAAGTCGCAATGGAAACAGTTTAGTTGATCCCGATCTAATAAGTCAACGAGCTCATTCACGGTCCGAAGCCCCATGATGGAGGATCCACAATCCAGGCCATCGAGGTGGGGCAAAGCAAAATTGGCACGGAGACCAAAGATAATATTCGTTGGCGACGGCGCATCGGGGAAGACATGCTTATTAATGTAAGCCTTTTTAACATCTTTCTGGTGCTTGCTGATTTAGCACAGCATCATCACCAAAGTAGCGTTTCCCGAAGTATACGTACCTACAGTCTTTGAGAACTATGTTGCAGATTTCGAATTGAATAAGCAAGACTTCATCATTAATTTCTGGGATACTGCTGGGCAGGAAGACTATAATATATTGCGGCCCTTGTCATATTTTGATGCGGACGCCATTGTTATTTCTTTTGCAATAGGCTCTCCTGACTCGCTGGACAATGTACAAGAAAAGGTGGCATCCCACCAGGATAAATTTCGCAAATCAGCCTGCTGACACGCCTCTAGTGGATCTCAGAGACCTTAAATTTCTGCTCCGCAGCACCAATGTTCCTCGCTGGCTGTAAGAAAGATTTGAGATACGACCTAAAGACAATCGAAAAGCTCCATGAGATAAACCAAAAGCCTGTAACACTTGAACAAGTTAGCATTCACCACTATTCTCCCACTTCAGTATCATTAGCTGGCCATCTGCACACAGGCGGAATATGTGCGCAAAAAGATCGGTGCAGTCACGTTTCTCGAGACATCTGCAAAGACGGGCGAAGGCGCGTTTCAAGCGCTGAGTGCTATACTAAGTGAGACAGTGAGGTATCAGATTGACCAGGCAAATAAGAAGCGGGATCAGAGGAATCATCAGGGGTTTAATGAGACGATGAGCAGGAGGAATCAGTAGACGGAGAGAAAGACGGCTAGCTCTAGATGCCGAGCTCTGCAGCTAATGTCACGGGATGTTCTTTCCCGGTCTTAAAGACAGATGCGATTTTCATGCATCGAATTAACAACAATAATGTTCATGTTCTAGCTATGCTCTAGTTTAAACAAAAAACGTTTAATCTGAATAATAAAAATATGGAATCCCGATATTACTTGCAGAATCTTGGTCCAGCACAAGATCAAGCATTTGAAACATCGTTTAGGCCTTGAAATCGTTAACCTTCTTTAATGAATCTCTTGTCCAGAACTAACCACATCTAATCTCCTGAATAGATTGTCATTCGATTATGTTTCCATTGGGTAATCGGCTCGAGACGTTAAAGGGTAACGTTAGTTAAGCTTACTCAAATTTTTAGTAGCCGAAGCAGTCAGAAATGAAGCGATAATGCTAGCCGAGTGGTTACAGAAAGAGGAGGAGAACGCGGCTGTCAGCGCGTTAAAAAGCTCTCGATTAGTTAGATGCGTAGCTTAATAAAGCCGTGCTATCGGCAACAGCCAGTCACACTGCCATTGGGGAAGTCCCATTGCAGGGGATAGCGAATTCAGCGCATGAGTGTGGGCGACGCCGTAGCCAAGACAAAGCTCTCCAGGTTCTGTGCTCTAAACAAAACAAACAATATGCAAAGCGCTAACATCTCCGCTGCTGAACTTGGCCTTCACAGAATCACGATCAACCAAAGCTCTAGACCGCAACGGATATTCTATGGCAGAGAGGTGCTTGCTTGTCACTGCAAGTTGGAGAGGTATCCATCCATTTTCGGTTTATCGTCAAGGTACGACTCGACGTCTAAGGAGGCATAGTGAAATAGAGACGTACTGCGGTCTGAAACCAGAAAACTGGGAAGGAATTGCAGAACCGACAAATTTCCACTCTTAGCTGCAGCGTAGATCCGAAGCTCCTTGCAAGTTTCAATTGTGTTCAAGGCCATGAGCTCTCCTAGATCAAATTAGGATCCGCACCCTCTTGCAGAGGATAATATGTCACAAGGCAGATGAGAGAGTAGTGAAGTATTTGTCACGAAAGAAAATGAGAGAGTAGGCATGCTACAGCCGAGTGTATTGAAGAGAGAGAGGAAGCTGTAGAGATCTCTAAGGGCAGAGAGCTCCTCTGTATACGCTGAAGGCCTATATAGACTAGCTGCAATAGAGCTAGCGTGTAGTACCAAGCTATTGGTACACGCGACATAATACGCCTACTATTCGTATTTAGACACATTGAGACACAAAGGAGTCATTGTTTGAAACGGTTCAAAACCGGTGAATTGAGGCACTCCATGCCATGTATTGAGATGCCAGAAGTGGCCTATTTATATGAATGTTTACTGGTTTCTGCACGGGTACGCACACCCAAATGTGACATCGTTATTGCTCATTTCATCGTCGCATTATTCGGGATATTCATTGGTTAAGATCTGCTCTGTAGTGTAGCAGAAACTCTACCATTACGGGTAAGCGATGGGTGATAGCCTTGCCGAGTACAGGTTTTCCGTTTGAATCGAAAGATTAACTTTGAGCCTAATAGATACCAGATATTGCGTGGCGTCGAAATAGCTGATATTACAGGTAAGGTGAATTGTAGTATAGCCACAAAATCCTTTCTATCGAGCGAGCAGCCGTACTGGATGGGTGGCTCCATTATAGCAACGTTATTGGTAAGTGCTACGATGCGCATATGCATAACCTTTTACCTGATAAGTATTCTGTGGCTTGTTAATCTCTCCTTTAGGAATGTAGAGAGACTGGTGTCGCATCGTGCTAAAATGACGCTTCAGATTATTGTTGTTGGTTTTGTCTTTAGTATAGGCCCGCCTGTAGTAGTCTAGGTATTGCCTACGCAGCTAAAGCGACCCTAAGATCACATCAACCCATCATAGTAGATCAATTGCGGAATTTTTGAAGCAGTAGGTTTCCCACACTCCTACTCTTTATCGATCTTAGTGAAACTCTTCGTCAAATTGGTAAAACTCGTCACATCAATCTGACTTCTTATCCCCGACTCGTTATGGGCAAACACTCACGTCAACGCGCCACAAAGGAAGTCCGCAAGAAGCTTGGCACTTCACAACCCCTCAAACCCTTTTTCTCTTCCTATACCGACTTTGCATACAATCCAGAGGCTCCTTCCAGATCCGAGTACCAGCGTCTCCGCCAAGAGCAAGGGTGAAAACGTGGCGATGCAGTAGGAGAAGTAGCATGGCAGGACTTCCGCTCGGCGCTCGTCTTAGAGTTCAATGCCAGATTTGGAACGAGCTCAGACGATTTACTCGCTTGGCAGACGCTCTGCGGAATAGTCGATACAAATGAAGAAAATAATATAGCTGATTGTGAGGCGTGTGAGAAGGCAAGTGCATTGACAGATCAGAGCTTCAAGCAGCCTTGGCCAGCAACCTTTACTAATGCTTATTTATAGCTTTTAAAAAGCCAAATTTTCAATCTCGTCGACGTACTCGACGCACACCGTCGCGGTAAAGGTGAAATTATACATACCTTTGCCACCATGGAAGCTGTCCAAGAATACACGAAAAAAGCTGCAGCGTTCTTCCCACGATACCATGTGGCAGCCGGAAACCTGTTGAAGTGTGTCTTGCGACGACCTCTAAGTATAGAAAGTGCCGATACAACAAAGGTGTAACCCATCTCACACAACATACGATCAAGACACAAACAAGGGTGAAGGTAGCTTTTGCGCAACTGGAGTTTTGGGATGATAGGGAATACACAAACGGTTTGATTTGAAACACTAGCAATCACTGAATGAGCTGTCATCACAGACGGCTTTGTATTGTTGTAACAAGCACATGTTGAGAGAGAAAAAAACGAGCGCTTGAACTTAGGCTTCGAGGCATGAGGGCCTTCAGCTAGTACAGCACTGGCGGGATCTATTCTGTGAAGTTGACCATGAGAGGGACGAGCGATGAGCAGTCACTAGAGCGTAACTGTCGATGAATCCATAGAAATTTCAACACATAGTCCAACCATTGGCGACCTTTGAGTATCTATGCTTTACAAAGTAGCACTGTTCTAGCATCTTTTAAAGAGAAAAGGATTTACTCCGTGTAATAACCCGTAACAATCTAGAGATAATATATTGTCAACTAGAAATGCATTAAAGATATAAGAAATGGCACTGACATCTCAGTTAGTGCAAGCACTTCCGGCAGGGTGAGTTTCCGTTACGCAGGGGGATTAGTTCAAGACCCTCTCCCAAGATCCGATCTAGTCGTTGCTAGAGACTATACTCGAAACCTCTTAGCGCACTCAGCACGGCCCATATCAACTGTTATTTAGTAGCAGCAACGGCTAACCAATGTCTTTCTTCATCCACGCCAATAGTTCTTACAGAGCCCCAACCAGGATGTAACTAGAGCGGGTCAACGGTCCTCTTTCTAGTGATGGCCACATCAAGCGCTAGATCATTTCGTTGCGATCATGTTTATTCTGAAGATCCACCGGAACGGCTACAATAACAATGCCGTGCCGCCATCGATCTAACTTCTGCAGGCATCTATGTCACGCCAATGTTGGTAGCTTAAACTATCTCTCTAATATGCTCATTCCTTCTCGCATACATTTCTCTGCCTTCCAATTCGTTCTGTGTACTGCCTGGTGAAGTGTGTGAGCATTATTAATTAGGGTAAGAATTAATGAGAACATTATTCTAAAAGAAATGACCAATTAAAACATGGCCTTAAAGATAAAAACTGGAGAGCATACTATATCTTACGTTCATTGATGAAACTTGTTATCTCTCCTCAGCCCTCACTTGGTACTCGCAATATAAAGGGCGTAACAAAGTCGTTCCAAAATCAAAAGCATTCTCAACCCCAGAATCCACTTCAACCTTAATCGTTTCCAAAACCTTCTATTCTCTAGTCACTTTCACAGTCCACAAAATGGTTGCTGTACTGCCTCACATGACCCGCGTCATTGCAGGCATTCCAGTCCCGAACACCCTCCTGATCAACGCCTCCATTGCCCTGGCCCGCGCTGAACTCCCTGACCATGGCTACAATCATGTCATGCGAGCCTGGCTCAACGGCCAAGCGTTAATTAACCACCTCCCGCTTTCAAACCGTTCGAAAATCGACGTCGAAGCCTTTGGCGTTGCCACCATACTCCACGATCTTGGATGGTTAGTCCACACAGTTCTTCATTTCTATCTTCCATTGATGCTAAAGATGCGTAAAGGAGCAATAATACAAAGATCGTATCAAAGGACAAGACTTTCGAGGTCGACGGGGCGAATGCAGCAAGAGAATTTCTGCAGCAGGAGGGTGGAAGGGCGTGGGATAAGCATCGCATACAGCTCGTCTGGGATGCGATTGCATTGCACACAAACTCCGAAATCAATCCTTATAAAGAACCGGAGGTCTCCTATACCGCTGCAGGGACCCTTACCGAATTAGTCGGGCCAGAGATTGCGAAGCAGCAGCGGGTACGTATCTACTTCGTCGGGGACAAATTCGAGCAAGACATCACAGTCCACCCGCTAATCAGCTCTTTAGGGAGATATAATTACGGTCACTCAAGCCGAATGGGACACAATCGTGGCTGAATTTCCGAGACAACCCGGAATGAAGGGCTATTTCAATGACCTGATGATAGGATTTTGTATTTCGAAGCCCCAGGTGACATATAGCAACTTCCAAGGGGATTATGGAGAGAAGTATGTGGAAGGGTATACAAGGGTGGGCCATAGACAAATTGATCTTATAGAGATAGTTTTGCCTGGATAGGATGGAAGAAGGGTGGCGAGTGCTGCTATGCGCTCTAATTATGATGTAATTCAAGTTCGTTGCAAGAGCGCATTAACATCCCATATCAAGGGTGATGACAGATTACAAGTCCAATATCTAAAATCCAATCCATCTTGTTAGTCCAATAATGACATTAATAAAGTTGTGGCGGAAATTTGAGAGAAGATTAAGCTGATCGTTTACGGTAACCTACCTATATCAGATAATGGCGATTTAAGCGAAAGAGTGTAAGCGGAGAGAATTGACGAGGTATTCGCTGGCTGTGTTATGTTTAGCGATCCTTTGCAAGATTAAGCTGACTCTCTAGCCTATCAACTTTCGTTAACGGGTGTTGGTTCTTGGGATCCGGCTTTAAAATGTGCGATAACTTAGGGAGGTTGAGTGAAATTTTGTTTATCCGTCAGCAGACGAACTGCGTGGCTACCAAACTTGACGGCAGTGCGATGTGTTGGCGTTTCTTGAAATGATTAATGACGAAGGCGTACACATATATTATGTCATGAGTAGGAGCTACATTGCGAAGTTCGACTGCAATTGTCATGTGAACCAGTGTGGGTTTTAACGCTTTACAGCCGTGTGAACAGCTTGATTGCGACTAGAAACTGAGTAACACCGCACTAAAGGATGCGATGTATCACTTCGAACGGTGCGGCTTGCGACTTCGACGCCCAGTACCAAATCGACAAAGGTTAATTTCCATTTGTACCGCAACTATCTCCAGATAGCCTCACTCACTCACTACACAACCACCTTTGGAACTTGTCTAAGTTGGAAACAGCTAGATCTAAGATTTCAAGATAAAACTGAGCTAAGCTATCATTGGTCGCCGCATCGTGAAATCCTCCGCCAAAGGTATTGCATCAACAGTTACGCAAGTTCGGGTGGGAATTCACCTGCCATCCAACTGCGTGCCATCGATTAAGACGGCATTGCAAACTAGTCGCTTAAGCTCCTCTCCCTACTGATGACGGTAAATGTGGGCATACGATATTAACAGTGCTAATACCAAAAACTTCAGATGAAGATATAAGGGCAATTGTCAATATTTTATTAGATATGTAGTACTCCATGACCGAACTGATTAAACGCTTCTAGCACTAATCAAGCGAGGTTATCGACTGGCTAGAACTTTGACGCATAGCAAATTCCAACCAACTCTAGTACAACCGAAGAGTAACACGCATGAGCTAACCTGAACTTGGGAAGTCGGGCTTGTAATGACTTGCTGCAGCATCCGGGCGGGTTCTTCTGGCAAAGCGAATTAGGCGCGGCCTCGAGCGACAAAGTCTGAAGAAGGCAATGGTACTTGAAGTTCTTCTTTCTCTACTCCGTCCGTATTGTATGGCACTCGCATAACGCTGTTCGTGATCTCTTCTTCGCGGGCACAGCTAGTCACCTGTATGTCACTAAATCTCCGAACTCCGCTCCTTCACTCTAACACCAACTTCGAGTCTAAATTTCAGAACAACACTAAATTTCCTTGGAACAGCGCGCCCGAGCTTTGAAACATTGGCAATAATATCCGTACGTTCTTAACATTTCGATGCTTTGGAGCCTTAATGGACAGACTAACCAACACGCTTCATGTTCAAGTGCGCATAGACATTGTTATGTACCACTGAAAAGGTCGGTAGGCCATAGTTGAAGCGTCCTGCAATTTAATTCCGGAGTCCAATGGATGTTACTTGGGCTGTTCTGGACTGTTCATGTTCGGCTTTCACGACCGCGAATGGCCGAACATTTGCCATGATGGTGACGCTCTAAGAGCCGTTCCCAAGTCTTCGCACGTATATATGCGCCATTGAGGCGCACTTCATCCACCACCTTATATACATTGACCAATTTCATATTACCACACTCGTTCAAGTTCGAAACCATACAATCGTTCATCACAGCCGCCAACGAAACCACACATCCTTCAACCTAAATAACCGCCACACTCTCCACCGTCAAGATGATGATTCCCGCAAACACAGCCGCAGCCGTCATCAAGGCCTATATAACCGCGCTCTCCAACCGCCAATGGGACCAGCTCCCATCCTACTTTACCCCTAACGCCACCTGGTGGGTGGCCGGAAATCCCGCCCGCGTCGCCCATGCAGGACAGACCACTGTTGCGTCCCACCTCCCACTTCTTCCAACCATCGCAGACAAGTTCGATAACTACAAGTTTGATATCGTGAACCTTGTTGGACGCCCGGGCGACGTGATTATTGAGGGCATGGTCACTGGAACCGGACCCGCGGATCTGGTATATATCAACAACATCACCATGTCGTTCAAGCTGGACTCGGCCAACAAGATTACGGATCTGCGTGAGTACCCAGTTCACAGCGAGATCACGTGGCTGTTGGAATACCTCAAGGAGCATGGGTTGTAGATGATGATCATGGAGTGAGATGGGGGGATGAGGGGGTAAAATGCAAACTTGAGGATGGATTCTGAAGGGAGTGGTTAGCCGTTTTAATGAGAAGCTGGTTCTGAAAATGCAATGGTGAGGAAGGAAGGTGGAGGGTTTGAAAGGGTGGATACAACGAGTAGAGGTGTGGTGGTAAGGAGCGAAAATGGACACGACGCGATAGTGAAGACGTGTTCAGGACAAATACTCTTTCTTTCAATGGTGATAAACTTCTGCTACTGTATGCTTCACAAAGCAAGCAACTTGACTTTGGATTTAAAATTTCCCATTCGCGACTTCCCATTCAGCCCCGGCTGATACACCACCGTTCGTGTTTCGACTGATCAATTGTTCCATAGTGACTAGGTCGCCCGGTTGGCCTTGCTTTGATTTGTATTGATTCAACCATGTTGCGTCCTGCCTTGCCCATATTGACCGTTGTATGTGGTGATGAACGTGGTCAGTTTCTGCACATGCAGCTTCCGATTCCATTCTGACACTTTCACACCTCCTCTTCAGCTTCACCTGGACTCTCCAGCCTCCTCCTCAGCTCTATCCTCAATCACGTCTTCACCATTTCTCCCCTCCCTAACCCTCAAACTTGCCAAACAACTCAGCACCGCCAACGCCGCCACGAACCAGAAGCCCAGCCCCACAACACCGATTCTCAATCCATAGCCCAGAACCGCGAATGCCATCGGCGGAAAGATCGATTTGCTAAGATTGGTGCATATCACTCCAGTGGTGTGAACCGTCCCCCGCACGCTGGGATGAGGCGTGCAGTCGTTGATCAACAAACTTGTCGCAGGCACAACACCAGTCCGACCAGCTGCAAATAGGACGAGCACAAAGAGAAGAGCTGCCCACAAAGCGATGGGCGATCCCAGACCAGTACCTTCTTCCGCTTCCTCCCCTCTGCTCAGCGAAGCGACCAGTGCGCAAAAAGGCGCAATGATGTAAACGACAGGGAACACTCCTAATGCTCCTCTCCACACTTTAATCGTGCCCCATCGTCCTTGCACACTGGGGTAAACAAGAATCTGCAATACAATTCCCGCGAATCCAAATGCCGACATGGCGATCCCGACACTGTGAGGCTGCATACCTAGTCCGCCTGAGAAGTGTATGGGCGGGTTCTGGTTTCGTAATGCTGAGATAGGCATGCTAAGAAAGATGGCCCAAAGACTGGCGAAGGTACCAAGGTGTCCTGAAATAATAAACTGGGCGAGCATTGTGCTGATGACATTTGGCGTCCACATTTTCCTAAATGGTAGAGATTGCTGCACTGTGGGCGTTGTCTCAGCTAAAGTGGTGGGAAGAAGGCGAGACGACTCGTCGAATTCTTGACCTGCTGTGGCTTCAATGGAATCTGTGACGGTATGTTTCTGTGCCGTTGGTGATGGATTACCCTGATGATGGGTGTCGTCGAGGAAGAATATGGCTGCGATTCCGACCAAGGCTTGAATAACTGCTACACAAATATTGGGCGCGGCATATGGGTATCTCGTTCTGATTCCAGACGAGGCTTTTGAGGCTTTCGAGGATGCTAGGAAACCTCCTATAAGAGGGCCCAGCAACGAGCCGATGTTGGCACAGAGTGGAAGAAGTGTCAAAGCGCGAACACGATATCTGACCACCCTATCAGTAAATGTCCCATCTTAGAGTAATGAGACTGTCGTACGGCTTCTCTGGATTGAGTTCTGATATCATGCATCGAATCATCGCAATCGTTGCGTTCAGTGCGCCATCCAGAATCTGCCACGCAATAGCCGCCTTGAAGGTTTCCGCAAATCCATAGCCCAGCGTCGCTATGCTAGTAGCCATCAACCCGACAACAAGGATGTTTTTTCTGCCTATGCTTTTGTGGTCCGCAAGTCTTCCCCATAGTAATCCAGTGCACACGTGTGCTGCAGTTTTGCAGCCCATCATAAAACCGATTTGAGTTGATATGGTGGCAGCAGAAGCGGAAGGGTCGAAAAACTTGAGCTGGAAGAACATGTAGGACTAATTTGAAAGTAAACGAACGATCCGACCAATTTCGTAGCATCCTTACGTGAAGAGAGGACGAAGCCAACGGCTCCGAGAATCGGGCTAACATGAGAATGAGAAGCTGCCCCTACGTTGCTGTTAGGATAACATGCCAAGGAGCGACAGCGTGGCTTCGTCCTACCTTATGGGGAAGCGACTTGTATGACACCGTCGAGGACGGCATCTCATCTGTCAAAACTGTCAAAGCTATCAAATCTCACAAATCTCTCAATTTGTGACTTTGGACGACGTAAGTATCAAAAACAAGAAGGGCCAAAAGATCAGATAACTCTTCCAGCAACTAAATTAAGGCATCAAAGCGTCATGCCGTGTTTCATGTCCCACCCAAATGATCAGGTCATGCGTTGTTATCAGATCAAGCACGGATCTTATCAATCTGATTTTTCATTCGATCGGCTAGCTGAATCGGGCGTGGGAGCGGGGCTGCACACCCTCATCGGTAACGCCGGCCGTAGTTCTTCTTTCCTTTTCATTGCATAAGATAACTGTTGCTGGCCTTTCGGGGCCTTATTTTCCTTTGTGCCAACTAACTCTGAATCTGAGCGACCAGTGAGCATGGGAAGCCCAAGTCCATTCTTGGCTCGACTCTCCCTAGGCACCGGGTGGGCGACCGTGTTGAAGTCAACGCGCGATGTAAAGCTGCTCTTCCTGCAGCGCTTCTTCCGTCTCTTCGCATATGGAACAACTTTCATCATCCTCGTTCACTTCCTCTCTAATCTTGGCATATCCGATGAGCATGTTGGTCTCTTCATGACTCTGACGATGCTTGGCGATGTTGTTATAAGTTTTGTGTTGACTCTGATCACGGATCAAGTAGGGAGACGAAAGGTGCTCTCGGTTGGAGCCGCGTTGATGATACTGAGTGGTGCAGTATTCTCGTTGAGTAACTCGTACTGGATCTTGGTGCTTGCGAGCGTCGTAGGAGTCATTAGTCCAAGGCGCGTACGCCCTCTTTATTGAGAAGGTCACCTGCACTGACATGCGATAGTGGAAACGAGATTGGTCCTTTTCGCGCAGTTGAGGAGTCTATACTTTCGCAGCTGACTGCGAAAGATGATCGTAGTGATATCTTTGTCTGGTACACCATGTGTGGAACCGCAGGCGCCGCTCTCGGAACCATAACCAGCGGCTGGCTTGTCCAGCTCTTTCAAGATATTCCCTCCTGGAACGAAGTGAGGGCATATCGAATCATATTTATTCTATATGCCGCGTTAGGGCTTATCAAGTTGGCTCTTACCTTGCTCCTCAGCCGAGACGTAGAACTGGAGCGCAAGGGGCCCGCCTACCACGAAGTCATCGAACTCGAGAACGCAGATCTCCTGTCCGACACCTCATCCGAAGGAAGAAATTCTACCTCGGAACAATATTCCACCAGAGTCGATTCGCAAAAGCCGTACCAGCCACCGCCACCGAAACTCACCATCGTCGCTCGCATCCGGTCCCTGCTCCCTCAGATCTCCCCCAAATCCCTCTCCATCGTCTTCCGCCTAATCCTCCTCTTCGGCCTCGACTCCTTCGCCTCCGGTCTTGCCTCCCCATCGTGGATGACCTACTTCTTCACCACATATCACCACATCACACCTTCCGCTCTAGGGACTCTCTTCTTCACGACAAACGTTCTCGCCACCCTCTCGAATTTCGCGGCGCTTCCTCTCGCGCGGCGTCTCGGCCCTCTCAAAACAATGACTTTCACACATCTGCCTTCCGCTATCTTCCTTGCTCTGATTCCGTTACCCAAAGAAGGAGGCCTAGGTACGTGGCTCGCAATGGCGTTTTTGAGCCTAAGGGCGTGTACGCAGAGTATGGATCAGGCGCCTCGACAAGCATTTCTAGCTGCAGCTGTCAAAACCGAGGAAAGAACTGCCATCCTGGGCGTTGTAAATATTGTGAAGACACTTGCACAGGCGGGAGGCATCGGGTCGAGTGGTGCGCTGGCAGCACGGAGTTTGTGGGTCGTGATGCTGGGGGGTGCAGGCGCGATGAAGGCGACGTATGATTTGTTGATATTATGGACGTTTTTGAAGGTTAAAGATCGGGAGGATGAAGATGAGGATGAGAATGAGAATGAGAGGAGTTGAAGAACGAAGGTGGAATGGTAGAGATGAGTAAGCGGGATCTGATATCGTAATGATCAGCACACATAGCCTCTGGGCTGCATTCTGGACAACACTCACGCCAACACGATTTTATCAAAGACGGCGTCTCCACTTCGATGGAAAATCAACAACTAGTCATCGCACGAACTCTCTCGGAAGGCCCTTGTAGCCCAACATTCCATCGTGTTGGAGCATGAGACCCCAGTAGCACCGCTTTCCGAACACGTTTGTTCTAAAAAAAAACGATGTTCCGAAAACCGACAGCACCATTTCGTCTGACAAGACAGAGCGAGCATGCCATACACTCAACCTGAATGCTGAAGAGCACTCCAACGCAACTATTCCCGCGGAGTTTGAGCATCTCGGACGATTAGTCGGTTTCATAGAGCACTCTCTCGCCGACGTTTTCTGTCCAGATTGCGAACTCTCAACACCTCGCTATTCGGATTCACAATGGGGGTTACGTTGACCCTGTAAACATCTGGTTTCCGCACATTCCCGATATGCCATCCTTATATGATTCGCCTTCCGTTTTTTTTCCCCCGTCATCCTCGTCTCGTGCTTTGCGTAATGCCTTTCTCTTGCCCACCTACGAGCTACTGGGGGAAAATTAGTTCGAATGAGCTACGTCCAAAATTCACAACTTTCAAATGATCTACCGTTTATGAGAGTTCAACCTCAATTCTCTAGATGAGCCATTATGTCGATAGGTCATGATATCACAAAGCCACTACTGGGATCTACCTTGTTTATCTGGTCGCGAGCATGTGGGGGAACGGGCTGGCTGGATGATCGTGGTTGACACCCTTTTAGAAACACAAGGATTGTCTCACTTCTCCAAAACACCATTGATCAGCGCTCAAAGTTTGTTCAGCTGAGAGGCATTATTCATCTCTCGCCAAGACAAAGCGGTATCCCTTCATGCACTACTTTTTGTGGTGTCAACATTTGAGCACTGTGCAATTGAAGCCCAAGCAACAAATATAAATGATTATCGAGATACCAACAATATGATCAAGAGGTGGCGCTGTCCTCTCGGACCACGGCCCAATGGGCAGCACGAGTAATCTCACGACACCATCCATATAAATCTTTCGGGTATGACAGCTATACCGTTCATGTTAAGGTCTTAATAGACGGTTCAGAATCTAAGGCTTTGGAGTTACGGAGAGCGCATAGGTATAATCAAATCTTTGTTTGGTATATTGTTGTCAAATGCAAACCTTCCCAGTCAAAGGCACCAATTCACTACCATGGCTAATCGGAGATGTGATGTAGCCAAATATCGAACACTTGATGTTGCGTGCCAAAATATTCGTTGACCAATGATAGTATCTACCCTACGGTCCGATTTGTTTCAGTGCTTCCCCGGATTCTCGTCCCCAGCCTTGCCCCAACACCTGAAACGCAGGTTCGCCTAGATTCTCAGAGCCTCCCACAACCCTGTGTCTGTTGTAAATGCGGTAGCTTGGCGTTACCGAAAGAAGAATCAAACATGGATCTCTAGTTTCAGTGCCGTTGACCCCTGTGCGTCTAACAGCTCTAACAGCTCTAACAGCTCTAACAGCTGCTAATAAAGCTGCGGAATTTCCCATACCAATAGGATACTCGCGGATTGGGCTCACACAGTACTGATGCAAGAATTAACGCAGGTACCAAACTATGTTCTTCTGAGATCGTCGTTAACACATCAAGAGCAGGCGACTGACGGCGTTCACTCCGCGTTTCATCCTTTCTCTCTTTGTGCCAGCGCGAGTATATTCAATAAACGCGACTCTGATTCGGGCTCCGAGGACTCCTCAATGCATAATTGGGAGTTATAGGAACGACAATAAGAGGTGAGGGCCAGCACAAATTGCGAATTCATCGTACAGCTTGCATGGCGCTCAGCTCCCACCCGATCCAGACACCAAGAACAACGGAAAACTCAGACATGACAACGCCATCACATCCAGATGTCTCCATACCTAAGTCAGCTTTCATGGCTGGACGGTACTCTAAGCCCACAACGCCCGAGGGGACCTCAACGATCTCGACCTTTTCCAGTCGTTCCATGACACGCAACAAGCATGACTCCTTCAACATGTCCGGCTCCGTCTTCCTCATAACATCCGACGGCAGTATTGTCAGCCTGCCGATACCTTCCGAAAGTTCTTGCGATCCCTTAAACTGGACATGGCAGAAACGAGCCATAGCTCTATCGACAGTCGGTATATTCGCTTATTCGGGACTGGTCGTTACTCAAGGAATTAGCGTTGTATCCAGTGGCCTTGTGAAGGCGTTCCCACCCGAGGTAGGTTGCAATGTTTCTCATCTTTTCGATTGCCTGTCAGTGCTAATGTATTCCGATTTCTTAGACTGGCAGTCTCTTTACTATCGAGATTCTCAGCACTGTACCTACACTCTTCATGGGTCTTGGGGCCTTCTTGTGGGTCCCCTTGACGTTCGCACTTGGCCGAAGACCAGTATTTCTGATTGCATCTCTCTTGATGTTTTTTGCGTGTTTGGCTGCATCTTTTGCAAGAACCCTCTCCCAGCTCTTGATTTGCGTGTCTCTACTCGGGCTGGCGGAAAGCTTTTCGCTTAGCGTTGTAAGTGCATCTTTCTCCATGGACCGCGGCATGAGGCTGATTTCAATAGGGCCTTCTCATTGTCATTGATCTCACCTTCATTCATCAGCGATGCAGCACTATCGCAATGATTTGGGCTCTTATAGGGTTTACCGGTACACCTTCAGTTGGGCTCGTTTCATTTATGACGGATCATGGGAAGGATTGGCACCGCTTCTACATGTTCTGGTCTATTCCAGTCGGCATGGCGTTTCTCGGTGCGCTGTTCTTGTTTCCCGAAACATACTTCAAAAGGCCCATAGTCGCCTATGATGGACGAACATTCGCTCAAACCGCATCAGAGAAGCTCGTCATCTACGAAGATGATGAGTTGGACGGCTCAGACAGAAGCATCTACAACAAATGCCTCCCTACGGCGCCCTCCCGCTCCTGGATCCGCTCCCTCGGTGATCGAATCTGTTCCTCGCGCGCGACTCGCACATCCTGGAAATCTATGCTTCTCTGCTACCCTCAGATTCTCTTCTGCTTCCTCAATCCCCTCATTTTCTGGGTGGTCATCATGACAGCGGTAAACTTTGCCAGCATGATGTACATCGGGGCCACCTACGCACTAGTCCTGAGCGCGCCCCCTTACACACTCTCCCCAAACCTCATTCTTAACGTCAACGTTTTCGCGGGTGTCGGCTCACTGCTCGCGTGGCCATTGGGCGGCATCCTCATCTGGCATATCCTCAAGCGGCTCGCGAAACGAAATAAAGGTATAAGGGAAGCAGAACACCACCTGGTAGGCTATGTCCTCCCCGTCGTCGCCGGCTCCATAAGCACCGTTCTCTACGGGTTGGCAGTACATTACCACTGGCACTTCAGCATCTACTACATGGCGTACGGCTTAAATTCGTTCTCGTACACGTCTCTCGCCATCACCAACACGTTGTGGGTCACTGAGGCGTTTCCGCGGTGGGCGGCGCCTGCGTTGGTCATTGTGGGGGGTGGAAGTATGGTAGCGAGTTTCGCGATGAGCTTTGCGCTTGTGCCGTGGATCGCGGCCCAGGGGTATTTGCTTGTGGGGATTGAGGTTAGCGTTCTGCAGATTGCGACGGGGCTGGGGATTTTGCCGGCGGTGTTTTGGGGGAAGGGAGTGAGGCAGCGGATTCATGGGCCATGGGCGGAGAGGAGGGAGGGGGCTTTGAGGCCGCTTTGAGGTGTGGAAGAGATGGTATAGCAGTACATAGATTAGGAGTGGGAGTGGGAGTGGGAGTGGGAGTGGGACTCGGATTGGGACGTTAGGGAGTAGAGTTTATGTGCTTCTTGTAGGCGAATGAAGATGTTTACTTTTGTTTACCTTTATTTACTTTTGTTTACCTTTGTTTACTTTTGTTTCCTTCCTTTATATTTCCTACTACCATTCACGTCCGATGCGCTTGACCAACACGGGGCTAGCCCAATTGTGACAGCAGACGTCATAACCCTGCACCTGAGCTCCCCGCTACCGACAATACCACCGACAGTAAACACGTCCTGCGTCCTGCGTCCTGCGTCCTGCAACATCGACGTTCCGCGCTATTCCTCCCGAACCCGATGAATCGCTAAAGAGGAAAGAGGACACAGTCAGCATGCCCGGCTTGGTTCGAAAACTTCTCATATTCGCGGCCGTCGACGGGCTCATCCTCCAGCCTGCCCCGCCGCGAAACCATCCCCCAGCGACACTGCAGGCCATAAAAATCGACTACAAGGGCAATGTTGGGCCACTTCTCGCGGACAGACGAGAGGTAGACACGGCGCCCGTGTCTCTCGAGTCCCACGGCATTGTCGGTATAGACGCCCGCCCGCAATGCACCTTTGCCTCAGACACCAAACACGCAACCCTCAAGCTGACCCCTCCTGTTCAGGCCTCCTAAAGATCGCCACCTCATTCTTCCTCATATCGATATGTGCCCGCGAGCAGGTCGCGCAAATACACGGCAGGCCCATCTACAAGATCACCGACATCACCCTCATCCCGCTCTCCTCCCAGTCCGACGCCGACACTGCCATCGTGTCCGCGCGAGAACATTTGCTGCGACACAGCAAGCATCAGCAGGACGGAGAAGACGAATACGACAGCGAGAGCGAGAGCGAGAGTGAGGACGAAGCTGCGAGTGTCACAGACTCGCTGGTCGAGGACCCCGCCAACCTCCCCACCGAGGTCAAAGACCCAGTCACTGGCCAGAGAGGGCCTGTCCAGCGGAGGACGAGCGTTGCCGAGGATGTCATGCACAAGAAGGGTGTATACGGCAGATTTGCCGACAAGTGGTTCTCGAAGAAGGGCTGGAGCGCTGACAGCAAGCGCGCCCAAGGTCTGAGCTCCGACACAGAGCTCCCCGTGCCCAAAAATGTCGAGTCCACTGTCCCGGAGGAGGAGGCGGAGGAGCACCCCAAGAGCTCATCCAATTCCGACGCCCTTCCGGTGGCAGACAAGCATGTCCCTGACCCCGTCAGCCCCGAGGAGATACCCAAGGCGCTTACTGGGGAGCACGCCTCTACCACAGCCACACTTCTTCCCAAGATTCTGCGCACCACCAAGCTGTACTTTGCATCCGGAAACTTCTTTTATTCTTACGATTACGACCTCTCTCATAGCGTGAGCGATCATAAACCTAATTCTACACTAGCCCTCTTCAAGCAATATGACCCATTGGTGAGCACCAATTGCTCATAATCGTGCACTGGAAATCCACGTACTGACTTCTACCCAGTTCTTCTGGAACCAGCATATCATCTCTCCGTTCATAGAGGCCGGCCAGCATAGCTTCGTTCTTCCTGTAATCCAAGGCTTTGTGGGCCAGCGAGCCTTCAGCATCACAGTCGTGAACAGCCAGTCCAATAGCATCGCGATAGATCCCACTTCGGACGACATTCCGCTGCGACCTTGGCACGAAAACAATGAGGAAGCAGCAGACTCGAGCTTAGACGCAAATGCCAACACCCCACCACCTGAATCATCCAGTGGCAAAGATTTCCTCCTCACGCTTGTGTCACGTCGATCAGTCAAGCGAGCAGGCCTGCGCTATCTCCGTCGCGGAGTAGACGATGAAGGGAATGCAGCGAATAGCGTTGAAACAGAACAGATCCTCTCATCCCAGACGTGGGACACATCTACCGATAAGATCTTCTCTTTCACACAATACCGCGCCTCAATACCTCTATTCTTTTCACAGTCCCCATACAGTTTGAAGCCCCAAGTCGAGCTTTGGGGTTCCACCGAAACCAATGCTAAGGCTTTTAAACGCCACTTCACAGAACTAGGCTCGAGGTACGGCTCCGTCTACTGCGCTTCTCTCGTTGACAAACACGGCACGGAAGCCAAGATTGGTGAGGGATATGAGAAACAAGCAAAAGACCTGAACGCTCATGGAGGTCTTGATGGAAAGGGAAAAGAGTTAGGTTTCGAGTGGTTTGATTTTCACAATGTCTGTCGTGGCATGCGCTTCGAAAACGTATCGATCCTCATGGACTCCCTGGGACCCTTCCTCAACTCCACAGGATGGACGGTGATCTCTAATGATCAAGTCATACACAAGCAATCAGGTGTGCTTCGGACGAATTGCATGGACTGTCTCGACCGTACTAATGTCGTGCAATCTGCCTGTGCTCGAGGCGCTCTTGAAAACCAGCTCTCTTCTGGTAACTTCAACATAGACCTGCAGAACGATCCGAGCACATCATGGTTCAACACTCTCTGGGCAGACAACGGCGACAATATTTCCCGCCAGTATGCTGGCACCGCGGCGCTCAAAGGCGACTTCACACGCACCCGCAAACGACAGATCACTGGTGCGCTAACAGACTTCGGTCTCACGTTAACACGCTATTACAACAATATAGTAAACGACTACTTCGCCCAAGCACTCATCGACTACCTCCTTGGACGGGCTACAGACTCTATCTTCGTGGAATTTGAGGCTGATATGAAGAGCTCAGACTACTTTATCGACTTGCGGAAAGTCAGGCAGGCTGCCATAGAACGCTGCACCGCCATCGTCATCGAAGACAAGGAGGAGGATCTCGTTGCTGGATGGACGCTCTCAGTGCCTACATCGGCCAATCACCTTAAGACCACCACCTTTGAGGAGGCAGTTCTTCTGTTGACAGAGAAGGCTCTGTATTTCTGCCGTCTTGACTGGGGCACGGAAAAAGTCCGCGAATTCGAGCGCATTTGCCTCGAACAAGTGGAAGGAGTCTTCCACGGGGTATACATTACCAGCACCCTCGCTCAACGACACATGGACGAAGATAAGAATGTGGGGTTCGTGGTGAGGTATCGCATGGGCTCAGAGCTTGTGAGGCGTAATACGCGAAGCCTTGACTCTGGAATCCCTGAGGAGCCACACTCGAACTCTGCGAAGACGAAGACGGGTCAGGAGGAGGCCGGGGGATTCTTAGCTTTCAAAGCTCTACCACCACAGATTAATGCTGCGACTGGCGATCACGCTGAAGAACCTGAGACAGAGGTTCAGGTCGTGAACAACATCTGCGAAGAGATCGTCAGGATGGCAAACAAGGCCAGGAAAGAGGGCGTTGTGAAGTGGCGGTACACTGGAGGGAAAGAGGACGAGGACGGTGTTGCGCAGGACAAGAAAGAGTTGCAGGTCGAAGAGAAGGATATTATCAGTGCGGCGGACGCGAAGAAGAGTACGGGGTATTTGGAGACGTTGGGTTACTCATTGAAGAAGCTGGTCTGGTCATGAGGCGGCAAGTTGCTGCTCCTACTTTCTTGCTGATATTTTCTACATAGGCGAATATAGAGGCAGGGATAGTATCCTTAGTAATAAGTAATATCTTATACTCTAGATAACGCCTCACTCAAGATCTGGCTGACTTGGTGGTCCTCATGATGAAACATCTCATTATTCCGCTATCACTTATGCCACTTCTGAATTTGCTTGCAACTTCCTTATGATATTCCGAACTTTGTGAGATTTGTGGATGACCGGTTGCACGTGGTACTAGTACATATCGATTCACAGTAGGTTTTGCTTGTTTCGGGAATGCATCTTGTCACAGCTTCCGTGCAGTCAATTTAAATAGGCAAATATCTCAATGGACAAAGTTTCCTTCCAACGCTAAAATTTACATTTCTTTTCTATGCGTATGCAAATCACTATTGCTGAATCTTCTTTCGGTTCCTCACTTTGCTTCTCGTGCGGACTGTAGATTACATTTCTATATGTACATACACGCATCTCCATATCCTACCTCCACTCATCCGTGACCACATCCCTCAATACCACGCACTGCCTCCACGCCTAGTAGTTCCGTCATCGAGGTCCTTTTTTCCAGTCTTCTGTCTGATAAACTGAGACGGAAGACGAGTATTCCATGGGGTTGTCTTATCTGGTATATCGGATGGATCATTGCTTGTACGTCCAAGAATATTTGCATGCTGATTGCTGGTCGCTTCATTAATAGCATCTCTGTCGGGATCTGCTCCATCCAGCTACTGGCACTGGTTTATTTGTCAGGGCCGTTCGCCTCTAATTAGGAGGGGAAGAGGGGAAGAAGTGAATGAGGAGAAAGAGGTGGGGTTGCGGGGGATAGCATAAGAACTACGGTCTCTGACTGCATAGCTGGTAAGACATTTCAGAGGACAGCACGATGGGTATTGTCTCCGAACACATCGATGATGTGCTGGTTGCTCGTGCTCTACCTTGCACGATTATTGCACGCGGAGTTCGGTTTCTATTGAGGAATATATTTAGCGGATGGATGCTTCACCTTGCACACTTTATGTAGGCTAGTCTTTAGTGTATAAAGAATGCCTTTTCTGCTTAAAGCTTCACAATCCAAGCATTCTTCGTTCCTAGCGAATTACCCCGCCCACGTGTCTCTTCGCTTCACACCCCAGCCGCCAGCCCTCGTCATCTTGCTCGGAGCTTTCTCTTTATCCAACTCCCAGCTCCGCCGCCAGCCCCAATGTTAATAGGTGGGGTTCTGGTTGCTGGAAACAATTGACCAATCGTTCGGGCCATGTGCCTGGACCAATACCAGTAAGGCAAGAGCTTCGGCTGCATGAACTTCGAGGCTTGAAATGATGCACGAGTATATGAACATGCGCATGGCACGCTGCATGTTCATCTGTATTCTCGCAATTGTTTTGTGCGCGACAATTCTACTGCTCCAACTCAAGTTTCGCGCAGAGCAGACAATGTTCGGCCAATTGGTATGTGCACTCACCCATCCACTTCCCACCGCCCAACACTAACAGGCCCAGGTATCCGCCGGCTTTGTGCTTCTTGCACGTGCGCACCACCTGTAATAATTCTCTGACTTCAAGACTAATATCTGCCCAAGATAGCGCTACCGCGACCACCCACTATAACTCGGGCATCCGCCTAAACCACATCCAAGTCATCGGAACCCACAACTCGTACCACCGCGAGATCTCCCTCTCCGAACGCACCTTCTTCGAGAAATACATCCCCTCCCCCGAAGACTACTACTACTCACACTCCTCTCTGCCAAACCAACTCCAGCACCAGCAGGTCCGCAGTCTCGAACTCGACTTGCACTCGGACGAAAAAGGCGGACTGTACTACCCACCCCTCATTTGGACCTTGTCAAACTTGACCGCAAACGCCACACCCTTCGACGGCGAGATCCTGAAGAAGCCAGGCATCAAGGTATTCCACGTCACGGACGCGGATCCGAATGCCGTATGCCACACTTTCATCGACTGCCTCACACAGCTCAAAGCCTGGAGCGACGCGAACAAAAACCATGTCCCTATCCTCATCGACCTGGAACTCAAGACCGATGCACCGTTCTGCGAGCTAGGTGGCGTCTGTCCTGGCGAAGCGACAAACTGGACACTTCCCCGCCTCCTCAATGTGGATGCGGAGATCCTGTCTGTGTTCCCCACCTCTCAACTCATCCGCCCCGACGACGTACGCCACGGGAAGCTTACCCTAGAGCAAAGTGTGCTGGAGAAGGGATGGCCTTTGCTCGACTCCGTGCGCGGAAAGTTCATGTTCTATTTTGACAACGACCCGAAGGCTAACGTCACTACCGACCCGCGCAACCTGTATAAGAGCGGTGGACACGAAAGTCTGCAGAACAGGACTGTGTTTACCAACGCGATTGAAGGGTCGTCGGACTGCGCGTTTATCAAGCATAATGAGCCGACCGGTGCTGATTTGGCGGAGATTCAGAGGTTGGTGAAGAAGGGGTATATTGTAAGGACGAGGGCGGACGTCCCACTTGATACTGTGCTGAGTAAGAATACTACGATGAGAGATAGTGCTTTCAAGAGTGGGGCGCAAATCGTTAGCACCGACTACCCTGTGTATGGCATGAGCGCGAGGTGGGATTGGGACTATGTTGTTAGTCTAGGAGACGGGAAGGTGGCAAGGTGTAATTCTGTTACTGCGCCTAAGGGATGCTGGGATTCGAAGCTGGAATAATTGGCATGATGCAAAGACGCGTTGTTATATGAGGTACCGTAGAAGAAGCCGGAGGAACTTGCAGATAGGTAGTATACTGCCAGCGAAGCTCATCAAACCTCTGCAGGCGATGTCTAGCTCATTTATTCTCACATCTACCAGCCATAGCTCTTCCCATACTTAGTAATGAACCCTCCAGCCTCGCTATCCCTCTTCCCCTCCAAAATCTCCAAAATCCCCTGCGCGCTCGTCTCCGAACTCTCCGCACCGTTATTCACTCTATTCTGCCTGTCCTCTGCGCCTGTGAGGTCAGTCACAACATACCCAGGACAATACGCCCAAACCTTAGCCCCAAACTCGTTGAACTGTGTACTATGGCACGCAGACAGCATGTTCAACGCCGCCTTGCTCATGCGGTACGGCTCAGCCGGAACGGAGTAGTACGGGTCCTTGGGATCGGAGCGCAGGGCGATGGAACCAAGGCCGGAGGATACGTTGATAATCTTGGGCGCTTTCGACTTTTTAAGCAGGGGAAGGACCGCCTGAGTAAGCAGAGCAGGACCAAAAACATTCGCCTCGAATACCGCACGCAGGGTCTCGCGGTTTGTTCCCCCGCCGGAAGATGGGAGGCCCTGCGTGCCGCTAATACCAGCGTTGTTGATCAGGACATCGAGGACGCCGAAGTCTTTCTCAATCTGAGCGGCGGCGGCGGAAATAGAGGCATCATCTGTGACATCGAGCTGGATGAGGCTGAGGGTGCCTTGTGGGCTCTTGGCTTGGATCTCTGCAAGGGCTTTTTCGCCTTTGGTGAGAGAGCGCACGCCCATGAGGATATGGTTAGAGGGCGAGACGGAGGCGAGGAGGGCTGAGGTGTCGTAGCCGATTCCTGCGTTGGCACCTGGTGATGTTAGGATGGGGTTGGGAAGAGAAGGTGCAACAAACCTGTGATAAGGATGATCTGATTGGTGGAAGCCATAGCGGTTATAGTTCTGGGGTGCTATTGTTAGGATGGGAAGAAGGTGAACGTCGGTGAAGATATATCGATGCGGGGAAGAAATACGTATACTATCTGACTGTACCATCTCTTTCTTTATGCAGTCACACTTTCTGCTTAAGGCATACCAAGAGTTAAATAGCGTGGCGCGCGGAGTTAGCGGAACTTGTACGCCCGGTGACTGTTCACATTCCTCAATCATTTGACGTCGCAGAGTTCGTCTCCTGGAATTTAGCAAGCTTGAAGGGAAAATACAAAAGGTAGTAGCATTTGAATGAGTAGGGTGTGGGCGTAGTTGATAGCCAGAGAAGCCTACTCTATCCTCGGAGGCAAGACAGTCTGTTAGTAGTACTGTAAGAGCTCATTAAGTCGCTGACACTGGGTTCCGGACTTAAGAGCTACTCTGTATAATTACACTGATTCCGCGATTGAGCAATCGTCCGAACACCTTGGGGTAGAGTTAGGAAGAGTTAAGGCGTGACGGGCTGCGCCTTCTAAAGAACACATGTTGTCCTCCCTCTCTCCACCTAACTCCACCGGATATTTGGAAGTGTATTCAGTGTGGCAGCAACAACAACAAGCCTCGAGGCATAATTTTGGTTAGATTTTTACGATACTACAACGCCAATAATCTAGCCTCGTTATTTTCTACTTGGGTCATATATAATCAACTACTTTGTAGTGTTAGGCGAGAGACTCATACAAACCGACATTGGACTGATTTTGATATTGGTCTTGGCACCGAATGCACTTTAAGTTTCTGATGGTATGCTTGGCAGGGCTGCGAGGGCTGAGGTTTCGTGTTCAAGATCGTGATTAATATATGACGCCGCTTACTAAGCTAAGCTTGCCGAGTTCTCGATCCTTTATCGCGTCCCAACCTCATTTCGCAGACTCCACATTCAACTCCACCTCTTTCATCTCGGTCTTTATTTTGTTTCCATTGTGGGTGCAGCCCTCTTATCTAATCTTTCCCAGGGTCCCTTTTCCTTGTTTCATTCCCTGTTCTGTTTAATCTAGCTAGTCAACTCCTGGACGGCTGGCCGCAGACGTTGTACGCGGACCGTGGCGGAGAGGTGAGATAGCAGGGCCCACTACATCAAAATTACTTTCGCAAGAAACTCAAATTCCCTCAGGCCAGCACTTTTTGGGTCCTGAAAGAGTGGCTTGTTGCGAGCCTGGGGACCCGGGGGATGTCTCCTGTTACACGGACCGACGCTCACGACTATCGGGAGGGTCACGCTATCGAAGCGGCAACATCAACTCTGTCAATGCGCTGCCTTTCGGTCAGTCGTTATCGCGACAAATTTGGTGGCGACGATCAGAGAACTCTTCTTGTTTGAGCGTGAATAATCCCTGCCTGGCTTATACTCAGTGGGAAGCTAGCGATTCGCGAAACTTTCGTACCTTGCACCGCTATCATGTCTAGCCAGGCTCTGGATTGCGGATCCTTGCAGTCCCTTTCACAACTCGCAGATCGCAAGGAAGACGGACGATAAGCTGTTCTCGTATGCTGTGCTACGCAGTCGCGTAGCAGGATGCTGTGTATCGCAGTGCGACCACGAGACTCTGCAACGCGGATTTACCAGGTTCTCCAGGATCTGGAGTTTGATTGTCTCTCTATGATGTACGGCTGTCTTCGTGTGAATTAATCGTTCTGTGCACCTTTTTGTATTTGCCCATCCTTGGTCTGTTTTTTGCACCTTGGAAATGTATTTTGTCTACCAGCTTCCCTTTCAGTTATCTCTAATTGACACTACTGCAGATGAGTTGTACGATCGTCTTTCCAGCATCGGCAACTCCTTTCAAGCAGCTTTGGAAGTGTTATCTTATTATCATTTCTTTCTTGGCTCAATCAGAGTACTGCATGGAGCCCTGTGCCTCGGCCGTCAGCTTCGGAGGGTGTGCGATAATTGTGAACATGTGTGCGTAATCGAGACGTCAAGGCGTTAGATACAGCCCTTAAAACTCGGACCCTGGACACCATTTGCCCTTGCACGTCGGACCTCAACAGATTCCCAAATACAGGCCCACGGTAAACAGCCCGGAGGTTGGATGGGCATTTGCATCGATGATGCATTCAGCGGCGGAACATGCCGCGCAGTGGGAAGTTGGAAACAGCGATACAGATAGTGAGCCGACTACGTGAAGTAGTTGTGGCGCTGCTGTTGGTGCCAGGTTTGAGGTGGAGCTGATGATGTTCAGGTACGCCGGGATCACGTACATGTAAGTTAATATTGAGTTCCCGTCTCACAGTCTACTGCGCAGATTCACTTTTGCAAGGTCAAAGTGACGAGTAGAAAAGCTGGATTTCTGAGCTAGCTATTTTCGACGCTATCAATGCCTGGGACGTGTTGGATTGGCTAGCAGGGCTTCTAGATTGCGATTGCGTACGCTCAAGCTACAGAACCACCCTAGGAAATTTTCTCAGATATTGCCGCTGATCTACCCGGAATACGTTCACTACCACTAAGCGCGCCACAGAGCGGTACATTATCCCCGGCGCCGATGCATGAAGTGCCTGGTGCCGTTGAGGCTTCGGCGCCACAATCTTCCTAACAAGCTTGATTTTTTCGTAGTGAGTTACTAGTCGAAAGGATACTCGCGGACGGTTGTGATTCGCCAGCATTCCCGTCTTGCAGATCTCTGCCAAGGCTAATCCACGCCGCCGCTTCAGTCCCCGGAGCAATACACTGGTCCGTTTGTTATCTACATGTTTTCGTTGGCCGTGATGTCTAGATGCGCATGTGGTCATCGAAGTGCACCTCAACGCGGCGGGCTGCAGTCAACACCTCACTCCCTTCGCGCATGCAGTCAACCCTGTCGCAAGCTGCTACACCCTTCCGTTCTTGGATCTACCTTGCGTTCTCCACTGTTTCCGCCTAATCCACGCTCCCTGTGAACTCTTAACTTTCCCTAGTTGGTAGCAACCTTTCACATTTGGGTGGGTTTTGTCATGGGGCATGTCTGTTCTCCCGTGGTGCACCCGCGCCGGATGCACTGTTCGCCGTCCTACCGTGTGCTACCATGTTCTATGAAATCTTTGATGGATGGCGAAGAAGATTGCGATCTGATATAAGAATGATTCGAGCCTGATCCCGCTACGCCTTGGCTAACCTTCACTCACCATCTTCTGCAGCGACTGCCCAGCCAGATCCGAATCCGCGACTATGTTTGCGTTTCGGCATATCTTTTCTGTCTTCTTTTGTGCCGTGTCGGTTCTTACCCTTCGTTACGACCCTGCACATGAGGGCTGGAACCTCAATCTCAACCAGACCGCGACGCACCCTCTAGACTACTGGGGCGAGTGGGAGGACCACGAGTTCCATCCCTCGCCGAAGAATTGGAGGATTCCGTTCTATGTTCTTACACTAGACCGATATGTTGATGGCGATCCGACTAACAATGAAGCCAACGGGACGAGCTTCGAACATGACTGGACGAGTAATCAGTTCCGGTTTGGTGGAGATGCGAGGGGATTGATGAACAACCTTGACTACATCCAGGGCATGGGAATCAAGGCTATCTATCTTTCGGGTACGCCATTCATCAACATGCCTTGGTCTGGCGATGGGTTTGGTGCTCTTGATTTTACGCTTCTCGACCATCACCATGTGAGTTCCCTTTCGGCCTCCCTCTTATGATATAAATATCTAGACACTGTCTCATAAGCTCTCCTCTCTATATTGAAGTGTCTGCTAATATTCTAAGGGTATGATTGATGACTGGAGAGCGCTCATCACCGAGATGCACAACCGTGGCATGTACGTAATCCTCGATAACACCCTCGGAACAATGGGTGACTTGCTTGAATGGGTTGGGTCCGAAAATGTTTCTGCACCCTTCAAGTATGGCGAATACGATGTTGCCTGGAAATCGAGCCGGCAGTACCTCGACTTTGCAGTTAGCAACGAATATACGTCGGAATGCAACTATCCACGCATGTGGGGTGCGGATGGCTATCCGCTTAGCAACGAGACGGAGCTGAGTGCCATGAAGCTGCCTTGCAAAGATAGTGAGTTTGATCAGGTGAGCTCTCTCTTTTACCACAAGACGTTGCGGTGTCTGACTTTGTGAAGTACGGTGACATGAAGGGAGTTGGAGAAGTGCCCGTCTTCGAAACTCAACTCGCCAAATTCGCAGGGGTACAAGACCGTCTCCGTACCTGGCGAGACGATGTTCTAGACAAAATCATGCACTTCTCCTGTATGCAAATTGCCATGCTCGACATCGATGGCTTTCGCATGGACAAGGCCGCCCAAACCCCCATCGATATCCACGCCAAGTGGTCCGACTACCAACGTGCCTGCGCAAAAAGACACGGTAAAAACAACTTCCTCATTGTCGGCGAAATTGTCAGCAAGATCCCTTACGCGTCTCTCCTCGTCGGTCGTGGCAAGCAGCCTGATCAGGCTTTTGAGAACATGACGGCTGCTGTAGCAGCGCACAACATCGACAATGATGCACTCTACCTTCGACCCTTCGGATCTTCCGGTCTGGACGCCGACGCTTTCGGCTACCCGTTCTATGGTGCGATGACGAGGTTCCTCGGTCTTGATGGTCCGATTGGGCTAGAGGGCGTCGATTTTGTGAATATATGGCATGATCTGTTACTCCATGAGGATATGGTTAACGCAAATACTGGGGAGTTTGATCCTCGTCATCTATGGGGTATGACGAACCAAGACGTTTTCAGATGGCCGGCGTTAGCAAACGGAACTCAGCGACATCTGCTAGGACTCTTCATCGCCAATCTTCTAATGCCCGGAGCGCCATTCCAGCTTTGGGGCGAGGAGCAAGAGTCATATATACTTGAAAACCAAGCCGCCGATTATGTCTTTGGAAGAACACCAATGGCCTCACAACGCGCGTGGCAGCTACATGGGTGTTATAAGCTCGGTGAGGAGGTATACGTTGATATGCCATTTGATAAAGCTCTCCGTGGCTGTGAAGATGACTCTGTCAGTCTCGACCATCGCGATCCTTCGCATTTTATGCGAAATCTACTGAAGCGGCATTACGAGCTTCGCGATCAGTATCAAGTCCTAACTGATGGCGCATACCTAGAGACATTATCTCAGCAAACTCACGACATCTATCTGCATGGAAGCTTGGGAATGCCTAGTCCCACAGGTATATGGAGTGTCCATCGCGGAAGATATCCCGGCGTCCAAGACTTCTCCCAATTTGGGGAACATGGCAATCAAGGCTTCTGGTACATCTATTCTAACGAAAACAAGACTGTCAACTACACATTCAACTGCCAGAATCAGACCGAGGGTCTCATTTCTCCATTCCCGCAAAACACTACGGTCAAGAATCTGTTCTATCCTTATGAAGAATATACACTTGAGACTTCCAACGCGACACTAGGGATCGATAATTCAAGCGAGCCGAATGGATGCCTCAGTAGTATTGAGATGCAGCCCTGGGGCTACAAGATGTTCATTCCAAAGGAAAATTTTGTGCTCCCTCGCCCGACCATCACACGCGTGATTCCCGGTCATGATCAGCGTCTCACATCGCAAGCGTCGGATGGAAAGGCCCAGACGATCCCAATCGAGATTCACTTCTCAACTGAGATGAGCTGCGATAGTGTTGCCCGCAACTTCTCCGTTAAGTCAACAACTGCTAACGGAGAGGTTGCTCGGCTCAATATATCCAGCGTTCTGTGCTCGGTAGTTGAAGCAGAGCAGCAGCAGCAGTTCGTTGGATTGATCGGCACGACTTGGACGATGAAGGCAGAACTTGAGAATGTGTACGACGGCATACACATTTACACACTCAACAACGTTTCGACCGAGTCCACAAACCTGTACACAGAGGCCATCGACCACTTCATGTTCCGCATTGGTTCGGTCGAAAATCCCATAATCTTCCCAGGCAACGCCAACTATTCCTCGTCACTCCTTCATAAAGACGAAGAGACAGGTGCGCTCACTGTTACTCACAAAGCGACGGGAGCAGACAAGTGGCAGTACACGCTCAACTGGGGAGTTACTTGGAGCGAGTGGCAAAACTACACTTCTACCAACGCGACTCTTGAGTCGCAGCCCTGGTCTGGTACCAAAGATCAATCGTGGAAAGGCGAGCACGTCATGATTCGCTACTGGAGTGAAATGGCTGGCAGCATGGAGCACGTACAGCACGGCGATGTCGGCTTCGATACGCCGCGAAGATGGCCTCACATGCACGTGACTGGTTCATGGAATCTGTATGGCTACGATGCTGGGCTCCCTGACATCATGCACGACACTGGCACTGGCCAGTGGCAGTTCGATATGATGACTGAATACCCCACTAGTGCCATCCTAAGCACATGGGGCATGAATCCCGATGGGCGGCCGGATAAGTCAAGATTGCTTGGTGATGTCGACCACGACCACGTTCTTGATTTCCTTCCGCCGACTAGCTTGGGCAAGAACGTTATCAACATCACCAACCCCGGAATGCCGTATGTTGGTGTGAGAGTGGTCGCTAATGACGCAGATCTTCGGTACCACTTCGAAGGCATCGGATCAGCCTGGAGACAGCTCGCAATATCTATCCTGC
>BLYF01000019.1:656599-687463 GCA_014905255.1 Herpotrichia juniperi | reverse complement strand
CCAGTCTTCTCTGGAATGCTAGCGATCTGGCTCTTCGTAAAATCTTTCTACCATGTCAAGTTCAATGAGCGCGGAGTCGTAAAGAAGGATGCAGGTTTCATGGCTAGCTTACCATTTCTCTTGGGGCGGAAGCCGGCAAGCGGCCCATTGACGCTCTTCGGGAAGCAAAAGACTGTCGCAGTATTAAATCCTCAGCGCCAAGAAGGGTTTGCAACAACAGACGAAGGCAACCGCCGCACTGTCCTCATCGCGACTATGGAGTACGAAATTGAGGACTGGGCTCTCAAGATCAAAATCGGCGGTCTGGGTGTTATGGCATCTCTTATGGGCAAGAACCTACAGCATCAGAATCTTATCTGGGTGGTGCCTTGTGTTGGTGGGCTCGAATACCCCCTTGACCAGGTCGCTGAACCTATGGAGGTTACGATTATGGGACAGCTTTACCACATCAACGTGCAGTACCACCGATATCAGAACATTACATATGTGCTGTTGGATGCCCCTGTCTTCCGAGCACAAACAAAGAATGAGCCCTATCCCGCCCGCATGGATGACATGGACAGTGCGGTATATTATTCGGCGTGGAACCAGTGCATTGCTGAGACCATGAAGAGGTTCCCGGAGATCGATCTCTACCACATCAATGATTACCATGGCACCCTTGCTCCACTCTATCTCCTCCCCCACATTGCGCCACCCTGCTGCCTCTCGCTCCACAACGCTGAGTTCCAGGGTCTTTGGTCCATCAAGCGCTCAAACGATATGGAAGAGATCTGCCGGGTGTTCAACCTCAGCCAGGAGATTGTGAAGAAATACGTCCAGTTCGGCGAGGTGTTCAATCTTCTCCACGCGGCTGCTAGCTACCTTCGTATCCATCAACGTGGCTTTGGTGCCGTTGGTGTGTCAAAGAAGTACGGAACGCGCGCGTTTGCCAGGTATCCCATTTTCTGGGGACTCTCCAAGATCGGCTCACTACCAAATCCTGATCCCTCAGACACCGCTGTGTGGCACAAAGACGACAAGCTGCCAGACACTGTTCCTATCGATATGGGAGCTGAGGCTCAAAGAGGCATGCTCCGGACCCAGGCTCAGGAATGGGCTGGTCTACAAGTCGACCCCAATGCCGAACTCTTCGTTTTTGTTGGACGCTGGTCTATGCAAAAGGGTGTCGATATCATCGCTGACGTCTTCCCTTCGATTTTGGAGAAGAATCCAAAGGCACAGCTCATTTGTGTCGGTCCAGTTATCGATCTCTATGGCAAATTTGCGGCACTCAAACTTCAGCGACTCATGGAGCTCTATCCAGATCGTGTCTGTTCGAAGCCGGAGTTCACGATGCTGCCACCCTACATCTTCAGTGGTGCCGAGTTTGCGCTAATTCCATCCCGTGATGAACCCTTCGGACTTGTTGCGGTTGAGTTTGGGAGAAAGGGTGCGTTAGGTGTAGGATCACGAGTAGGTGGCCTCGGTAATATGCCTGGATGGTGGTTCACGATTGAGAGTACTTCGACAAAGCATCTTATCCGACAATTCCAGGGCACGATCAAGACTGCCATGGCTGCATCCCAACAAACGAGAGCTGAGATGAGAGCTCGTTCCTCTGTCCAGCGTTTTCCGGTTGCCCAATGGATCCAGGATCTTGAGAAACTGCAGTCCGGTTCCATCAAGGTCCACGATAGTGTGGCCGGGGCGCGTGCCAACAAATCGCCTGGCATGAGCACGCCTGCCATCCTAAGCCCGCTGCCATCGGCTCCTGGCTCGACATTCACAACGCCTGCAAACACTCGGCCGTCCAGTCGAATGGGCAGTCGCGTTGGCAGTCGCGTCACCAGCCGAGCCTCCAGTCCCATTCGTGAGGAAGTTCCAGATATGCCCAACCAGTTCGGGCACCGTCGTAGCGCCAGCTTCTCGAACGTTCGACGTCTCGCTCGTCCACCGCCTCTCGGCTTGGTCCACTCCCCATCTCTCAGTTCTCTGGCAAGTTCCCCCTTAAGCCACGATCAGGAAACGGGAACTGGCTACAATCTCTTCCCAATCCCTAGCCACCAAAGCGGAGTCGACTCTCCTGACTTTAACGAGCACTTGGCACACTCTAGAAGCTCTAACGACCTCCGAAGAGGCGTTGGAAAATCTCATTTCTCTAGACTTAATTTGGCTCGACGGAGTTCGCAAGACTCTATAAACTCCCATGCATCTTCTAGCTCACCGACCAGATGGGGAACGCATACGCCTGCCCTATCACAGCCATCTTCCAGTCAGACTCTACGCGAAAGACCATCAATTCTTAGTTTGAGCTCTGTTGTTGGCGATAAGAAAGACTACCGCATGCAGAATGTCGAGCCATTTTTCACGGACTCTCAGGGTGTGTATGAGAAGCAGTTCGACAAGCTTCTCGGCAGTCTTAACGGCAAAACCTCGACGAACGAACTCTGCATCGAAGAGTTCATCACTAAGTCAGAGAAGAAGTGGTTTAGTCGCTTCTACGACGCTAAGCTCGGCATCAAAACTCCACTCGCAAAGGTTACTCCAGTACGCTCAGGGAACTCAAGTGCTAGTAGCAATTCAGGAAGCCGTCGAGCCTCCATTGACTCAGGCACTCTCGTCGACGAATTTGAGCTCGGCTCAAACTATACACCACCACGCGGCTTCAAGAAGCTCATTCAGTACAAAGTCGGTGATTGGCCTATATACGCCTTCCTTCTCGCCCTCGGACAGATCCTCGCTGCCAATTCTTATCAAATCACGCTTCTGTCCGGCGAGATCGGTCAAACAGCCACTAAACTCTACATCGTAGCTTCCATCTACCTAGCTGCTTCAATACTCTGGTGGACGGTCTTCCGTCTCGTACCATCGCGCTACGTTATCGCTCTTCCATTCATCTGCTACGGTATCGCATTCTTCATCCTAGGCATGGCACCTTATGGCCGTACCTTCAAAGCCCGCGGCTGGATTCAAAACGTAGCTACCGGTTTCTATGCGCTTGCGTCCGGCTCAGGCTCCTTGTTCTTCGCGCTAAACTTTGGATCAGAAGGTGGTACTGCTTCCTACACTTGGGTTTTCAGAGCTTGCGTCGTGCAGGGCACGCAGCAAGCTTACGTCACAGTGTTGTGGTATTGGGGATCTTACCTTTCCAACGTATCCGCTATGGGACAAAGCTCGTCCGGATTCGCCAGTTCGCCGTATATCACCGCTGTCACGACGCCCGTTGCTATACTCCTTGCCTTCATTGGCGTTGCACTGTTCCTTGGACTACCAGAATTCTATCGTTCATCTCCTGGCTCAGTTCCCTCGTTCTATCAATCGCTCCGCCGCCGCAAGATCATCCTCTGGTTCTTCGTCGTCGTCATCATTCAGAACTACTTCATGAGTGCTCCCTATGGAAGGAACTGGACATATCTCTGGAGTTCTGAACTTGTTCCTGCGTGGAGTATCGGTGTCCTGGTTGTTGTCTTCTTCGGCGTTGTCTGGATCGCACTCTTCGCTATCTTCCAGCGCCTCAGTATCGAGCATTCCTGGATTCTACCCATTTTTGCTATTGGTCTAGGTGCTCCGAGGTGGGCACAGATGCTTTGGGGTGTGAGCGGAATGGGGCTGTATCTTCCGTGGGCTGCTACTCCTGCTATTGGCGCGCTGCTTGGACGCGCACTATGGTTATGGCTAGGTGTATTGGATGCACTACAAGGCATTGGCCTAGGCATGATTTTGTTGCAGACGATGACTAGGTTCCACGTCGCATTTACACTCACCGTTGCCCAAGTCATAGGCTCTATCGCTACGATTGTGGCTAGGGCAACTGCACCCGATCGCCTCGGACCTGGATCCGTCTTCCCCAACCTTGCGCTGTCGACGGACGGACTGGGCAATGGAGTGTTTTGGGTCGCACTCCTGCTTCAGGGTGTTGTGTGTATCGGCTTCTTTGCTTTTTACCGCAAGGAACAGCTGTTCAAGCCTTAGATCGGTTGTTTGTGTCCATCCCGTTTTTAATAATTTTCTTCTTTTCCTTGGCTGGTACTCCTTTCTATACGCTATATTCCCCTTTGTATACATTTTCTGGACAGGCTGCTGGTGTCGCTTTACCTGTCGGGCTGGGGACATATCATAAACATGCTTGTATATGTATAGACATAGATTTAGACTCTGAGGTGTAGATATATTTGTCCTCGATGGTCAGCATATGATTTTGAGATCGCAACTTTTACTCTTAATTTCTTAAATATATATAGTTCTGGTAATATACTTCTCATGATTTATCCGGCAATCTTTTCACTACAAGCAGCCCCCACACACATTAGGTTCGAGATAACGTCCTGTAGAAGTAAAAGCCTTTGGTAAGAGAAAAAGAAGAGAACAGAATAAAGCTTGACGCGCAGGGTGGATTTCCTCTCTCTCTCTCTCTCCTCATTCGACGATAATGGCTTTGTGCTTGTCTGGGATGTGGACAGAAGCTGGCTGTGGAATGGTACGCCTGTAGAGTATCTGAGAGTGTAGTTGGTGACCCAGGGATAGTTTGGAATATGCTGGTTGAGCAGGGATGCTAAATTCATGGAATGATTGATGTACTACGCAGTCCTACTGGTTTCCACCAGACCTATTCCAGCCTATGCACTTGCAATTCAAGTATACATATATTTCCAGAAGTCTCTTCAGCCCAACCTACATCCAAAGTTCCAGTAGTATTCCACGGACTTTGCCTACTAATAATCATCACCTTATGCATAGACCCGTCGTCATCATCTATCGGAGCGATATCGCTGCCCGCCCAGCCTGTCACGTGTACCATTTAATTTCACTATGCACTATTGTAGTTAGCCTATACTACATCCTATATATAGTAATCTACGGAGCCCTAAGCTCCGTAAAGCTTTCTCACTCTTTCAATATACTCAGTCTCCTAGCATGATTGACTCTCTCTCTCACTACGTGACACAACCTGCCTGTCTCTGCCACATCGCGCTTTCATTAATGATTGCTCTCGTCCTTAATACCTCGTGGATCTCTTCCATGGATATGTAAAGCTGGAAGTAGTAGCCTCCTGCGGCACTAATTAACTACTAGGTCTTGTTATCGGGATAGTGATAGTAGTGATAGAGTGCAGACGAGAGGTTTCGAGGTTATGGCTGTGACGTCCGAGGCGACCTGCGCGCAGGAGAGTTTCAGGGGAAATCCATTGCCGAGAGAACATTTAGCGTGCCTCGAGTCCTTACGACAGTTCGATCGGGCTATAGGAATCCGTAGAAGTCCTCCGAACATTTTGCATCATCACGGCTTCTTAGGCCACTTGACTAAACGATCCATTTCTTTTCGAACGTGTCCAAGTGACCCACCGACTCGTACAGGTCGCCATACTGCTTGTATGGCCCAAACTAGAGCTTATGTTTTAGAAAGACAGAAGAACGCGTTGATCAGATTGAGGCATGTCATTTTTCCCATTTAGTTTTTCTTTCCCGGATCGCCTTCTTGTTCTTAGGTGTGTATCTAAAATATGCGCGCTAGGTTTTGCGATATGGAAGTGAGGTATGACCACATTTTTTGGCAGTCCGTATACTGCTCGTATACAGTCAAGCGGCAAAAGTTGAGAGTCAAGCCAATGACGAAGCCAAGGACAGTCAGTACGATGCGGTGCACCTCAACTAATGGATTTTCAGACCCAAAGAGATGCACATCTGACAGAAATTGACTCACTAGAATAGTAAAGTTCCGACATAGCGACCCGGAAAGTCGTTCACAACAACACGAAGAGCACTGGAATTAATAATTTTGGTGCAACACTCCCTGCACACGTAGCACAGGTAGCCATTCGGAATGTCGTGCAATATCCCAAGGGCTAATCTACCAAAGAACTAGAACAATTTATGCGTACCTCTCAAGATCTTGACGACGCACAAAGTATCCCTTGAGGGTCTGCTTCGACCTCTACTGTTCAGTGTCACGTGTACCGATAGGTTGGTACTACACGCTAGCACTATTGTAGCTAGTCTGTATAGGCCTTCAGTGTATATATAGGAGCTCTCTGCCCTTAGAGCTCTCTACAGCTTCCTCTCTCTCTTCAATATACTCTGTTGTAGCATGCCTACTCTCTCATTTCACTCGTGACATTCAGTAACAGTAGGCTTTCAGTGCTGTTCCAGACTATATAGGATTCTGGAGCATTTCATATCGCTTGCCCCTAGGGTGTGAAATGAAAACCGATGGTGACCAATAGAGTGAGAAGACGAGCGCTCCGAGTTAGACTTGAAGAGAATTGTAGGAAAGAGACACGATGCCTTTGGATGTTAAGAAAGCGTATCATGGTTCGATATGTAGCTATGATATCCAAGCAACACGGTTTAATAAATGAGGTCTTCATTTGAGGGTGACCGTCGTCTTGAATTTCTACATAAGAGGCGACCTATTATCAAGGTCATCATTTGAAAAGCAATGACTCTGAACGCGGGACTCGGTAAGATAAGGAAGCACTAGGCGTCACTTCCATGGGAATGTTGAAGCCAAGGTTCGCGTGTAGAGATACGCGGGACGTTGAGAGAGTTGGAAGACGCATGTGCTTCGCGATCCTGCGCTGCACAACATCATTCAGCAAACACGGCAAGGCGTTTCAAGGTATGTATAAAAAAGAGGTGGGGATTTATAGAGTTACACAGCTAAACTTTCTAAGGTTTGAAGCTTCAAGATGGCATATAGAAAGGAAATCAGAGTTAGCCAGCATTGGTGGACGACAACTTCTTGGGACTATTGATGAGGAGTTGTAGAGTTGTAAAGTGGTGGAAAGACCAACGACAGACGAGGTAAGGATTTCTATCAAGCTTTCCACTTATGTACGTGATGATTCAAAGCTGTCGACTTTCAATGTGTGAATCCCTATTTAATATCGCCTCCAGGATAGTGAGCATGAAGCGTGCTATGAGTGTAGCATGCCCTTTTGAAGGTGCATCATTCTTAAACAACCGCAATGAGACAAGAGTGGCGGTGTTGCTTAGGAATTGGTGGGCGAAGGGCTCCTTTTTGAGGGCGAGGATAGAGAGGAGGAATTTAGCATTCGCAATAATCTTCATGCTCGATCGTGCTATGCGCTATTCCTATTACGCGCTGGCGCAGTCAGCGCGGTATCTTAATTTCTCACCTCGAATAGACGCCAACAACTACTTCTTACTTAACCCTTCCCAATTACTAAATGTAGGACTATGTAAGCTTTAGAGAGATATTTGCTGTGAGCTATATGCATAAAAATGTATATTTTCTCCCTAGCCCTCATAGGGACGACAGGAAGCCCGCTCCAAGAACGGCTACGCTCATCAGCCTTCAATACAAATGTGAATCTACCGAAAGAGGAATACGAATCTAAACCTCAAAGCTTCGTCTTCGTGCATTTACATCTTCCACCACACACGACTCCTCTCTATCCTTTAGACCCAAAGCGCCTCGCTTCATAATAATCGAACAGAACATCTACTCGCCTACCTTCTTCCTCCCAACCCAACCTACCGAGTCCAACCCACTCTCAACCTCAACCCAGGCTCACGGGATACTCCCCCACGACACGTACGCCAAACGTGCGATCTGAGACACTGCCGCCCTCACGAGCCTTGTTACTCAGATTAATGCGAATCCCTGTTCTACCGAATCATGCATTGTCAACTCGGGAGGTAAGCGAAGGCAAAATCGGTGAGTTTGCGACTTCGGTTGAACATCAGGCAGAGATAGGTGTTTGAATAGAGGCGTGATATGCAGCCTTGCGTTCCAGTCACAGAAGGAGTATCTGCCGGTATCCACAAGGTGAACGCTAGAAACCAAATCACTCCACATGGAAGATACGTATCCGTCGCAAAAGTTGCGAAACCAAGCGAATCGCGCTATTTTGGTACCAAGAGTAAAAGTCAAGCACCAGCTTTCATCGCAGCGGCCGCGTTTCCTGGTACCTGTCCCGAGCTACACATGGCTTCTCGTGAACAGAGTTCAATAGACAGCTGTCTAAACCTTCTCTGCCGTCCTGTGCCGTTGGACACTTCTAATTGCGAAATGTTCCACTTGCAACCCAAATACCAGGTCGCCTGCAATACACCCCACGCATATGAAAACCCCATGATAGGCCCATTTCATCTTTCCTAATATTGCGGCATCATATTGGATACTACTACCCCTTACGGAAAATGTATATACTTCACCACTCGCATATCTAACACTACCTCGCCAACTAGTACTATAGCCTACGGGGAAAGTGCGGATCTATGCTCATGCAAATCGCGACAACCGTGATAAGGCTGAAAGCAAACCGCCAAGATAGATATGCGGGCGAGAGATTTAGAAGGAAACCTGGATTGTAAGACGTGGGGCTAGATCCATTGTGGAAATTCGGACGGGTTGAAAAGCGAAAGGGGAACTATGAAAGAGGGAGAAAATTGCCCTGGGGAGTCACGAGAACACACAGCATGTCGAGACGAGGAAGCAGAAGACAGACTGAAGTGAAATATAGCAATGAAGCAGCGCAATATATCGGGGTATTTCCTACGAAGGTATCTCTTCTTTCGCGCCGAGACCTGCAAGCCTCCTATCAAAGGCCAAAGTGATGGCTCAATAAAATTTCAAGATCATCCAAGCCCAATCTAACGAAAACTCCAAGTCAGTCCACATTGCACGCATGCCGCACTTTTGTACCCGCCAAAAACACCCGCCCGCCGTCTAATGTCGTGAAATAGTGTAAGAAGAGAAATGGAATGAACTAAAACTACAAGTAACAGGAGGAGCAGGTAGTGGGGTTATGAACAGAAGATAGATTAGCCTATCACCATAGCCCTGCTAGGCTAAACGCTGGGGCGATAAGGATGTGTAGTAGAAAGGGTGTGGAATTAAGGGAGTAGTGAGAGCATATCCAGATGTCCAGTCTTTCCCGAGAGGTAGCGGTAGATAAATGATGGCCTGCACCTCACACTTTATGTGTGGGTTATCCTGCTCCTTCTTTCTCGTCCCTTATGAGGCGTTTCCTGCCAGCTCCGCCTCCACGTACCGCGGCCAAGTATTGGTGAAGACAAGATACTTGATACTCTCGAATGCGGCATCGAACACATCCTCCGTAAATTCGCTCGGCACAAAGCTCTTGGTGCTCGACGTGCTGGCTGCGCTTGAGGTGGTGCTGTTAGAATCCATACTCATGGGCCTCGTGTCCTCCCATGGACATACGACGTTATCCCTGCCTGAGGGGCTCGTTGGTGTGTTGCTGCGACTCGGAGGCTTGTACGGGTCGTACTCGAGGGTGGAGAATGTGTTTTGCAGCGATCGGAAGATCTTGTACTCGATGTTGATGGGTGTCTCCGCCGATAAGGGGTCGACAAGTGTGAAGAAGATAAGCGAGGCTTCGGTGAACATCTGCCGGCGTTGCGCTGTCGTTACAGTTGTAAGTGGAGCCCATTTCTGTCGGAAGTTGCGAACTTCGCGCAAGAAGATGACGTTCTCAGCGGTGAACTCCCGGGATGCGGCCCAGTCTATCAGTCCTTCAATGTTGTGGTCGATGCTGGATTCGAGGGCTTGCATGGAGGCTTTGGGCTTCAGTTCCCTGCTGAGCACTACCTGCGCACCCTTGTTCATTGATGAGTTGGAGCGAGTAGAGGTGAGAGTGTTGGTGTCTGCCGACTTTGTTGATGATGCTGATGATGATGCAACAGATGATCGGCGGGATTGTGCTTTCCATGCTTCGCGAAGAGGGATGAGGATGAGGACTTGCTGACAAACAAGTAGGGAGGGAATGAACCTGCCATCATTACGTTAGCCACCAAATCTCAGCCTTGCTTTGTTCGACCGTTGCGAAAAAAGTACAAAACGAAACTGAGTCTGCTGTCGGCAGCCCCTAATGGGCGTTAAGGATAGAGTCATACAAAGATGAAAATATCAGAACAGATAGAAGCCGATGCAAAGAGATTTCGAACGTACCATCCGGCAGGCGCAAAGAACCTATTAATAGAGGTCATAGCGGAAATTTTTGAATAAGTGAACGCCATCCATAGCGGTGTGCCGGGTAAACTACACAACCAAATTTAGCACGTTGCAGATACGAGGAATGAAGGATTGAGGCATACCCAGCGAGAACTGCAAGTCTAGTCTGCCATGCCCAGCCATGGATATCTTGGACTCGTCGAATTTTCCACAAGATCCATGGGCCAACAACAGCTGTCCAGAATAGCTGGACGAAGATGGAAGGCACCCTATGATACTGTTTAGTGAAAGATCCAACTTGAGATTCGGGAAACATACCATTCGGCACCTCTGCGGCACTGTATCGCACCTACTATTGGACCAAAGGCTCCATACGTGGCGTGAAATCGTCGCGAGCCAAAGAAGAGGATCACAGCAGGAATGAATGAAACCACCAGTCCTGCGATGGTGCCAACGTACACTTTGCAGGCAGCATCGAGGCTGAGCCAGGCTTCCCACAAGCCTTTAGGCGTGTAGGAAATCCTCTTCTTGCGAGCACCCTCGAGAAAATTTCTTCGAAGGCGATTCTGACTCTCATATGCAGTCAATACTCTTGCGTTGCATGCTAATTCGAGTCAGTCAATTTGACATCTAGAAAGACTACGTGTCATACCTTGGAAGAAAGCCATTCCAGATGGAAGGAAGACAGACATAACCCAGAACTCTGCCGAGCACGGGAAGCGACCATTGAGTGGGTATACCAGGAGTACGAGGACAAGGTAGACATGAAGAATCGAGACGGCAGAGAAGACGATCTTGAGGCTCCTAATCCGGACAGCGAAGACAGTTCGTTGACGATTGAGCAGGTATAACTCTCCGGCTAGAACAATGGTATAAACAATGGCAGCAACAACGTATAAGAAGCCAAGGGCATCAAGGTTGGGACGGCCGCCATCGATAATGCGTGGAAGGAGGATAGGTGCCATTGTGACCATAACGTGTCAAACTGCTTATGGGCAGTGTTTAGAAGGGCGATGGGGAATAAGGTGTCGACATTCAGGCCTGAGTGCTCTAAGTAAAGACTGAAGGACAGAAAGGTGTGCGCGGAGGGGCGAAAAGAGCGGCGAGGTCCAAGAGAGCGGATCGGAGGTCAGGTGCGAGTTACATAAGCGAGTGTCGGTGTGTGAGGTTGATGAGGCGTGACGAGTGCTCGGTGAAAGAGAAGGGATGATCGTGCAAGGGAATCAAGGTAGTCTTGAGTAGCAGCAGACAGCAGACATGAACAAGTTTAGCATCAGCTATGTGGATCAGGCGGCAAGGGAGGTCTTGTCGAAGAGGCTTCGATCGGATGCTGCCGAGACAGAGCAGCACAGGCAGCACGGCGTCCCTTCCTGGGTCACGTTGTGCCTGGTGTGTCTGAAAGGGAAAGTGAGGGACTCGTGAACGGCGGGGGGTGGTGTTACAGAGGGCGCCATGGGGACACAGACTGCTACCTTGCCATACCGGTGCGCACAACTGGCCTGCACGCGCGACAAAAAGGACATTTTAGGGCCGCGCGCGGCGCGCGTACGGGTCCAGCTTGAGAACTTGAATTAGAGTGGTGATGCCCTAGTGGTGTTGAGGGCTGCTTTGATGTTCAATGCAGGGGATCATCGGGGATGGGTGCGCGTACTGGCGTGTGCACGTACCGAGAGTGTGAACGATGAGGCGGGGAACGTTTGGGCTTCGGCTCGCTAAAGCTGCTTGTTTGCCGGCTCAAATAGCGCACTGAAAGCCTGCTTGCAGGTGCTCTTTCGGGCAGCGTGCCGCCTAATGCCCCTGGCTGCTGATTGAATGCCTGCGTCCACCACTATCACCACCACCACCACCACATCCCTCTGCATTTGCGACGCCAGCTTCCACTTCTACTACTACTACTACTACTACCACCACCATATCTCTTTGCATTTGCACTGCACTACGTAATCGAGCATATCCACCCGATGCACAGGCCACTTGTACATCAACCTTCCTTCATGGATGTCCTGTTTCAGTCGCTGCACCCGTCTTCCGAGCGTCGTCTTGCTCATGCAATGTGCCGCAATGCCATCCCTCGCAATTAACCCAGTCAAGGGACGTCGCTTATTTCTCTCCTGTCAATCCATCCAAGAGCATCAAGGTTTCATATTGTATCTTCTAGAACTTCCATCGCGCCCCCTCGCGTCCTGTCAACGTGTACCTTTACGCCTTGTCTATGCGAACGTCCTGTCTGCTTCTATTGCTTGCCGTTCCCCCAGACATTTCTTGAACGATGGCGCACACGCTATGCTCGACATGGACGCAAAAACCGGGTTAGAAGAGCAGATGTGGTGGAGAAGATGCGATGAGACATGTGCTCAGCTGTACATGACGGCTAGCGGGGCCTTGCACGATCTCGTCCTGCACACCTCGGGGAATATACGTCCATATTCATGAATTCTATATATACCAGCATATACTGTACATACAGCAGCGATAGTGTTGCCCGATTGCTTATCGATTGCTTGGCGATTGCTTGTTGGTCGATGTGGTCGACGGCGGCGCGTACTTTGCAAGCTTACGTGCACACAATCTTCACTCAGATCCATTGATACATTACCACCACTGTCGGCTGTCCTCCAAGGCTAGTATCACAGACAGTTGATAAGATGTCTGATCGACCTTCGACCAGGAAGCTGGAGCGGTCGTTCCAGAGAACGAAGGGTTCCTCGAACATGCGCACGCCTCTTCTTAACCTCAATAAGACATGGTATTCATGCCACCATCTTCGAAACCAGTCAATCGTTCCATGCGAGACCAATCGTCTTGCTTCGTTGACAAGGAAAGCAGCAGTATCAGGCAGGAGCTTGTAGAATCACCACCCGTCAAAGCCACCAGGTACGACAAACCGCAGTCACGAATCCAAACTACACGCCAATAGGCCCCGTCTTCACCCCGCCTTCATTCTATCTGAGGCAAACTTAGCAAATGCGTATGCGGCTTCCCGTTGACCCCAATTTACACAACGGCTCCTGTGAAACACGATGGCGGCCATTCAGTGAAAGGTTTGATGTGCAACCTTGCATTCTGTCTCCATCGTGCGAGTCTTATCGAGGAAACTTCCTCGGGCTCGAGCTGAATACATGCTTTGTTATCAGCTTGCCTCTAGCTCTTTCTTAATGGGGTTGCTGAAATCCTCACTTCTGCTCGACCAGTCTGCCCTTCACGTTTCTGCCTCAGAAAGCGAAGATCAAACAACGCTGCAGACTTTGCTTCAAACGCTACCAGCCTTCTTCCTCTAGGTTTCCCTCCCGCACGCGCACAAATTCTGACGAATACAGGCATTGCATGTTGTAGTTCCTTAGGGGTTTCTTAGCCGTCGCTCCGCAACGCTTGCTTGTCATAACGATGGTCAAGAAAGCACATCCAGTGTACCACCATCTCCAAATCCCCTATCGATCGGTACCACGTGCCATATGCTATAAGACTCTCTGATACACGAGACAGCTACTTCTAATGCCGGCATACTGACCAGCTCAGCCTAACAGGGTCTGTTCTTAAAGGTGCAGGATTTGTGTCCACAGGGCTGGGCTTCATGTGCCATTCGAACACTAAAACCTTTGACAGCCATTAATAATCGCTTCTCATTCAGTGTCAAGAGTGATTTTGCATTAGTTGAACCTACTTTTTCCTGTATAATAGCATGAAATCCATTCCATCTAATCTATTTTGAGTCTTGAAAGTATCTCCCGATCACTATTGCGGCACCAGTAATCGCATTGTAAGAGATTTATCCCAGATACATCTGACTAATTTAAGCGTGTTGAACGATTCTTCCTGTAATTCGTTCAGAGAGACGAAGATCGTGCTTCTCCAAACCAATTGTTGCATCAATTCTCCGATATTACCCGCTCTTAACATACCTGTAAATACAAAAGCCCCGGCTTTTCGTCGTATCCACAAGGTTTATGGGTGTTAATTTAGGTGGATAGTACCTCGGTTAGCACCTTCGCTCTCAACTCGCACATTAATCTCTTTGAAATACAGAGGGCAATGGCATCGATAGTGCAAGAGTGTATAGGCTTTGTGTACTATAGCGAGTGGTGAACGATATCAACCAATCAAAAAATGCACTGGCTGGAAATTGGCTAGCGCCGGATGTATTTCGAGAACGGCCCTGGTGATCTCCCCCACATTGCGACTTTCTCGTCTTTGCATATATATCAAACATTCAAATCCCTAGCTGTATTTACTTCATATTCACGAATCCAGCTTACAGACTTGCCTGCCAGTCCCGGCACTTTTGACTTCTTATGGATTCGCAGAGGCTGAGGTCGTCTCTGGAAGGTTATGTATTTCATCGATTCAATACTTCTTCCCCAATTGCGTTCTTTAGATCTATACACTCTCCTGTATTTACATTTTCTTGTGCAGTGAGGCGGCTCCTCGAACCGTTTTCCCAGTCCAATCCTCGAGTTTCTCCATCGCCGTTCACGAGTGTTACTAACACACCCAGCCACACTCGTCTCGCGAACCTGAAGTGAGACGGACTCCGAGGGACAGTGCATCATCCCGCAACCGCTGAGTTGCTCAATTCTCCCATTGGCCCCACCGCCTATGTTTGGTGAGGTCTCTACTGCAACATCCCTGCTCGGAGACCGACCAAAATACACTAACCGCTTCTGGTTATGCCGTGCTCACACAACCGCGAACTTTCAACTCTTTATGGTAATGTCGCGATAGTTGTAGGGCTACCAAGGATATAAATGTAGACATTTAGCGGTAGGACCGTGTTGGAGCCGCAAAGCCACTCTCAGAACCCAATTCAGCCTCTCCCGGGACATTCCCACATTTCGCTTCGGGGACTACTCAGCGGTCGTAGACAAGGTTGCTGATGCCATCAACAGCCTTATGAATATGAATTATGTCCTTCATTTTTCTTTCCGCTACAATCCCAAACTTCCCAACAGCTTGCCGCCCTCACCAGTCTCTCCCCACTTTAATACAGCACGGCAGGACCGACCATCCACTCGTTTGATATTCCTACAAAATGCCCGCTCTCAGCCTTCGTACGCGATCCACCTCAACCCCACTCTCACCTACCTCTCTGGCGCTTATCATCATCGGCTCCATTTGCGCACTCGTCGCAATAATCACTATCTGCATCATCTTTCCTCGCCTCCAGCTATATTTCCAGGCCAAAGGCGCAGACCAGCAATCTTACCGTAACGTTCACCCCAAATGGAGTTCCTCTCAAACATCATCTCGCACCAACAGTTCGGAAGGGTCTTTCAAGCACCTCATCTCTAAGCCTGCAGAAATGAGCGAAGCCCCGTTCAGGAAGGAATATGTCATTGAAGTGGGGCATATGAGCCCCCATAGCTCGACAGAATCCCTTGCATTGCCTGCTCGGCCAGTCTCTATTGTATCACCACTGGAGCGCGAAAGATACTCCTTGTACCCAGCCACTCCATCTCCCTACCCCGCTACGCCTTCGCCATCTACAACATATTTCACGACACCATCTCCCTCTATGGTACACACCACCGCTCCACCGCTTCCCTCGCCGGCTTTCACCTACGCATCCGGGGAACTCTCACCTACACCCACAACCTTTACTTATTCGAGGATTTCCATGCCGGCGGTGCAAGAGGCTACCCAGATGAGCTTTACGAGAGCTGCGGTTAAGAAACTTGGCACGATTCGGAAGAGTAGGAGGATGAGGATTAAGAGGACAGTAGATGTGAGGATTAGTAATCATACTAATCATGGGAGTCCAATCAGGGTTGGGAGGCCAGAGGCGCGGTGGTGAAAGATTATGGACAGTATTTGGCCTATTCGAAAATGTTCTGTTAGTCCGACTTTGAATTTGCTCATATGACGCTTCTGTGGATCGCCACTTGAGGTCGGCAGGTAATCGTTCAACTTCGGAGCATATATACCCTCGGAGCTTCTTTGTGTATGCTCAGCAAGCAGTCCAACATCTTCTTGTGTTATGGAAATGCATTGTATCATATTATCACGTTTCATTTCCTCACCATTCATTTTCTTTTCAGTCTGAGAAGGACTCAGCATTATACCCCGAGACTTCAGTTACGGCGTTTGTACAACTCTTCCATAGTTACAAGAAAGTTCTTTAGGATCTAGTGTTTTGCGTTTTGTATATGAGTAGGAAACATGATAACTAAGAAGCGGAGCTTGTGGGTGGGATCGAGGCACGATGAGACAAGAGATATGTAGATCGATCGTTATTTATGAATTATATCGCTCTAAATTCCTGTTAAATAGTCTATGATATTGCGCATTACTGATGCATAGTACTTGAGAGCATACAGAACTTGAACTATAAGCTAGAAGCTAGCAGCAACTCAGTTCTTCAAATGTACGCTCCAGATGTATTTTTTACCATGGTCAAATCAAGTGCGTGGTTCCTTCTTGAACCCTTGCCATCTAGTTGATAGGGTTTCCACTAAAAGAAAAAGAATACTTTTGGTCTCCTGGTATTATATGCTATCTAGTCAGATAAATATTGCACAATATTACACCTTAGAAGACATGGATTCGGTGGCTAACTAAGGGATTCATTCTATAAGAAATTCGCCTTCAAATTTCCGTATGGACCCCAAATATTGTCCGTAGAATTTATCCGGACAGTTGATACTGCTACGAGAATTTGCAAGTCCAACTGCAACATAGTCTCCAGCTTGGGCGCCTAATTTTACGCCCGACTTCCTCCAACCGTAAGCAACGACACATGCGTTATTCACCTCCAGGACGTAAGTTGCAGCTTCAAAGCCAAGCTTGCTGATATGGGCGCCTTGAAGCACTTGGAGCACATTTGCGCAGTCGGGTCCGGATTGTTTGGTAGTAGAACGGAGATGACTGACATAGCCTCTTCCTTGTATCGACTTTTGCCGTCGTGAAAAACAATGTTTCTTCCTTTCTCTTTCAAAGTCATATTGGCCACCAACTTTCCTTTTCTCAATTTTGAATATCTCATGCGATAAAGTCACTTCATTGCTTCCAACTTCATCCCACATATTCACTACGTTAACTTCATCCTTTTTCACGCACACGTTCGCCTCTACACAATAGATGGAAGTCGTACCCCCAGCAGGTATGGAAGTCCATCGCTTCAACGACGCGCCAGAGGCGGTTTATCAGTCGCCTCCATACCCTGCAAACAAAACTTCACACGCTTATGTGCGTTCAGCCTGCCCCGAATATAGTGGAAAAGATGCGAAATACCTTGAGATGAACGATGCGATAGGAAGGTCTAGTGATTCAAAAAGAAAGAACTCAAGGCGGAAATGGTGTATTGTTGGGATGGTAGTTTTAATTGTAATATTGGCTGGTTTAGGAGGAGCCATTGGAGGAGTGCTCGCGCATAATAGCAGCAAGAAGCCCACGTACGTTCGGATAATCCTAGTCCGGCTACCAGCCTTCTCTAATGCCGTAGCAGCAATACCGTAGAAGCAATAACCCCATCATCCTCGACTACCATCGCACCAACATCTTCTCCCACCTCTCAAAGTACATGTCACAGCAGTGTCTGTACGCGCATGCTAAACGCCGTATCTTTTGACTCGGAACAAATGATTATTTCCGGCGTTGGTCCTACTAACGGCTTCTTGTACAAGGCTTACAAGGCGCTCAACGCCGACCCTTATTGGGAACCAAAGTGGACGACTGAAAGCGGTAATTTCAAATATCCTCCCACTGTCATTTCTTCAGAAGCTGGTCGCATGGATGTCCTGGGCGTAAACGTCAAAAGCGAAATGTGCGAGCGGCACTGGACCAGCTCCGAGGGATGGAGTGAAGACTGGGTATGCATAGGCGGCATTTTCTCTTCTGGGCCATCTGTTGCCTCCTGGGGTCCTGGCCGTCTCGATGTCTTTGGTCTGGGCAGAGATGGGGATATGTTCCATCGAACACATCTCCCCGATAAGGGCTGGGAAGCGCAAGAAGACTGGGACCCAGAGGGTGGGCCGGGTGGTGCATTCCGATCTGAGCCTTCTGCTGTGTCGTGGGGGCCGCAGAGAATGGATGTAGTCGCCGTGGGGCCTGATAATGCGGTTTGGATAAAGACATGGGACCAGGTTTGGACGCCATGGACTAGTGTGAATGGCACGTTGAAGAGCGGCACCGGACCATTCATGGTTTCGAGTGGACAGTACCGTCTGGATATCTTTGGCATTGGCCCCGATGGTGCGATTTGGACTACAAATTTCAACAAAACGCAATGGTCGGAATGGAAATCATTGGGGGGCAGCTTTGCAAGTGAGCCTGTAGCAGTGGTCTCAGACCCTAATAGTCTTGAACTGTTTACAGTGGGCACGGAAGATGGCGAGCTATGGCATCGTAGTGCAGTGGGAGATACTTGGAGCGAGTGGGAGTCGTTGGGAGGGACCTGCAATACGGCGCCAACCGCCGTATCGCTGGCAAGCAAGGATGTGGCGGTGTTCTGTGTTGATTCCAAAAACGAGATGTCATATAAGGCTCTCCAAGGAGGTGTTTGGGGCAATTGGAACTCTCTCGCGGGAGCCTTTTCGCTTGCTCTATAACCGTTAAAATGTAAGATAATAACATTCAAGTTTCCGTACCTTTTTTCTTCATTTGGGAAATCTAGACAAAACCGCTATCGCGAAATCTAGAAGATAACGTAGGCTTATGTGGTTGAAGTGGCAATGCATTTGTGAAGATCTGCCTAGCAGACAAGTACAACCAAAATTGTGGAAGGTCAGGATCAAGTGTATCCGTGGGCGACATACGACATGAAAATACACTGGCAGCTCTGAAACTCTACCACTGCTTCTAGATTCGTAGTGGTTTTGAACCGAAATGCAATTATGGAAAGAAGTAGCACTATTCTCACAATGTACCGTCTATTATAAACTGATCGATGCCTGCCTACGTAATCATAGCTTTCTTATCACACTCACACTCGACATACGAGATTTCTACATTTTAAATAAACTTTTTGGTGGGCTCATGACTCACCATCCTACGATAGGCTAGAGTGTATCGTATTTGTCTCTGGCTTCATGTTCCTACATTTTGCTTAGCTCATGGAGGTTTGATATTTGCGGGATTCTTGAGTCACTTTAAATTACCTTGTTTCCTCTCGCTATTGTATATGTGGCTTGCTATACCTCTTTCATCCTCGCGGGTTCTAAATCTACGGCAGCGTTGATTTCTTCTTGATTCATCTTGAGGCATGAAATCCTGCGCCCTATCTGCCTCCAAAGACTAGTGGCTTCTTCCATTGTGTTGTCAACTAAAGTAGAGCCGGTAAAATCCTATCAATTGATTGTTTTCATGCTTCTAGCATACGTTGACCTAGGTTTAGTCGTTTTCGGGTTCTCGTCGATATGTAATCGTGTGGTATGCGTGCTGCAAAAAGTGCGTTCAGTGTCTAGAACCTTCTAGCTTATTACTCCAGCATCAACGAATCCCAATGAACTTTGTATGGGATCTTCGAAGCTGATCGGAACTTGTGTCAATCCAAACCTTTTGAGTAGGAGACTGGGATGAGGCGTATGGGACGAAGCATGCGGATAGATAAATAAGCTCCATGATGCTTTCACCGAGATCATCTTTAAATTGTCGTCCGCGAGATCAACATTAATTCCTTGTCTATCCTTTTAATCTGTGTTTGATGGAGGGCTCTGAACTAAAATTGGATTGAGATTCAGATTGCAGTTGCTAACAAAATCAAGTTAGCACATAAACATAGCCCCCTCCGAGAACGCACTCATTAAAGATTCTTTCGTCCTATTATGGACGTTTTTACATCTACCATACGTTTATTTCTATCTTCAAAAAGCCCCTGTGAATTTACTAAACGCCTTATCAACAAAGAAAATGGCGATGACCAGTATGTCAATAGCAAGAGAGCTTGAAATAACATACAGAAACCCTAGGAAAACAGAAGAATTACATGATTTATACACTCCTCGCATCGCCCGCTATAGGACATTTGCGTTCTTCAGGTATACTGTAGGCAGTATGGGAAATCCATCCTTCTTGTGTACGTTCTTTTCGACCTTTCTAAGCCTGAGTTGCTTCCAGAAAGGTGTTGCTGATTTTCAAAACTCGATGGGTGTCAGTTCCTATACTCAATATCGTGCGTAATTCCGTCAATGTAGCCAACAGGTACCCACTTCTTACTCTTCCATGGCTTCACAGACTTCTCTGAGTACATTGCATCGATTTTCTCCAGGGACGGAGACTTGATCTGGTAGAGGGCGAAGTAGGCCTCTGCTAGATTAGTGCCGTAGAAGACAAACTCAAAACTATAGCCAACCCCATAATTAGCGAATGGAGTGAGGAAACCAATGAGGAATTTGCTAAATCGGTTAAAGGCACTTGCACAAGATTCTTGCTTCGCACGTGTCCCGGGAGGGAAAGTCTCGCCAGTGACAACCTAACAGAAGGGTCCCCAGGTCATAACGAAAGAAATGATGAACATGCATGCTGCAAAAATCATGATGACACGAGAACTCTCATACTCGATTAGAGGTTGTGCGACACCAACAGACACGAAGATGAGAAGCCAGCAGGCTTGCCAGACTGCGCCAATTATAATTGGAGCCCTACGTCCCACGCGCTCAATAATATATAAACTAGGAAAGGTAGTTACGACGTTCACAGCGCCAATAATAAGCTGTACCATGACCGGGTCCTGGATGCTGGCACTACTGAAGATGGTAGCCCCATCCTATGTCACAGCAGCCAGTCATGATTGGGACCAAGAGTTCGGGAATGCTTACGTAGAAGAAGTACTTTGTTGGAGGAAATGGATCGCACAACCAAGTAATGTACGATATGCCAGGTGGAATATCTCACTTAGTTCTTCGGTGAAGCACTCCAACCAAATTCCAGTGCCGATTTTGCTCTGCTCAGCGATCAGATTTTGCATCTCCCTAAAGTCGTCCAGCACTAATTCATTGTCAAAGTCACCTTTTAATACTCGCATCCAAGCCAAGGACGTGCGAGAATCCTCTCATGGCCAGCGGCCAGCTAGCCATCGAGGACTCCCAGGCGAGAAAAGAATACAAATTCTAAGGGGAAGCTAAAAGCCGATTCCGAGTTCGATAACAATCCTCCGGGATGCATCGCTCGCCTGAATTTCGCGAACACGGTAGTTGATGAGGTTGGAAACAAGAGTACCGATCTTGATCATGAGTTGGTATGATGCTACAACTGCGTCTCTAATTTCACGAGGGCAGCACCCGGACTGGGACATCGGGACGCCAACACATAGATTCCCCAACATCGAGACCAACCACCACTCGTCCCATAGTGATCCGAACCCACGAATCCATGGCGGTGATCTGTATAATGTTTCCAATGACGAAGACGAAGACGAAGACGAAGACTCCAAAACTCAAACTGTGTCGTCGGCTCCACCAACCAGCAGTATATGTGCCAGAGATGGCTCCAACCAGCGTGCCAATAGACATGAGCGAGATAATTCAAAAGGATGCAATGGTATCAAAGGTTGTGGTCCCGTCTGGTTGCGCCTGACTGAATCGATCGGTGAATTCTTCAAATAAGAGTATGCTCGATATTGTTCCTACAATATGATACCATCATTAATTTAGTGCGAGTCATCTCGTGCCGTGGATGATCATACTGTGTGACGGTTTGGTGTTTCACTACTGGTATCCATAACTTTATGACTTTACTTTTCACCGTATATATAGAATCACCAGCTCAGCTCGTAGCAATTGAACAAGAATGATCTTATTTCTCCTCTCAAAACCTTCACATACTGTATCATATTTGAGAAGGAAACCTCCTATCAGAGTAACGACTCCCAGCATTATCGGTTCAATTCCAAATTTAGCGCCATTGACGCGAACAGACCTGCGGCTCTTGATCAGCCTCGACATATCTGAACTACTTCTCTAGAACAACTTAAATTTTCCCAAGACTCATGTACTCCATATATCAACTCGGATATTCCTAGATTGATAATAAAGATATCCTTTTTCCGCTAATGCAGCCATAGATGAAATCGAGTGCGACGAATGTAATCACCAGAAGAATTTCCGAATGGTTCGATTGGGTACATGGTTATGGCAGGTCGACTGAATGTCATTCAAGAGACACTCCAGCTTCCAGGAACAACGAAGAGGGAAACAACTTACCTGGCTGTAGGACAAATGTCCATCTTCGTGCTTGAGTTTGAGATCTGTAAGGAGAACCAAAAGGCTGTCGCAGCTATGCTCGGATTCCATGAGAAAGAAGAGGTGGATATGATCCAAGCAGCGAGAACAGGTGGGCAGACCGGGAGGGTAGGTCTGACTTAAAAGGGAAAGATATTGGAGGCAAATCGTTCACGTTTAGGCACGATCGGCATTATTAGTTCATTAAAGTTTCCAAAGTCACTAGGTAATTAGTTAGGTACCAAAGGTATAAGTTTGATACACATCGTTGTCAAAAGGATGATTTTCAAGAAGTGTTGTTGTTGTGGTTCTCCATTCACATCGGAGTCCGGAAACATCGCAGCCTTAGGCTAAGTAATTACAGCGGGATGACGTGTTTGCTGATAGTTCGTATCTAATTCTAGCATGTACCCAACCAATCACAATGTGCAGCTCGTGATGTGAAACGTTTCGGAAGCAAAAGTGGGGCGCAGAACGTTGAAATACTCTAACCACAAGTACAGCCCCGATGCCAACATCAACCTTCGAAGAACCCCTTCAACGTCGATCCCAAGGTCATCTCCAACTGTTTGGCCACACAAACTCTCAATCCATGAATCAGCAGTTGATTTAAAAACACAAAAATCTTCGATAGCGTCATCATGCCTTTCTTCAACCAATCCAGCATCTCGAGGTCACACGGGAGCCGCAGCGAAAAGTTTGACATATGCGCATTCTGCAGGCCGAGGAAATATGGCGGACCAGTATATAGCTCGTGCAAGAACACCACAGAGCTAGGAGGACAAAGTTGCTACGCCCGGCTCTCAAAACCGCCTAAAGTCCAGTCCCGCAAGCTTCCGACCACCAGAAGGCTCCAAAAGCGTACATCGAATTTTTCCCCGTCTCCTGTGCCCAATCCAACTATCTACGTGCTCCAATTTGAAGCCTATCCGTACAATACCGTACCGGCGGAAATATTGGGTGTTTTCTCGAATCTTGACAAAGTCACATCGGCAGCAATCAGCCATGGTGCCTACGCATTTTCTCGAGAAGGGTTACACGATGGCAGCGAGTACCTGACCCCGAGTGGTCGAATCCGGATCTTTCCTGAAGAGTTTCATCAACCTATTGTCAAAGCCAAACCACAACGCAAAGAAGAATACATACCCCATCCTAATAGCCAAGTCGAAGCTGCTCGGCAAGAGGAAGCAAGAAAAACAGTTTTCATTGCTGTTCGACAAGTATCGTCTAATACATCGTGTCTTGGGCTCTTCGGGGAGAAGGTCAAAGCTTGGACTGCTTGTGTAAAGGATCAAACGATAATGGTATCCTCAGAGAGTTTATTGAACGAGACGAGATGGAGTGATGAAAACGGTATGCCGTATATAAAGGGCAAGATCGAGGGAAGTGGGTCGCATCTTTGGTTCGTCAGTGCCTTTGAGATTAACAAAGTAGTGCGATGACACACTATCAAATCAAAGAATCTTATGTTCCCTCACATGCCAAAATGACATCTGGAGTTGGCCAGGATAAACTGCGCAAGTTTCTATGCGTGTTGTTTGCCATCATCTTCTTATTAAGTATCTCTGATCCTGCGGGCACGACGTGAATTGCCGTTCCCACTACAAATGAATGAGTAGTCAAAGCGATTACAATCTACGCCAACTTGATACATGCCGCTCTCTTCATGAGGTATTAAACCGTGGAATGGAAGTGTTGCTGCTCCATGGCTTGGTGATAGTACTCGAACTGGTGACATGCATGGAATACACCAGTTCTTTTAGGTTGAAAGACAGGAAAGCTCCACATGTCGTTGAGATGTAATGTTATAGAGAAGGAAGCAGGCAAGAATCGGTAAGGGAAAGAAAGGATTAGAAGGGAGAGGGGGTTGGATACTCAAGAAAAGTCCACTAAGCTAAGTCAACAATATTTCGACACCATCCATGCAATACCTCATACTCGCTTGCCATGTATGTTGTGATTTGCCGTTCAAAGCGCGTCCAGAAAAGTAGCGACACGCACCGTTACGGGTTGCACTTTCGTGCCAGCAGGGGTCTCCCAAGCGAAAATGAGTGAAGCAGGTTTAGATTTTGGTTTCAAGCTGGAAATCTACATCCGGGCTTTGGTTCTTTCTATTCGGAGATACTCTAGTATGTAGGGGGAAATTAAGTTTCTTGGTCTAAGGAAAATTACGCGGACAGTACACATTAGGTCTATGCGTTTGCCTTCCAGTACTAGGATGCTGTCTACAGCGGTATCGATGGGATTCATTGGTGCTTATAACGTCCGGCATGGGAAATCGTATGTAGCGATTGGGATTATGTTTTTAGCGGACATCATGTATAATCGCCCGACCAAAGTGCGTAGCGCTATTAGCAACAGGGGCGTGCGGTCAATAGGGCTGTTAGCCTATAGCCATTTCGAGCTACGATTCATGAGTAAAATGAGGCTATTAGCCTTATTTTGATCGACATAGGGCTTGCAAAGAACACATGAAGGGCAACGTGACCACCTTTAAGTGCTGTATCTTACTGCTGGCGTTGCCTTTGGTCGGGAGCCTGGGGAGGACTGTATAACAGATTGCGTAAGGAATTGGGGGAGAATAGGGGAATATATATTATCTGCTAGCAGAAATCACAGTGGGCTGAAATGTCCTGATGAGACCTTGCATTACGCACAAAGAAAGACCATACGAGCCTGCAAAGCAGTAGAAGCGGATGCAAATGAGTATACAGAGACAACATCTAACGAAATCCTAAGATGAGAAGGTCCCTATCTCGCCCTTGAATTGAACAGTGACTGACTAAACTTTAATACCCTTCCATCTTTATTACGAAACATGTTGCTTATTTGTCAATTCTTTCCAACACCGACCGAGACCTGGTATTCGGGAAAACGGAAGTCACCAACATCCTGACCGGTCGGACGTGCATCACGGCCCACACCTGGTCGTATGCGGCACGGTCCGGCACAGCCACGTTGTTGGCTTACGTTTGCCTTGTCTGGAAGAGGAAACCGGCATGAAACGTTTGTTGGCTGACGTTGGACTTTGGCAGGTGGGTGGTCACCTGTCGGGAACACGAAAGGGGAAGGTGGGCATGTGGTTTATAGGCACAATCACTTTGCATTTAGGATGAGAAAAAGAGGGAGGTTTAATGGGTGTGCTACTATTGCGATGAATTCAGCTGTAACATAATAGGAAAAAAATACGTAATAAGTTTAGACGAGAACGTATAAGTTTGGGGATGGCTATTAAAACACAACATTTGCACAAACCTACTGCGTAGTTCAATGTGTTCTAGAATCCTTCTAATGAGTAGATTCATTGACATCCTCCGCGTATCAAAAAGCAACAACGGCATCTATGTGTACATAATCCGAAAGATGGTTCCAACACCGGGCCGAAGAACGCTAGCCCGAACACCCGGCAGGTCACTGGATAGGATTATATCACAAATTTGCTCAGCAAAGATAATATATATCGGCAATGCCGAATACCGGCCTTGGATGACATTCGAACAGGGCGCTCGTTCATCGTAAGACACCTGAATCATGTTTCTGAGAATAGCTCAGCACATGATAGGTTGCTGTGTCCACAATGCCTCAAAGGGGGAATACGAGAGGACATGCACATACTTTAGCTGCTACAGTGAGAGGAGACATGAAGGGTATGGTTACTCGTCCTGTAGCTTTGGGTTTCGCCGGGGTCACGCATGCGCTCACCGGTACTCCATATTTCGACTCGTTCTCGAACGTCGTTCGATCTTGACCTACCCACACTCGCACCCCTCACCATGCACAGCGCCAAGCAACGAAAGAAAACTCAGCGGCGGGTCTACCAGTCCCTTCACCCAAGGTCATTCAGACACCAAGGCACCAGACATGTCAAGTCCGGTACCTGCACGAAAACTCAAACCCGCCATCGTTTTCACCGCCCTCGTGCCTCTTTTTCCCCACCCAGCTGGCCCGCCAAACCGGTTCTGAAGCAACGCCAGCCAGCCCTTGACACGAAGGCTGACTGCGGTGACAGGCGTGGTGGTGCAGGGTCTGACCCACCCTTGCTTCGGCGACTTCGGGAATGGAATAAGGGCGTTGCATGTGCATTTTGTATTGTCAGTCTGGCGTAGTGGTGAAGGAGGAAGAGAGAAGGTAGCGCCGTAGCCTTTTCTGCGCGCACGAATCACAACCGAGGATTGGACTTCTGAAAATTTGCTTCTCCTGTTCCGAGGTTCCGAGGGTGCTTGGTGCGCGTCATGGTCGATCTGCAGACCCTTGCGCAAGCGTGAACTCGAGCCGTGGAAGAGGCAGGTCGCGACAGCTTGCCTCCACCGATTTCCAAATAGTCTCGAGCCCAGCACCAGCGGGAGAGACGTCGTCGGAGAAATCTCGCTCCGGATCGAAGCAATATCTGCGCAGTATCGATATTAGTAAATACGAGGCTGCAACCCCCCGCTGTCAATCAATCAACCAATGCCGCGTGTGATGCGCACATCAGCAACCCGTGTCGCCGGAGACGAACGGGGAGTGGCCTTTCGTCTCCCGTGCTCAGGATCGGCGCACCGCGTTTATTGGTGCAACTATCGAGTTCAGCTTGCAATGGCACAGCCTCGTATTGAACTAACTGAGTTGGTGTGTGAGCGACTGGGTCAGTATCGTCTGTGGGCTTCTTTGTGCGAAAAGCAAAGAGCAAGGAAGGCGAGTACATTTGAATGTAGGGGCGCATTGCGAGGGAGTTGCCAGCCCTCGTAGAGAGAGCTCACAATATCAATACACGTGCGCTTGCGCTTGCATCTTTGCGCTTGACGCCGGACGCCGGATTCCGCACGCCTCGCAGCCAGCTGTTCACATATGCGATCCCCTCGGCGATCATATAGGCTGCATCATCTGCAGCTCAAGACAAGATCGCCCGTCTCTGCATCTCTCATCACATCTCATCACAGTGCAGGAACCATATCTACTGCACGCACATTCCCCCTCTAACCTCCCTTGAAGGATCTGCAACCCAGCTCTGTGGTTCCTGGAAAAGCCGCGAAAAAGCAATATCAGGCACATGCTCCGAGTGCTGAGGGAGTAAGAAAGGAATGTGATTCGACGCCCCGATCCAGGGAAAAGGAACGGCATGTTGGTGGCTGAGGTTTAAATATGCATTTGGGTATTGATGGATGTGAGGCTGTACGCAAGGGTAGAGTCGTGGACTGTCGATCGCAGATGTGCATGTGAGGCGGACGCCATGTTGCACAAGCGGGCACCACACTTGCACTTTGACACAAATTGAGAAGAAATGAAGCGGCTGTGAACGTGAAGGAATTCTATGCTATACTCGTACCGACTTATCTAACATTTACATGGGAAAATGGTTGGTGAATTGCGGCCCAACTACACGGCACATGGCACACGGATAGCTGGCAAGTCGACTTTGCCCAACCATCTCCCTTCCCCTCAGTCTGAGCCGACTTTGCTGACACAAAGTCCCGACCGTTCCTGACAGCTGTAGCTCAGGCTCTAATCCCTTAGGCTCAGGGCGAGGAACGAGTCCTGACGTGCCTGTGCCTGAGCCTGATTGCCCAACGCCTGCACCCTTGCTTGCCAGTTGTCCTGCCAGCTCATCACCATCCCTCCAGTGCTGCCCAAGTTCCCAAATCCCATAGCACCAAACATGTATCATTACAGATTCCCAAAAGATCGACAGACCGGCGCCTGCACCAGTCCCCCAGATTTGATATTATCGCATCTCGATCGCAAAAGAAACAAAAACAACGCATGCGGAAATTCAAAATACCACCCAACCCAAAATATGCCATGATGATCCCGTTCGCTTTGCCTAGAGAACCGCGCCAACCCAATAACCAACTTTTCTTTCCCAACTCATCACTGGGTGCATCACAACGCCCCACCCATCCATCTAATGCACAAGATCCGAAGGGGGTAGAATCCGATCGGGTGGCGTTCAAAAAAAAAGGAAAAAAGAAAGAGAGCGTGATTCTCAGGGTAGCCGCACGGACGCGCGCCCACTGATGCAAATATAGTCAACCCAAGGAAACGTGGTGGAAGTAGTATGCAAAGTAGTGTATCATGGCGGATTCGTTCCCGGTGCCGCAGCTGACGCCCATCGATGCCTATGCGGACAAGCTGCGAAAAACAAAGTAAAAAAGGTCGGATTCAATGCGAATGCGACATGCTCAATAGATGTACAAGAAGGACAAAACGCACAAAGCTGCCAAGAAAACGCCTTCGTTGTTCGGGGACTGGAGAATGCGAGGGTGTGGGTGTATCAACGCGTGTGATGTTGAATTCGGATAGGCCCTGCCGCTGAGGTCAATGCGCGGCCAGGACGGCGTCCTAGGTGCGCCACCATCTGAAGCCACGTTATGGATTCTCGTATCGGCCCCAGACTGGTATGATCACCGCCGTCTTGATGTTGATCCGGAGGGTCGCTGTGCGGACGTAGAGGCGACGCCTGCCGCTTCTAGGAGGTCCATGCAGGAGGTGAGCACTGAAAGAAGTCAGTTGGCAGTGACTTCAGGGGTGAGAGGTGAACACTGACTTGCGATGATCTCTTCCTCCCAGACACCCATCTGATAATCGACCAGGCCGTGCTTCTCCATGGCATCGCAATTCTTGACAAGCTGTGTGCCCATCTTCTCTAGGAAGTCGTGGTCGATAATAGTTTGTGGCGGTTGTGGTCGTTGTCCTGTAGTGACCATCTCCTCGGTCATTTCCTTCTGCCTTTGCATTGTTGTGAGCCAACAGTGATTGAACTCTTCCCATAACGTGAGTCGCTGCTGGTAGTGGTTTTCATCGTCGCGAACTAGGCCTATAGTCAATTCAGCTGTTCGTCCCAAAAGCGTCCGGCAAACAGACTCACCCAACGTCTCAGCCCAATGCAGTAGCCAGTCTGATAGTCTGAACAACTGCTGCCCTGCCTCACCCAGGCGGCCGTCCCGTGTGTGCTCAAACGTCTTCTTGAGCTCTGTCTGGTAATTGTTGTAAAAATCATCGTACTCGTTGCCATTGCTGCTGTGTTGCTGCTGCTGCTCGCCGAAACTGCTCTGGGGATATCCCCCTTGGGCCGTCGCCTGGTGTGGGTCTGTCATGCCCGCGGCGGAGTAGGCTGGCGCAAGCGATTCTCGTCCGACCGGGGCTTGCTGTGCTGTATATCCTATGGAAGGGTACTGGGAAGGGACGTTTTGAGTAGCCATTGCGCTCGCAGGCGCGCTGGTCGGTCCACCCTCGCCGGGCACACCGTAATATTGGGGTTGTGCGACCCCGAAGCCGGTGCTCAAGACCTCTATAGCCGAGTCGCGGTTTTGCTGATACTGTTGCACTGGCTCATACGGCGATGTTTGAGCGGTTGGAGCCTGCGCGCCGGGGACTGTGTACATGATGTTCTGACCGTATGGCGAATACTGCTGCGGTGCGCGCTGCTGTTGCTGCTGTGGTGCTGCCTCGGATGCGTAGTCTGCGGCGCCGTACGCGACCCCGGGTGGCTGAATGGACGAGCCCACAAACTGAGCACCTTCGCTATAAGCGTACCCATAGCTCTGCGTGTTGGCGCGGGATCCTTGGGGTGCAGATGTGGGCGGTTGTGCTGTCAAGGGCGCCTGCCTGAAGCGGTCGGATGCGCTTGCCACAGGATATGAGGATTGTGGTTGGAGCAGCGTGCCTTGCTGGCTCGCGTAACCTGGGGGATTCTGCCGCTGCCGACGGTCATTGTCCATCCCACTCAGCCGGCCCTTGGAATGCACGTTGAGGGGCGGATCGAAAGCCCGGTACGCCAACGGCGAGACAGGTGGAGTCGCGTAATTTGCCAGCTTGAGGGCTTGCGGAACAGTCCTAGAGAGAAGCGCGCGAGAGCAGTGGTGGCTGGCGGTAGGACGTGGACAAGTTTGCGGAGCGGTGAGAAAAGGGCGCGGTGACTGGAGAGGTCGGAATGGATAATGTTCAAGAGTCGAATGGGAGAGGCCCCGAAAAGTAGTGAGGGAGTGACGTTAGATTTGTGTGGATGGAATGCTCGCAAGCCCCAGACGAGTGGATATAGACACGGGCCTGGCGCATTACAGTGCACAGCCAATGGAGCCCGACGCTGCAGGAAAAAGCAGTTGGCGTGGAAGCCTCACTGACGCGCGTGGAAGTCTGCAAGGATATCCTCGGCGGGCTGCGACGAGGATGTTTCTGGCAACGATGCTGGCCAAACCCGGGAATCAGGACTCCCGATGTGGAAATGCTGAAGAGATTGGTGAGAGTCAGGGCCAGCTAGACACGTAGCTAGATAGTGACAGGGCGCGGTCCGGGAAAAGCAAGCGTGGAGAACCCTGGGAGTGTCGTGGTGGAGGTTTTTGGTCGGGAGCGGCGTGTGGTGTTGTAGGGGAACTCCTTGCACCTTCGCGATGCCCAAACAAGTTGGGAGAAGATCGTCTCAAACAGCTCAACGCCTGCGTTTCGGCAGCGTGAGGCTTGGACGCTGGACAGCCCTAGATGCGCTGGCGTTGTTTGCTGATACAGTCCTCTACAATCTCTTGGGCGCACAGGACGATGAGGAGCAGGTGCAGGAGGGGGAAGTGAAGCGTCTGGTACGAGTCAAGACAGAAGTGCGACAGAGGAGGGCCTATTTGTAGATTGGTAAGCCCGCACAGTGACTATGGGTCCACGGGGAATGGGCAGATTCTGAGCAAGCCTTCAATATAAGAGGTGAAAAGAGACGAGGAGGATGATTCCTATTGGGTGACGGCGGACAAGAGTTGCGGGCAAGTTGTCGGCGTCACGGGAGACGACAAGCGGGCCAAAGCACTCACTTTCTAGCAGAAGAGGGGCCGAG
>BLYF01000019.1:593937-656550 GCA_014905255.1 Herpotrichia juniperi | reverse complement strand
AGAGAAGAACTGCGGGATGGGGTGGGGGGGGGAGGGGGGGTTGTGAAAGTGGATATGTGGTGACGCGAGGGGAACAGTGTAGGAGTAGATGCAGCGAGGGAACAGCCACATCAAGCATCGACCTTGTTCAGAGCGAAGGAGCAAGCAAAAGAAAGTCGCGGGACGCCACGGCGGCGGACAGACAGCTAGCAATGCTACCCAGTAGGAGGGCAGGCTTGAGTCGAGGCAGAGGGAGCGAGATGAGATGCAGTGGATGTACCTGAGAGCGACTCGATGAGTGACGAACGCACGACGGCGCTCCCTCTGGCGTACCTGGTATCCACAGGCTCCGAGATCCGATATGATATGGCGGGGCGTCACTAGCAGACGCAGGCCGTGTTCGCCAACTCGCCATGGTTACGGATCGCCGTCGATCTGCAGCCGGCGGGCAGCCTCTCTGCAGGGCATACAGTACAGGCCCTTCACCCAGGGCATATACGGCGTCTGTTGCGTGTACTGAACGCCAGGCGAGGCGCCCGGCAGCGAGCCTGTCAGCACAGAGGTCTAGACGGACAAGAGTAGCAGCAGCAGCAACAGCCCTCCTCCCGTCTTCCTCTTGCAGTGAGCGGGGGATGAGAGAGCTGTGAACGCGAACGCGACAACGAGAGGACCGGGAACGACTCCGCTTGCACCGCATTTGACGCCATATCGCCATGCTAAGGGCCGCCAAGCGAAAAAGTCACAGGTCTGTCGATGAACCCTAACTGCTGTGCTCAAGCCTGGCTGGCCGCCGGCGAGGCCAGACGTGTGGGAAAGAAATTCACAGAACCCGCGTCGCAGGCGTGTTTCATGCAGGGTGAGGATGAGGACAAGAACGAGGGCCTTCGTTTCTGTGGCGGCCAAACAGGCAGTGCAAGCCTCAAATCATCAGACGTCTGTCGAACCTCTGCAGCGTCATTGCATATTACACATTGCGCGCCTGTGCGTTGCGGTGCGGTGCGGGACTTCAGGGGCGGATTTCGGCTTCGAATCGACATCGAATCTCTGAGCTGCGGGAAGCTGCAGGGATGGTCGCGCGTCGGCCGATCTCTCCACAGCCTCACTTGCCGATCAGAAGGACGGGGCGACGAGGCGACCGCTCGACTGGCCGTGAGCTCTTGTGTTGCGTTTGCAGTGGCAAGAATCTGTGCAGAGCCAGCTGTGCACGCCTACTTCGTCATCCGCATATATTCTCCGTAGGCTATAAGCGACATGTAGCAAGCATCGGACGTCATCTGCCGCCTCTGACTGGCGTCTCTCGTCCGGTCTGCAAACCTTCTTTGACCGTGCTCCTACTGCTTCCTACAAACGATACTATTTTCAAATCTCGTCTTCTCTAGTGTACAAAACATCATTGTGGACCCGAACTCCTCGATGCACAAGCGCACCGCGCCGTCCCATGTGGGTGCGGTATTAATATCCGCACGTTGTCGTGCCGTCACTGTGAATGTCTTACTCACGTGGCCGTGGCCAGGGTCTCCTTGGCGTGCAACCTTCTCGAAGCACCACACACGCCTCTAGAAGACCACATCGCAACCACGACTCGTTAACTGCAACCGCGAAATGAAACGAGCAGCGCTAGAAGTGGGCTGCCGTGGGAGATGAGGGCGCGTCATCCGGTCCAACGGCCATCGTAGGGCGGTCCTCTTTCCCTCGCGCGAAAAGAGAGTGTGGAGATTGCAGGGGCGAGGAGGACAGCTTCTTCGAGAAGGTTTCATTTCGTTCCAGGACAAGCTGGCTGAGGTAAAATTGGCAGCGTCTCTCGCTAACTCCGCTCATCCTCATATCAAAACCTTGTGGTACGCGAAGAGAAAGAAGTGCGCTTTGTTGTGTAGTATTGCGTCTTCGCGACGTCTACATTGGCTGCGTGCTAGCAACATGACAGCCGTTATCCTCTCCGGCGCGCGCTGCAGCATTCGAGCATGTCCCCTGGGTTCCGCCGTTGAGCTGCCACAAGTGCCGGCGTTGACGATGGGCGGTGCGATATAGCAGCACACGAAGCGAATCGGATGGGGTTGGGTGGCGAGTCGAGAAGCGACAGGGCGAGTACGTTGATTGGGCGTGTACTCTTACACTTTGTAAATCCTCCAATTGGGCACAAGTCACGAATCATGAGAGACCTCTCGGTTTTGGATGCTGCATGGGAAGACGACATGACATGATTTTCTATCCGCCTACTGCGCCGTACACCGAGGCGGCAACTACTCTCGATAAGCTGCTCGACCACATGTTCTCCTTTACTGTACATATTCCTGTGGCCTGTGGCCGGATATCCTAATACGGTAGTACGACCAGTGGCATCTACGATCCATCGACACAGGGATCCCGATCCTGATCCTCCAGCCCTGAGATCTTCATCTCAAACCCAACATCCACCCACCCCACCAAAGTCCAACACGAAGCCCAAAAACACCTCGGGCAACCCGAGGACCAGAGTCTTTCCACACCTTTGGCCGACACAAAGCGAAAGCACCCCGGTGCTCACAGAACTTGAAGGAGAAATACAGTCAGCCTGCAGCACCCAAACAGCGTCAGCTCATGACCACTCGGCAGTCGTGAACGTATAAATTTCCTACAGGGTTCGGAGCAACCCAGTGCCGTGAGTGGCTATCCTCCAGAGAACCGTTCGCTTTCGGGCCCGGGGAGATAGCCGAGCTTCAAACACTTTATCCACAACTCTATTCCACTGCGGTAGTATAGGTAAGCAGCATGGCTCCCATGTGATTTTCGCAACGCAACAAGCCTCAGCTTCGAGCCAACTAGTTGCAAGTATACAGCAATATAAGCGATAGGTAGCTGTAAAGCCACTCTTAGGCTTATGCGACCGTACCGCCTTCATAAAACCCTTCTAGAAACAAACGATCCACACACATACGTAGACGACTCCCCCACAACAACCATAGTACAAGCCGAGGCATGAACTTCGAGTCCAAACCCGAATAGTAGGTTATGATGCAAACGTGACATTCTCACCTGCCTGTTTTGTGTGCTCCAATGAACTATGATGAAGTTCATGGGTGAGAAGGCACGGGTCTAAACTATAAATGTTTTGACGTTTCGGGGCGTGGGCTGTAAAAGAATGCTGAAACTTCTTCAGTCAATGTTCGAGCTGTGGCGTTTCAATGCAAGAGGAAAAGCTCCAGTGCAGAATGTTCCGTCTCAACCAGACTTCGTTATAAGATGTGGTGTAGCTGCTTTGAAGCACAACTGCAAAACGCATGGTTGCATTCAGATCCGTCTTCGGAGTAAACACCTAGCTTTGAGAAGCTGTTCCCGGCGAGTGCAGGTGCCGTCATCGCTGCCGCTGTGTCACAGCATATCAGCGGCTCGGCGAAGGATCAAACATAGTGGCGACACAAGCACGCGGGCAGACAGTTCCCGCGAGGTGCACGCCGCATTTCATACCTCGCCCTGGGTTGACAGATGAACCGCATACATGCATTTGACTCCAGCTAGGTATATATGAAGGTGGCGCAGCAGATACAACGTAATATACACGCGAAGAATACTCAACGCTTGACCCAGGTGGGCATCTTGCGTGCCTTGACATGGCCAGGCTTCTTCCTTTCTACCTTTCGAGGATCGCGGGTGATACAGCCGGCTGTGTGGATTGGTCAGCGCTTTGATGCCACAGGACAGTGTTTCGGTGGCTGGGGGATGGGTGTGCAAACGGGGTTAAAAGATGAGAACTTCCACGTGCATATGCGTCAAGTTCAGACTCCACGTGCACGCGAACGACGACGCAAAAGCCATATCGAAAAGAGACAGAACCACAACAAAAGAGAGCAAAAGTTAAAGCAAACTGGGTGTTCCGACTCACCTCGTCGCAACGCCGGTTTCAATGCCGGTTCGTGCACAAGCAGCGCCTTTGCTACCGCCAAAGTCAAGGCTTCCGCCTGCCCTGTTACACCTCCTCCGGTGACCAGTCCCCAAACATTGTACTTGTCCAGCCTTTGGGTTGACTTCAGTGCCCAGACGGCGCTCTCTCGGTCATGCAGGCGTCCAAAGAACTGCGCGAGAGACTTGCCGTTGATGAGGCATTCGCCTTCTCCTTCGACGATCCAGGCCACGGCGGAGGATGTCTTTCTGCGCCCGACGCCCTTGGCTCGGCCCAGTTCGTCGATTATGCCTGGTGCGGGCTTGATGTCGCCGGGCTGGGTGGGCTTTTTGTACCGCTGCATGGCGTCCGAGACCTCCTTGGGCATCAGCGACGGGTGGATGCAGTTCAAGCGCCGCAGTATGTGCACCATCTTGTGGAAGCGCAGCGTCTTCACGGGCTCGTTGGTCATGATGCGGTACTGGTCGATGGTTTTCCATGCCACCTTGGGAGCCTCTGCGGGGGGAACGGTCGGCAATGTGGCTACGGTCCGAAGGAGTGCCTGGAGGCTGATGAAGTCGTCTGTGAAGGTGGGCTTTGCGCTGAAATAGGATGGCGATGCGGGCACCACGCGCAGCGATCGTAGGTTTATCTTCCCCCCACCCTTCTTTCCTCCATCTTGTGCCTCGAAATTTATGGGAGGGGCGGCCGTGAACTTCTCGGGAGTGCTGCTAACGAGCTCGGAGGGTCTTGAGGCGGTCGTGGAGAGGCATCGCGGTGTCGTGGGATGGAAGCTCCAGCCCGCTGGTCGAACCGTCCGGTCGCATTGGAGTCGTGCCAGGCTTCCGAATGAGCCGACAGCCCTCCGGAGACCTCGTGATAATTCTCCGCGGGTCATGGCGACTCAATTGAGGCTCGAATGCGCTGGAAGAGGTCTAAGATGTTGATGTTGGTGTTGGTGTTGCTGCGTCCGCAAATTGTCAATGTCGCGCTAGGCCGAAGAACGCTGGCGCCTTGGCATTGAAACCTCTGCACACAAAAAGCTAATCCCCGCCTTGACTACTTTTCTCCTTCATCCCACCACATTTCTGCGCCTGCGCCTGTCCAATCCACACGCAACTTCGCAATCATGTCTTTCGGAAAGCTCTACAGCTACCCGGTGAGTGCGTTATTTGCCTGTTCTTTTTTACATGCGATCGAGTACTGACGTCTGCTATCAGGGTAACCCGCGCACCACCCCACTTCTCGCTGTCGCGAAGGAGAATGGCCTCGACATCGAATTCGTTGAGACGGAGCCGGCCAAGGGTGTCTCCACCGAGTACCTGAAGCTCAACAAGCTCGGGAAGGTCCCCACGTTCGAGGGTGCTGATGGCTTCGTTCTCAGCGAGTGCATCGCCATCGCCGTGTACCGTAAGCCTTGCGCAATCTCTTCCCCTCCCCGCATTAAATGATGAAAGAAATCATTCAGTTATCCCTGTCTGAAAAGACCATGTTGAGCTTAATTAGACTCTGATTTTTTGCAAACACCGTTCCCTGTTTACGTCGGCTTCAATGGATGACTCATACTGACATCCATCCTCAGTCACCTCCCAGAACGAGAAGACCACTCTCCTCGGAAAGACCAAGCAGGACTACGCTTCCATTCTCCGATGGATGTCGTATGTGAACAGCGAGGTCCTGCCCCCTCTCGGTGGCTGGTTCCGTCCCATTCTCGGCCGCGACCCCTACAACAAGAAGAACGTCGATGAGTCACAGAAGGCCGCTCTCAAGGCTGTCCAGACTCTCGAGGAGCACCTTCTCACCCACACCTACCTCGTCGGTGAGCGTCTGACTCTGGCTGATATCTTCGCTGCTGGCATCATCGCTCGTGGCTTCCAATACTTCTTCGATAACCAATGGCGTGCCGAGAATCCCAACGTCACCCGCTGGTACTCCACCGTCTGGAACCTCCCCAGCTTCGCTGCTGTCGCTGGCAAGCTCGAGTTCATCGATGAGGCCATCAAGTACGTCCCCCCGAAGAAGGAGTCTGCTAAGAAGGATGCGCCCAAGAAGGAGGCTGCTCCCAAGGCCAAGAAGGAGAAGGAGGTTGACGATGACGAGGATGAGGCCCCTGAGGCTCCCAAAGCCAAGCACCCTCTTGAGCTTCTGCCTCGCGCTACATTCGTCCTCGACGACTGGAAGCGGAAATACTCCAACGAGGAAACTCGTACGGTTGCTCTCCCATGGTTCTGGGAGAATGCCAACTTCGAGGAGTACTCCATCTGGAAGGTCGACTACAAGTACAATGATGAGCTGACCCTCACCTTCATGACCGCCAACCTCATCGGTGGTTTCTTCACCCGTCTCGAGGGTAGCCGCAAGTACATCTTCGGCGCCGCCTCTGTCTATGGCGTTGCCAATGACTCTATTATCAAGGGTGCTTTCGTCATCCGTGGTCAAGATGCTCTCCCTGCTTTCGATGTCGCCCCCGACTACGAGAGCTATGAGTTCACCAAGCTCGACCCCACCAAGGAAGAGGACAAGGAGTTTGTCAACGACCAGTGGGCGTGGGATAAGCCCGTCGTCGTCGGTGACAAGACCTACGAGTGGGCCGACGGCAAGGTCTTCAAGTAGACTACTTCACTTCATGGTTCGGCTTAGGGAAGGTTATGATTATGATTATGACCGAAATGAAGGATGATGGATGGGTCCTAGGCAGCCCTAGTTAGATACCAGCACTATGTGCGTAACGATCCTTGTTCTATGGACTGCACCTGCAGTCCGGTATCTGATGCGCAAACACTCTTTTCTGCTTTATGATATGCCTTAGTGATGTGGCATGTGAATTTGGGAGGGGCGGGTCTGCATGCCCCGCATCATGCTCATGCTTATGCCTGGGTCAAGGCTACCATATCTCTATAGTTTCATTCGATATGGTCATGCGTTAGTAAGACATTAGGGAATGCCCGAATTGTATTCGGGCCTTGAACCTGGGTTCTTATACTCCGCTGAGGATCCGTAAGACTGTTGGTACGGGTCTGGTGACAGCAAGCTTGACAGCTCCTCTCAGCTTCCCAGCAATTCAAACCTCTCAAACCACTTGTTGCTGGTTCACCGGTTAGTTGATGCAATACACGCATGTGCGCAAGAACTCGAGACATGTTGTAAATGTACGGTTGAGGCCTCAGAGCTGGGGTTCAAACGAGTTGTGGCGGTGCAAAGGCGCCCAATAGCAACGAACAAAGGCCGCAGGCACGCGTTGGGCCCCGGCCCGTTGTTCTTTCGGCGGCTTTCTTCTAACCTCGAGTCCTTCTGCAACAATAGACTGTCTATCCGACTCCATCTCCCTCCTTACAGTACGCGTCCAACGGGGCTAACAGTGCGCGTGTTGACGGAGACTCTGCGTCTGTGTGTTTGTATGTGTGTGTGTGCGTGCGTGTTTGTGTTTACGGGGAGTGCCAATTCAATCGATCCGTGTTCCGCGACCACCACTCAGTCAGGTGCGCGCGTAAGCGTTCTCTTAGGTTGCGCATTGCTTTTTGGAAGACGTTGGACCAGGGCCGGGATCTTTGCGCTGTTTGCCCTCTGCCATTCCGGAACCGTTACCTGAGGGCTAAGTTTGCGTTGCGCGCATTTGAGGTGGACTCGACGGGTGCCTGCGTTCGTTCGCGACGAACGATCCACTCAAGGGAGGCACGCGTTGTGCAACGATACGGGCGTTGGAGTTGCTAGCTAGCCTGTACGTGCACGTTTAGGTACCGAAGTTTGCGTAGTAAGGCGCGCGGGCGTTTGTTGTTGTTATTTAGACCGCTGCTGTCCGTTCGTGAGCTCGAGTCAAACGCGTCCTGGTCTTGCTCGTCGACATCCTCACCATCACGCAAACGGGAGGGAATTGAGTCAAACGTCGTTTCAACGGCTTCGAGAAGAGAAGGGTTAAAGGCGGGTGGCTGAGACGGGACTGGCGGTAGAGCGCAGATTGCATCGGGAGATCTGCGATCTATCGAGAAAGAGTTAGTTTGATTCTTGAGAAGGTTGAGACATCACGTTTGAGAGTGACTCGAGAGCCTAGACTGTCGGGTTGTTGCTGCGGGAATGAAGGAGGTGGATGGACTGAGTCAGGCGAGAAGGACGAGTGGGCATAAGGATGAGCCTGCCCTGCAGGTGATCTGTCTGGTATGTGTTCAACTTTCTTTCTTATTGTTTCCTTCGTCATGAGAGACAAGCATTGCTTTTGGTATGGATGGGAGGGATATCCTGCGTCCGACATCCGCACCTTGTTCGCCAGAAAGCGCCATTTGCTTTTTCGTTCTCCCAAATCAGGATATCTAGCTCACTCTGACTAGGGTGCTGGTGGTGGGCCAAGCGAAGACAACGTCACAGGCTTCCTCGTGCGATCCACGGCCGCCAAATGGGCGAAGAACTCGGTACTGGCAGTTGATGCAGGTTCCCATCTTGCTGCCATCACCCGCATACTCGAGGCCGACTTCCCGCTCGTATCCCAGGCAAAGGTGAAGCCGCTCCCGAAATCACGGAATGGAAACGGGAACGGCAATGGGAATGGGAATGGCAATGGCAATGGCAATGGCTACGAAGACTCGCTGTCTCCGCGCACCGCCAATGTCGAAGTCTCGGAGGATGAGTCGGGACCAGATACGCCTGTCTCTGAAGTTGAGAGCCCTCCACCAACGACCACGCTCGAGACGGGCGCATTTGCCGGAGTGGCATTTCCTCACGAGAGCGCGAGGGCGAACGCATTGCACGTAGTCAGAGAACACGTCTCTACATACCTAATCACTCATCCGCATCTCGATCACGTCTCCGGCTTCGTGATAAATACAGCCGCCTTCCACAATACCTCCCGCCCTAAGCGCCTCGCCGCACTCCCCTTTACCGTAAACGCAATCAAAGCCCACATCTTCAATAACATCGTGTGGCCGAACCTCACAGACGAAGACGGAGGCGTAGGCCTGGTGACTTTCCAACGGCTTCAAGAAGGTGGCAATATCGCCCTCGGAGAAGGTAGTGGAAGAGGGTACATCGAGGTCTGCGACGGCCTCGGTGTACGAGGATTCAAAGTCAGTCATGGACATTGTATGAGAGGGCCTGGTCATGTGCATCGCGGTTCGAACGCCAATCTGCCTGAAGCTGCGCCCGTTATCTCGAGAGCTTCCACACACCATGACTCCATTACCGTTATTGATGGCCGTGAAGGGCGTTCCCTAAGCTTCTCCCACCCCACACAAACCGCACCTGGAACTCCCCTCTTCACCGGCACCACCAACGAAGCCGGCCGCACAACTGCAGCAAGTGGAGGAAGTCCTCTCAACCAATGCGTCATAGACTCCACCGCCTATTTTATCCGCACAGAAGCTTCCTCCCACACACCAGCAAAAGAAGTCCTCATCTTCGGGGACGTAGAGCCCGACTCCCTCTCCCTCTCCCCCCGCATCGCACAAGTCTGGGCCGAAGCCGCGCCGAAAATCGCTGGCGGGATTCTTACAGGTGTTTTTATTGAGTGCAGTTATACCAATGCGCAGGGAGATGCGGTACTTTATGGACATCTATGCCCGAGGCATTTGATTGCCGAGTTGCAGAATTTGGCGGAGATGGTGAGGGACAAGAGACGGGAGCATGAGCGCGAAAAAGAAGAACTGCGTAAAGGAAGAAAGAGGAAGCGCGCTTCCAATGCCCTGCTGGCTGGTCTTGATGGCGCACAGGGTTTCGATGCCGCGGTCCGAAAGGCAAGCAAAACCCGCGGCCACCACGATGCAACCGACGACGAGATTATGACGGATTACGCGGATTCTCCCACCCCGGGTCCCGGGCGTGGAGCAACGGGGACTCATACACCAGTGCGCCAACCCCATGCTTCCGCGCCCGCTACTATCAATCTAGCGTCTGTGTCGGTGGAGCATTCGCGAGCGCTGATGAGCGCGGCGTTCGATGCCCCTCTCAAGGGGCTGAAAGTCGTGATCATCCATATCAAAGATACGTTAGCGGATGGGCCATTGGTTGGTGAGACGATACTGAGGGAGTTGGAGGAGGGCGAGGCGTTGCTGAAGGAGCAGGGGAGGGCGTTGGGGTGTGAGTTTGTTGTTAGTAAAAGTGGTGGGAGTTACTGGTTCTAGAGAAGAACGGTGGGAGATGGGAGGTGCGCAAAGGCAATTGGAATAACTGTATAGAGGAGGATCTCGTTCGCCCGTCATTACATGGCGTTTCTGGGGTTCGCGGGTATATAGGTTTCGCTTCGGCTGGTTTTTTGGACTGTTTGTATTCTGCTGTTTTGCTTGCTTGGTCATTGTCTTTTGCTTCTGGTAACAACTACGAGCCCCTAGATGCGGGCGCTGGAACGCGTACTGTACTGTACGATTAGTATGAGGGGACTAAAAGAGTTTGTCCTTGTTCTGTTTATCTTGATGAGCAACCGTATTCGACCGTCTAACGTACTCTCGTAAGAGCAAGGAGGTTTTTGGCACTGTCCTTCACCAAATCAGGACGTTGAGAAATCGATATCACTCACCGGTCACTTCTCCTCGGCGTACAAACCCCCTTTCCTCTTCACCTATACTTCGTCATACCACATCCACACCTGTTTTTCGTAAATATGGAAAGTCCCGTCCATGAGAACTTCTTCTCTAGTGCGTTTCCAGGATTCTAGCAGTTCTGGCATATGAGCGGAGAGGGAGATTTGGCAAGGACCTTGTGAATTAGGTTGTGGATGGGAGTGGTGAAGATGAGTATCAACCACTAACGATGGTGTATATCCACAATTCAATATTTATCAGTCTTCAAGTTCACGCCCTCGTTTCAAGAACACTGCAGACTTTTTCTGCTTTATCCTGTATCTTTGCTTTGGGATACGTAAAACACGTCTTTTTTTTTTCAATGTCATCTTTAGAACTCAAGTCCCAATGACTTCTTCAAAACAGGGAAGACACCACCTCGTGGCAAACTTTCCAGCCTTCTTTGTACTAACGCATTTCCTCGATGCTCTGATAGCTCGTTTTCTTCTGTTCTGAATCTACGAGCAAGTTCCCCTCTGGGTGGATGTCTTGTTATAATTGGAAATAGACATATGCTTGTGTTTTTATCTACTTGCGATTTAGAAGCTCATTTTAGCAAGTGTCAACATCAACCCACAATCCCAAACAGTCCGCCGGATACAAAAAGACGCTTTAATATTATCTTTTCTTATTTTTTACATCAATTCTGCAGCTAAACTAAAAGGGCTTACCATTGCAGACATAAGTAGCGTTATTCGTTCTTCCTACACTGGCATCGAAATACTACATGCCTGAAGCTTTTACATATTGTTAAATTTTGGTAGTGGTAGATGATGCTTTTGAACCATTTCGCGCTAACATTGATATGCAAATAATCTGGGTGGGAAACTATGAAGGAGAGAGGGGAAATGAGATCATGCTTGTTGAATTGCTACGAGCTGAGCTGGTGGTTCTATATACATGATAAAAAGCAAAGTCATGAGGTCATGGATACCAGTAGTGAAACACCGAACCGTCACTGAAACTAATGAGGAAGGAGGGCTAAAGGCAAAGTGCACTCTAATAAATAAAATAGAGTGAGCAAAGCCTACTTGATCTTTTAGAGACTTCGGGAAGATTGTTTATAGGACATGAGCCATTCCATTTTGAAGTTGAAGTTCATGACTGTATACAATATATAACCCCCTTTAGAGTCTCTTTGCGTAGGTTCCGAAGTAAGGCTCTCCAGACATTTCTATAACAGCAGGGTATCATTCTTCAAAAACACCAACTCCGGCTCTTCTCCATCCAACGCTCTCAAGTACCTCTCTTTTCACTATCAGCAACTGCTTACCACTATCAAAGATTGAAAATATACGTACCAGCGCCCTTCCACCGTCTCGTAAACAGCCCGAGCACACTCTTTAACCACTCTTCTCTCTCCTTATACACCTCTCCCCTTCCATCCCTCCATAACCCCTTCTGTATAACAGCACTTTGGTACACGCAGTATGGAATATATGGCGAGATCTGCGGGAAGTCTATCAATGAGACGTCGGCGAAAAGACGCTTTGTGAAGTCTGAAATCTGCGTAGATATATCTTCTAGTTTTGCGTTGATGGGCTCGTGTTCGGTTGCGGGGAGGCGTTTGAGATGCGAGTCGTGGAGAGTTATAAGCGCGCTATTACCCCGTCAGCATATCTTTCATCTATCCTATATACACCACCTACAACACACACCCGATTCACCGGAAGTGAAAGCGATATGATATAACTAACCTACTACAAATACCGAGCGCAACGCAGTATTTCCCGAACACAATCCCCTCCTCTAATAACAGCGGCAAAAATGCCAACAACGTTCGTTCCAACAGTATGGCTTCCTCTTCCTGAAATGTAACATCGAGCGTAGGATCAAAGACGTGGCGGATCACGCGCCCGACGAGGTTCGAGATCTGGCATTCGCGCGCAAAGACGCCAATTATGAGGGAGGAAGGGGTGGCGAGAGTTTCTGGGGGGCCCGGGGGTATGATCTGGTAGGAAGTTAGACATGAGGGGTGAAGGGGAGGAGAGAGGACAAGCATTTTGGATCCAGAGATCGTCGTCGATGGGGATTGGGGATGTTGGGGCGAAGTCGAGGGTTGCAAAGAGCGGGTTACCGGTAGAGAGGTTGATGTATCTACCTTAATTATCAGTCGTCGTACATTGCCCAAATTGTTGGTAGAAGATATGATTCAAAGAGGAGAGGAGAGAGACATACCTATCTAAATTGACAATACCCCACCACGTCCTCCTCCTCTCCTCTTCCTCTAACATCTCATCATCACTAAGCATATCCCGTTCTTTACTTCTATTCAATCCAATCGCAACTGCCAGCCTAGCACACCCCCCAATCGACACACTCGCCGCAGGATACAGCCCATGGCCCATCTCATAAAACGCCACGATGGCCCGACACTGCACTGTATCCAGAGTATTATACCCCGTCGCCTCTAATAAACTCACAATGCTCTTTACCATCACATACAACTCCGTCTGCATACTATCCACACCCGGCCCTGGTGTCTGCTGCACGAGCTGCAAGCATAGACATACAGCTGTGTAGTCAGCGGGAGAGGTACTGCACAGAGTTGGTAAGCGGGATTGGAAGCGCTGGAGGGATAAAATGGGGAGGCGCTTGAATATGCTCCCGAAATAAGCGGTTGAAATGGCGGGTACGGCATCGAAGGAGCCAAAATGTTTCAAGGCTTCCGCAGCTACTGCTGCGTTGACGATTGGCTGGCGAAGGGCGTTGTGTTGGAAGGGATCAAAGGTTGTCAGAGGGCTGGGAAAGACTGGAGCTGACAGGGCTGGTCCCGGGAGTACGGGTCCGCTTCGAGGAAGTTGCTGACCGATAAGACTGTGTGGTGGGGCTTCATCGTCGTAATTACAGGCTCGTCCAACACTGTTGCTTGTTAGGCTGTGCTGTATGGAGAGGCTGCAGGTTGTAGTGTGTACCGAGTGCAAGTGGAGCAGCTTGGACGCACTCTGTCACATCGTCGCTTCCCTTGTCGACATGGGATACATGAGTTCATGATCACTATTATAGAAACGCGTAGATGGAAGATTTACCCCGTTGATGTTGTCGTAATGCTGAATTTAAGGACACAAGAACGCTTAATACTCAAAGCCGATATCCCGCCGACTACCTACTTTTATGTCTCGTAAACTCTCATACGTATAATAAGGCTAGGCAAGATATCACTTTTGTGTAGAGGGCGGCATTCCCTTGTTGAGAGGCAAAGTAATTTGAAGCGAGTTTGCTAGAGCATGATTAGTCGTGCATCGGCAGATCATCAGGCTGCCGCATCTCTGCCACATGTCGCCGAGCAAGGATGCTCCATTTGCTGGCCTGTGTTCTCATTCGACAAACTCTCAGAAGGCCGCGCAGGCGTATGTGCAGACAAAGGTGTGTGCACCTCAGAAATCATCCAACCTTCAAGCAGTCAAGAACCAAGATTTACAGCCTCGCGCTAGAGCTCATGGACAGCTTCTGATTGGTCACATATCCTAGAGATCCTTCTTGCACAGTCCCAAAGTACCGTGTAGGGGCTTTTGCTAGCTTTGTAAAGTGTATCAAACTTTTAAACACGCTGTAAAAAGGCTTCAAGTTAACTTATTACTTGAGCAGAGACCTCACTGGGTTTGCGACACATTTTCCCTCCCCCTGCATATGAGACCGTAGGCTACTCTGCTCATCCGTCTTGTTACTTGAATTCAACACGTTGAAAGTGTTGCTGATGAGGTTTTGTTGTCAGACCTTGGCTTCATTTGGAGCCAAGGAGATGGTACCTTGCGGCGATGTTCTCAACCGCCTTCGATGTCGACATGAAGATAATAGGATTTAGAGTGTACATATGCTCGCTGAAGTATTTCCGCGATGATCGACACTGATCATGATGGGTTCGAGAATGAAGGACGCAAAGCTTCATAGTGCGGAAATGCGAAAGAGGGACCAAGTACTCGGATGAGGTTTCTCCGACCCCGCTAGTGGGGCTTGGCGTATCAAGCTGTGAAGATGGGCCCACCACAATTAAGTACACCACCACCGTCTCTCCTCAATTGGAGGCCCGCCGTTTAGTATGAGATCCTCCTATACTTGTAATCAATGTTTGTCGCTTATCAGGGCCTCGAGGCCCCAATTGCGACCGTCCTCGGTGTTCCGTCTTGCGCCTCGAAATATTTCCTCCCCGCGCCCGCACTTCACCAAAGCTCCTACAGCTGCAAAGCCGCCCCAGGCTCGCCGAAACATCTCCTCTACTGCGAGCCAGAGGTTTCTCACAGCCAAGAAACCATTCCAGCCTTACGAATATGTTGACCCAGAAGGTATTACGAGGACAAGAGTTCTAGCAGACGATGACCTCTTCCATTCCTTCACAAACTCGCCCATACCCGAGATTCGCAAACGAGCGGCGTACATGCGACAGCATGCATACTGCCCACACCCCGATCACGCGCCGACCCGCCCCGCACACAACCCAGGCGACCACGAAGCCCGCAAGTCGCCTGAGACTGGCACCACGCCCGCGCATGCAGACTTCGAATGTCCGGATTGTGGTGTGCCCGTGTACTGCTGTGAGGAGCACTGGGCGGATGATTATGAGGCACATTTGGAGATATGTGACGTGATACGGCAGGCCAATGAGGACGACCACGACCTGAGGAGCGGGCGGTTTTTCAAAGAGTTCAGTTTCGCAGAGCCGCAGATCGAGGAGATCTTGACAAACATGAGCAGTTGGGATACTTATCTGTACACGCGGGACTTCGACGCGCTGAATGAAGATCAAGAGATGCGCCAGGCCACGAAGCTTTTGACCTACCCTATGACAATAGCCAGCGTCATCCACGAGCTGAGTCCCTACAATATCCGGAAGGACGGGCGGATGACGCCTGAGGGGCTCAAGAGCTTCAGTGGTGAATACAACCCAGCCTTGAACATCTTGATACGCAACTAACATTCTGTCAGCCCTCCGACACTCACTTCATCCAGCCCGAACTGGTGGCGGTGACGCTTGGAACAACGCCCGTCTAGCGCCACCCTCCGTCCGCCTGTTCATACTAGGAGCCCGGGCCGAGTCCTCTCTACCTCGAACCACGTGGATGCAGATGGCCTACCTCTTCCACCGTGTCCAATTCTCGCTACACTTCATCGGGCCCGAAGCGTTGGCGAACCGCGAGAATGAAGGTCCGGCCCCTGAAAAGACACCCTTGAATCCGTTCGGTGCAGTGGTTGAAGACCGGATCTCCAACGCGATGAAGATCAGCACATATGTCGCACAATATGAAACCCTCCACAAAGCAAACTACTTCCAACCCTTCGATCCCTACTTTGACTGCTTCATTGCGTTCCACCCTGGTTTCGGAAACCCAGCATCCATGCACGAATGGGAAGAGACACTAGCACTTCTTCTGGAGACCAAGTGCCCGGTCATCGCGACGGGTTACTCACCGTGGGATATGGTGCAAGATGTTCAGCATCTGAAGGACAGATACGATAACGAGATGGATATCCTGCTCGAGCCAGGAGAGAACAGATTTAGGAGTCTGAGGTGGGATATCAACGATCTGGATCCCCATGATATTACTTGCAGTAACTGGGGGCTTTACGCGTTTAGAGGAAAGAGGTATGAGACGACAAAGAAAGAAGAAGCAAAGGAGGAGCACAGTGAGCGAACTGAGTAGGATGCGACAATCTAGATATTGAGATGTATCATATTTGTAGACTACTATATGTATCTCGTGTACAGTTGGAAATCTCACATTACCTTACGTCCTTCACAGGTGCTCGAGTGTTTATAACCTCCAATTGCTTCTCGTTGGCGGCTAGGTCAGTGTCAAGATAACGTGACCTGGCTTACCGCCGATATACGACAGGATAGCACTATACCTTTCCTCTGTGTCTTTCTTTACATTTTCCTCTACACACACAGTCCATACCACTCTTTCTCAATCTCCTGCACTCTCGGCCCTGGTTAAGTCACAATTTATCATACATTTCCGAACGTATCCTGGGACTACTAAGGCTTACATCACAGCGAAACTGGTTCCGTATGGTCGTACATGCATACGGCTTTGGAATGTAAAATCGGAAGAAACTCAATGCCGTTTTTATTGATTTGGGACTTTTTCAAGAGAGAAGAAATCACGTTAACCCTCTTCCAGTGCTCACCTCGAAGTTCTATCTTTCGGGCTTGCCTAGGACGACTATGGGATGATGAGGCCGGATCAAATGTCTATAATGTGAGGGCACAGCAGTTCTGAGGGGTAGGCAGCCTGTCTGCGATGTTTGCACACGGTTGCACTACTTCGGTACCAATCTCCTACACAATTACCACGGTTCTTTTCAGCTTTTCCAATTCCCTATAGTCGTGGATCGCGACTCCGACTGAAGTGAACACTGCCAGACGCTCGTACTTCAAACTATTTGACTCTGCATCACCGTTTGCTGGCCCGAGAACAAGACCAGATATGGTGTACCCGCCAGATCCCTGTACTCTGTCTGATTTTCTGTCAATGTTAGGGTTATTTGACGGCCCCGCGTTGGTTTCAGTGGCAGAAACTCCTCCTCGATCCGCCTCGTTGTCTTCTAATCGGGCCTTGTGAGCTTCAGTAGCAGATGATGTATTGGACGCGTGCGCTGTATTTGTTTTGAGGTTTGCAGGTGTGGCTAGAAGCGCGAGCCAGATATGGCCGTCTGGCGGTTGCCAGTCGCGACAGCCTGCATCGGTTGCAGTATTCTTTGAGAACAATCCATGCATCTGGCTATATCTAGATTCCGCAGTGTCCTCCAACTTGGGAAGCTCGTTCTCCTTTTGCATCAAGTGAATGGTGAGCTCTTTCGACATTTCCAGAACTGGCCCCTCTATCTCGAGTATTCCGCTAATGATCTCCCCAAGTGGGACCAGTTTCGATTGAGGGGTCGACTCTGCAGTGATAACTTGTGCGATCGGTATCGATTCCGGAGGTGGTAACCCTTTGTAGCTCACCTCGCTGTCATGCGAAGCCCATGACCACGATGGGGCTCGCCACACTGAAGGCTTCACAAGATTTAGTGTGGGATACGTTGACCACATGAGCCCACGAAGTAAATCTCCGCGCCAGATTCCAGCAAAATACTCCTCTCCAGTCACCTCCTTGAAGACTTGCGCTAACGCAGATATAGCAGGTAGCTTGTCGCTAGGGACCGAGAGTGTGCGACGCGTATATTCCTCCACGGCTCTGTACCAGAGACTATACTTCTCCTTGTCGTTAAAGTCATCGATCTGACTGGCATTACTTGAGTCTTTCCGATATTGATAATTGAATAATACGCGGCCAAGCGCTCGAAGATCGATGTTGGGGACATCATCATCCCAGTAAGTGACGCCTCCGGCAGATTCTTGCGTGGTATGACACTGCCATACCAACTTGCCGCCGAAAAACAGAATCCTAGGACTGAGAACACGTTCTTGGAAGGTCCACCCCCTTTTCGATATCGGTTCCATAGACAGAAAGTAAGGGTGTTCTTTCCTTACAAGAAGGTGGTCTATCACATTCTTTGTGTAATTGGTACCCACTTTTTCTTCTCCGCCATCTTGCTGGCTCGCAGCCCTGAGAACTAGGCTGATCAGTAGACCCAGAGGTACTAGGTCTTTCGGGATTTTGCTCCCCGGATGTTTGAGACATAGGCCATTCGATGCGAGAAATGGAATTGTGCACTTGGCTGTGCTTGCTGCTATAGTAACATACGAATTTTTGTAGTACTCTGCCATGCGCGGCAACTCTCTCTGTTTATCCTCTGCCGAATCCTGGATAATGCACAGAGAATCAATCCAGATATATCTGATCTCAAGCTCTTTGGTAACCCTTAAAGCGTCCCTAAGTGTAGCCGGGAGGTCAGATATCTCAAAACCTTCGTATTTCTCGGCCATGGTGTTAGTGGTTAAAGAAAACTCTTGCGGGCCGCCCCAACAGTAACTGAGGGCGATATAAAACTCGTTCGGTTTGTCGGCACCAGATACAACTCGGACGTTATTATCATCAAGTATCTCTACGACCCTTGAGGGCAATAACCCTTGGACTGGCGGTCGACAGTCTTTATGATTCGATAGACACTCAGAAGCCCATAGCTTCCCGAACCTCGGCCAATCTCTTGGTTCTGTTGATATCGGCCAGTGTCTGATTGATGGAAGATTACCAGAGTATCGTCCTGATTCTTAGCTTAGCATCCAGTAGTTGTATTGTTGGGATCTATGTGTGATAAGTTACACTCACCAGGGACACCATAAACTTCCAGAACAACCTCTCGTCTCATTCCCAGAATACTCTGCATATCCTCCCGTGGAATGCTCAGAGAATGGCTGTATGCCTGGATCCTAACTTTCCCAAAGGCCTGAATCTCAAGGTCGTAGTCTATCGGTTGGACCACAAACTCAATTTCGGCGTCCTGCCCATACTTCTCAGCATAGCTAGTCAGCTTCCGAGCTACCTTTTCGATCCTTTTACTTTCATCCATAGACACCGTGCAACAGCAGTCGTCAATTTCAAAGGCGCCAATGCCTTCAGAAGATGTAGAGAAAGAGTAGGTTGGATCATCAAACATCAAACACGCGAAATACGCACAGAAAGAACACAAAAATCCCCTATCCGCAGGATCTTGGTCTTCCACGCTGTCGCTCTTGACACTGTCTTTGCTCACATTTTGGTTGGGACGTAGCTGTTCTGCTTCATGCTGTTTGGTCTCATCTTTCTCATCCCTGACTTCTTCCACGTGTTTTTCGTCTTGACAATCGTTCGCATCGGCTAGTTCCCTCTCACCCGGTACTGCCGTTGTAAGAACGGAGGCCAATTTAGAGAAAACAACATTCCAGCAAATGAAAGCATTCTGCTCCTGAAAGGTAGCTTCTTGAGGTCTACAAAACACACTCAAGTCCCGAACGATCGATCGACAAACTGGGCATGTACCTTCCCACAGCTCCTCGCTTTTTAAATTAACGTCGTCCGCAAAGGTAAAGATGGTGGGATCTTTTGGCAGTGGGCGAGCATCGAAGTTTTGCTTGTGCATGTTGTTCATGGCTTTCATGAGTTTATCCATGATATCGTCGACTGGGACATCCGGGCCAAACGTAAGTTGTTGATAATCGCGAACCATGTTAGTCTAAGGTAATGCTACAAGTGGTCGCAGAGAGGATGTTTATGAGAATACTAGAGGTATATCGATATATTCAGGACCGTAGTGAGAGGAAAAATGGAGACGGAGAAGGGAACGAGGTCCAGCTGAACTTTCAACACCTACATTGCTATCATTGCTTTTTTTTGTGGCTGTGCCAAAGCTTATCACTTCGGTCACACAAATAACGAGATCTTGTTGGTCGGAGCTTGAACGCACTGCCCATATTGATTAAATTGACGCACTATCGGCTTGGGACTATATGCATGGGCAAGCCTTCGTCACTCCCTCGTATGCTCTACCTTCTACCCTGTTTTCTGAAATTCTCCGTGTCCTTAATCTACCCTCTAACTTGTTATATATCTCTACTTCTACTTATTATCACGCGCTACAAGTCATCATTCTGTGGATTTCTTAATATGCAAAACCCCTAACCCAATTCTTGTTACTCCTGAGGTCTTTGAAATGCAACTATGGAGTTCAATGCTTCTCTCAAGTATCTATGGGACTACTGCGGCTTGTAACCTAGTCAAGCAGGCCCCATTCGAACATTCATTCGCAAGCATCGGAAGATATTAGGAATAGTCACTATTGTTAGTTTCTTGATGTCTATTCCGCGTATTTGACTACTTTTTGTGAGGGGTAATATCATTAACGATTCGGTAGTGGAAGTACGGTCACTGAATTTCTATCACCCTAGATATCTTGCAACAACAACTATGATCGGATCAAAGTAGGAAGTCATACTCAAGTATGCTGGTCACGGCACAGAAAATAAGACATCGCGCTATCTTTCATAGTTAGCGATTTCCTACACATATGCTGAGTATTTTTGTTTTTATATCACGCTAGCGAAACCTTTCCTATGACTGTTCACATTAAGAGAACATCCATAGTAGTTTCGTTCAAGTTCTAGAATACTACCAATATAATTTATGCATACGTTCTCTGCTCACTGACAAAGTCTATATATGTAGTACCTCAGAACCAATCAAGAACTCCAATAACGCCAAATGAAATTACTTTCCCATTTGCCGCCATGGGGCTTTAGAGTAGCCGCAGCAATGCGTCGAAATTAACACCAACAGGCGAATCAAAATTTGATTATCACTTGTTAGGAGGACCAGTAAGACCTTTTTGGGGCGTCTTCTCTCGACCAGTACCCTTTCCAAACTTCATCCATTGAAATCTATCAGGATCTTTTTTGGCTGAAGATCCCGAAGCACACTTCCGATTTCGCGGATACCCTCCAAGTTAAATTTACGGCCTCATCAAAAATTTGTTTACCGGTTGCGCTGTTGTTCAATTCCGAGAACGAGGGTAACACGGAAGTTTTTGAGGGGGTTCAGTGGGCATAGTTTCCGTGATAATGCAGTCACAGAAGTTTTTTGAAGATTATTCGAGTATAAATTCGCAATCGCAGGAGAGAGCGCAAGAAACTCAAGAAACTAAGTATAAGAACCTATGAGTCATTATGCACACACTCATAGTGTTGAGTCTGTAGAATGTGAGTATTAGAAAGCTGGCATTATGCAAAGGTCTTTAACAGAACTTCAATGGGGTGATCTCCGCGATGCTTTCATACATCTCCCACAACACCAGGACAATGTCACAATGAGTTACGAGATGCATTGGTGACACTTCCTGCCTCAAATGGGCGATTCTTGGTTTTTTTTAAGACTTCTATCTGTTTATCTATGTTTATGTATTGAGCAAACTGATAGACTCGCGAATAGAGTGGCCGAGGTTTCTGACTCCTTGAGTGTAACTTTGAAGGAGTCAAGCATTCCGTTCGTATATTACCTGTCACAACATGGTACAGAGAGCTGACTTGAAATATCGCTCGGAATCTAGTAAAACCGGTTGTGTGATATACTTAAGAACCTGACCTCTACAGTCCTGTTTTTCGTTCGCAGTCTTGGCACGCGAGCAGTCTGTTGACTACCAAAAGCCTCTGGGATAGATCAACATAAATACCCGTTATTTTTGAAGCTAGAAAAGGTGCCTCGGTGCTTGGAGCGTGAATTCAATAATGCAGTTATCCTGAGCACCGTTCCACAATGATACTTCAGACACAAGAAGGATAGCAACTAGTAACGGCACACATACGGCTCACGAACGAGTTGGTTCCACGAGAAAATTAATCGCTCAAGTCTACCGTAAAGATAAAGGCTATGTCTAGAATCAACAACAGCGCTTTGCAAGACAACTTTTGTCTCACTCGCTGATAAAATTGCATGTGTACTGTACAGACATCCTTCTGTGCTAACTAGAATCCTTGAATACACTCACACGCCCTAATGGTTCTCATGGAAGTGTCCCGAAACTCGTGGCTCAAATATATTCGCTAACCTCAAGTACGTAATCATGGCAAGAAATAGATTTTGTAAACATCGTCCGTGCTTTGAAATGTTCATTCCACTGAGTCTTACTCACTTTGTCGATGGTCTATAAATAGACGAGCGCAGTCAGCACAGTGCAATTTCGTTAGATGACCAAGACACACAGACCATGCATCAAATACTGCTCACTATCTATAATCGCCAAGAAGGCTTGGAAGCGTGCTAACGAAAAGTTGTATGATTCCTGTACAATATTTCCCGAGAGGGATGAAGATATAGTAGATATATACAAAAGAAAGGGGGATATCATCCACCAATGCAAATCAAATTCCAACGCAGACATACAGACAAGTTAAAACATTATCTAGATCTCCCAAAAACGCCGTCGCTATGCGCATCTTAAATACAAGTTTTCCCTAACTATGATCAAGCATTTAATCGAACTCAATAAGGGCAGGACCGAACTCGGCAGCAGCAGCAACAGCCTCTGCGTTGGCAAAGGGACCGGCGCCCTTGGTGACAGCAGCGATTGTCAGACCATCCATGACAAACTCATCGTATGGGAAGGCAGCCTCAAATATAACCTTGCCGTCCTTGACTTCCGCGTTCGACAGAGATTTGACAACGGGAGTGTTCTGCTGGTTGATGTAGACGAGGCTCAAGGTGCTGTAGTCGTCGGTGTTTGCGTCAGCCTTGGTGAAGGAGAACTTTAGGTTCTGGGTCTTGGCCTGGATCTTCTCCGAGAGGAGAGTAAGGCCCTTGAATGTGCGGAGAGGGATGGTATTGATGTTGGGGCAGCTGCCTGGGATGATGAAGCCTTGGATGGCAGTGAAGGCGAAGTCGCGGACGGAGGTGGTAAGGAAAGGTTGTGCGCTAGGACGCTTCTTGGTGACAAGACGGAAGAAACCCTCCTGCTCGCCCTCGTTACCGATGACGGAGCTGACAGCGCGGACGAGACCGAAGTCACCACCCTTAGCGAACTGCTCATTAACTGCTTGAAGAGTACCGAGAACAAGATCGGTGAACGTTGCGGCCAGCGATATAGCTTCCTGGAAGTTCGTGACAGGGAAGGTGTACTTGCAGGGCTCGATGGGTTGTTGGTCGAAATTCTTGAGTGCACCGTTGGCGTTGAGTGCGTGAAGCTCTTCTTGGGCAGTGATTGCGATCAGGGCATCCATGACATAGGGGTGGCCATATCCAAGATCGTATCCAGGCACCTTGTTGGTCACATTGTAGACAAGCTCATTGAAAAAGGCGACCTCGAAGAGCTCGTTCAGGGCAATGAGCTTCAAATTGGTGGCTCCTTCGGGGCTCAATGATGCCGGCGGTGCTCCGTTAGGTAGAATTCCGTCGGCGTCGAGTTGAATCTGGAGAATTGCGTCCTGGCTAGGGTTCGGGAAACCGTTGGGAAGAGGGAAGTATTTTCCGTCAGGAGACATCTCGCGCTTCGCTGCGGGCGCTGCAGAGGCGATGCCGGCAATCAGAGCCGTGAAGGACAGTAGGGAAAACATGTTGAAGGTAAGAAAGCGAAGTCGACGTCTAGATATTACTATATCGATACTACACAGCAGTCGGAGAAATGAGGTGTAGAAGTAAGGTGAGGAGTCGGAAACGGAGATGGAGCGAATAGTGAAATACAACATGCCGGAGCCTGCATCTGTTATATACTACGGATGCTCCTCTCCCTTGACGGCGGCTGAGCTAGGTGCGGCGAAGCCGTGCGTTGTCTGACAAGCTGCAACGCCTCACATCACCAATCGTTGCCATAAATTGCACCCATACAGAGATGCCCAATCGCGCCACAGGTCCTCGGAAAAACGCGCTACCGACTAAATGTCATAACGTCCGGGTGGTGATTTGCGCGAGGGCTACCGTCAGCGCGGCCAAGCTTTGGCACACTGAGGCTGAGGTGAGAGTCTTGGAGGCGCCGACAAATAAGGATATTTCTGTAAATAGCTTCCTGACAACCTCCATTGGCAGACTGTTTGTAAGCACTCCAGGCTTGAAAGCTTAACATCAAGCTAGAAAGCTTAGCTGTGTTTGAGTGAAACGTCGCAAAACATTTTCGTCTGTTCAGGAACAAGAGAACGGAACGAGGTCGCATTCTCACTTCCTCCGTCGTTTCTGCAATGTATCAAGGATGTTTGCGGTCGGTATAAACTTTATGAACTACCGACCAATGGCGAAGAGAGCCTCGTGCTTTTACTGAAAACTTGTCGTTGCGCGAGCAGGAGAACTGTCGGGTTGCAAGTGACCTTAGACTGATGACCGCAAGGAGTAACCTGAACAATTTCAGTCTGCGGGAGACCCGCATGCCGGCTGTAGGGCTTACCCATTGTGTTGGCTAGGCGGTGTGTTTTTAGGTGTCAAGATTCTCGGGTGAACAACGAACCGGCACAGCCCGGCCCCAGCGTGCAGCCTGGCGCTTGAGCAGTCTTTGGTGTTTCAGCTTTTGCAACCGCGTTTTCGGATTTTTCGAAGCCAACCAACTCGTCCTGCACCGGGCCAGGCACGTTAAGTTGGTGTGTTAGACCGGGCACGTGATGCATCGGAACGGATATGTTCCGACCTCGAAGGCTCATCAATCTCTATCGTGTTCATCGGTTTCTCAACTTCAGCATCAATCATGAAACAAACAATAGGCCACGCAGCGGCTTTCTGTGCTAAAATAAATTAAATTCCAGTTTCCTCACACGCGATCTCGTGGTTCGCTCGAACACCGCTGTACGGCTGATTTCGCACACACTTCTGACATGTTTTACCTTCCAACCACGATATAAAGCCGCGACTTTTCTCACCGGCTGGCCTGACTTCCAAGAATGACGTTCTACCTGTCAGATTGGGAAGTCAAGGCTAAAGAGTTTCATCTCACATTAAACTATCATCATATCGTAGTTGATCGTGGATTCGAAAGACTACTATCTATTCTCGCTTTCTAGTAATGGTTCTTCAAGCGTGCCACCCCCTCCTTCTGAAACTGATTGTACAGCTGGCGCTGCGCTTCACTTGTAAGAAGGCGATAAAACCCCCGGTCTTGTCCGGAGCCTGATTTATTATTGCGGCGTAGGTAAGTACTCCATAATCTGTAGCATAAACTCAGCACTAAAGTTTGTAGGTCTCGGTATTTGCGTGGACCGTCGCCTTTCTTAGACACGTGACTCGATCTAAGTCTTGACAAATAGCAGAGGCGGTGCTCAGCAACGCTGAACAATACACAACAAAGAGACCTTCGAGGGTTGATAACACACTAAAATTACATTTAGCGATAAACTGAAAGCGCGTATTGATGGCGACGAACACAGTTGTTGATCATAATACGGTGTCTATACAGCACTGCAATGGATCTCGTCAACGCTCCATATGCTTGTTCTACAATCGAATCTTCGATTCATAACTTGGCTTGACTGACAGCCATAGCCACCATGTTTGTATGGACTCTAGCGCTCATCTACGTACTCATAACATATCATCCACTAGTGTTCTTCTAGAATTCTCGGCGGCTCAGGAGTCGTTCAATACGTCATTCTCGTAGCTCTAGGTGCCGTGCTAGATATTGCAATGCTTGTTCTTCCTTTCCCGATGATATTGAAACTACAGGTCTCACTTACCGAGAAGGTTACTCTGTTCGGCATTTTTGGGGCAGGTGTATGGTAAACACACGCTGAGAACTTCTTTCATACTATTCTTTAAAATATACTTAGTACCATGATTATCTCGATTATTCGTGTACACGGATTTACGGATTTATCCTCGAAGACGTCATCTACTCAGGCGTTTACGCACTGGTTTGGAGCCTCAAAGAACCTGCCACTGAAATATCTGTTGCATAAACACTGTTCCTCTGACCCTTGTTACGTTGAACCCTTCCAGATTCCAACGTATACTACTATTTAAAAATACACCCAGCCTTAGCTCAGACGTCCTTTTGTCGTTAAAATATTCCGAAACATGTTTTCCTAAGTCCTGGTCTCTGCACGGCTTCCTGCCACATGCTCTCCGGGAACGCCTTAATGTCTGACAGGGTTTCGCATCCCTCCACACCCCGAAGATGATCCCTTCCACGCGTCGTTTTCGGGCTCTGGATGTTTCCCAACATGAGTCAGTGCCACACTCGTACGAAGGGCAAACGTGTGTGTACCCCAGATCCTGCTTAAGGGCTAAAAGAAGTACGGTCTGGCTCGTGTCAATCCGCCTTGCGTATGCACGAGCATATTAATCTCCCAAGTGCTTGGTAAGTGAATACATAGCATTAGAAGCCGCTATGGCTTCTTGAGACTGATACCCTAGAGTACAAGTTGTCTAGCATAGTATAGAGTTGGGCGATTGGGAGACAGGAGAACTTGATTCGTATTGGGTCCTTTGTTTCTGGAACAAACGCGTTGCTTTAGTGCAAGGCGAGCCAGTAGTCTAAGTCATTGTCCAGGATCTGGCATTTGGTGATTATGATTCTTCCTACTCCATTCAGACCTCCGATCGAAAAGCACTACTGCGAGTCGGAGAGCCAGTCACTGCTCTTCTCTCTGTATACGAAGTAAGCGCGCGTGTCTTGGGCTTGGATCGAGAAATATAAACGGGGTGTATTTCGACGTTTTTCTTAAAAGGTACTGTTGGTCTCGTAATAGGAGCTATCACGGTCATGGTCACTGCAGACGAGACCTTTCTCTTCGCACTGACCACATAAAGGAATTCTCGGATCAAACTAGTCTGTGTTAGGCCCCATATCTTATCTCAAGGAACATCATACAACGCAGAAGGAAACATCACGTTGTTAGCTAATGAACCACCTCTTTCCGACTAAAGACGAGTCTTACACCTTCTTGAGCGTCCAGAGACTCCTATCGTCTTTCCACTCACTATTGTATACTGAATCTCGATTCAGCGCCTGATGCGTCTCTTTCGAGAACCAATTGTCGAGCTTCGTTTAGGATTGAAGTAACATTCGCATACGCCACGGCACGGTATAATTCACATCTCCGCATGAAGATCGGCACTGTACCGATCTTAGTGTCGATCTACGAGTGAATGACGTCGATCGCCACGTTCCCATCTTCAACATTCGCTTACTCGGTCCAGTATAGCAAGATGGACTCAACGTAATCTGCGTAAACTAAATCTTAGGGAACCCATCTGTTGGTCGGTTTAGTTTACCTAGGTATCAGTGGGGCGGCTCTAACGATGGAAATCCATTTCCAGTTAGCCTCAGCCTTATGGTCCAAGCTTCGCATTCATCGGCACTCAAGTTGCGCCGCCAAAACAACGCCTGCCAAAAGTCGCTAAACGCTTTCCAGTTCATTATGCGTAGGAGAAAACGCGATACGAGCGATGGTTGGCAAAATTTCGATTTGTCGCCTCGATCATGGTGAGGTCACAAAAGGTCAAGAGCTTCGCATTCGCATCTTCGAATTGAACCGACTGTGTGTTAAGGAGGCTTAGAACGTGCGATCATATCCACAGATGGATGCAAGTGGATCTGCATACTATGGCCGCACTGTAAATCTGGGGACCTTTTTGATAATGGGAATTGTATAAGAGAGGAGGGAATATACGGTTGGGAGATGCAATATACTCTCGACATATACATCATACAAACTGACCTTTCATCCTTCATGTTACCCACTTAATTCTCTCCGAGTACCCTCATCATCCTCTACGATAAACCTTCTCATATTTATATCGACGCTCAGGATCCATTGCCCTTTTGATCAGGTCATCCACTTCTTCCTCGTCTCCACCACTCCCACTTCCCTGCTCTTTAAACACCACGCCGCACCCACCAGGATGACTCCTCCAACCCAACCAGCTCGTAACGGCTTCATGCGCCGCATATACACCCCCATTGGCTTCTCAAAAACTTACAACTTCATCCTGTGGTTCATCTTCGCTGGCGCACTCTTCGGCTGTACGTACCTCCTCCCTTTCTCCTCCTCTCCATTGGTTTCTAAGTCCGCACGCTAGTCGTTCTCGCCCGTTTTCAATACCTCGATTTCAGCGGCACATTCTGCCCCTCCAGCTCCCGTGGTGCCACCGGCGCCGCGCCAGGAGAATGCTACTATTACACCACCCTTTCGCAGTACAAGATCGGAATCATGCTCCATCTCTCCTGCGTCCTCCCTTCAGGCCTGTTGGCAATCATCCAGTTCATCCCCGTAGTACGGCATAAATGGATCATCATCCACCGTCTCAACGGTTATTTAGCGTTGTTACTATTCATACTGTCAACCGTCGGTGCCCTGATGATTGCACGGCATGCGTTTGGCGGTGGTCTGGACACACAGGCGGCGATTGGGACGCTGAGTTTAGGCTGTATAGGGAGCTTCATCGTCTCCTATATCAACATTAAACGCCTGCAGATTGAGCAGCACAGGGCGTGGATGCTAAGGGGGTGGTTTTACGTACGTCCCTCTCTTTCCTACCAGCTTCCCTTCCATGCCCTCGTTTTGGTAAGAAGAAGGGAATATTGACGCGTGTCACAGGCTGGTTCCATCATCACAGCCCGCATAGTCCTTATCATCTCCGCTCTCGCCATCAGCACTTCAAACAACTACTACACATCCCGTCCCTGCACCGTTCTGTCCTACATTCATAAGTCTGAGGCGCAGACACTCAAGTACTACCCCGCCTGCGCGTCCTTCTTCAACGGAACAAATTCAGGACAAGAAGCTATCGTGCATGCTAGCATGTCCAACGGGGTCGCTAGTGAGATTGGAGCGGCGCTGGGGGTCAGTTTTGGGATGGCGTTATGGATGGCGTTGATCATTCATGCTGTGGGCGTTGAGATCTACGTAAGTACTAAGCCTATATGTGATAATGGACGTGGACTAATCTGTTGCAGTTACACCTTACGCCCCGTGAAGCTGAGCGGCTGCGCAAGGTTAGCTACCAGAGGCAACTGGAAGCTGGGATGCGCAATCCTGGATCTGCAGGCTTAACGGCTGATCGGCTGGGGGACTCAGAGCCGTGGCATGGAATGCAGAGGAAAGAGAGTGAGAATACGTTGGCTGGCGAAGTAGTTGAAGAGTAGGCTAGAGAACAGCAGAAGGGCGAAATTGCCTAAGACGTTGGGTAATTTGAATGAGAGAAAGACTACAGATTAGCATGCATTAGGCGTTCAATGAATAGAATTCTGATATGGAGCTTTCCCGTCACTTCTTGTTAGGATTTAATAAATCTATCTGTTACCCATTGATCGTATCTCATGTCCTCACGAGGGCCTCCAGGCCTTGCAAACCAACTACCATGGCAGCTGTAAAGGTGTGGGAAGTTTCTCTTTTGCTCCAAGGACAGGCTCTGCGGTACCAATATCACTGCGCTATGATCAGTACTGCACTATCTCCAAATAAGGGAATGCCTACCGAGGTCCTCGTGGCGCCCAATATTCCCCCGTCTTCGAGATGTCGAACGTCTCGATCCAGTCCGCAAGTGATTTTGCAGCGACATCTGGCGTAACAGCTACATATCGATATTAGCCTGCCTCCTCATATATTGCTAGAAAAACCTACCACCGCCATCATCGTAAAACTTGTCAAAGCCAACGCCCTTAGTCATCTCCGTCCTCATGAATCCGGGATGTACGGCCGCAATAGCCACACCCCTCTCCTTCAAATCCAGACTCAACAGCTTTGCGCACATATTCAGTGCTGACTTGCTTGCATGGTGTCCATAGTTCCCGCCTCCCTCGCTCTCATGCCTCAGCGTTATGCTTCCGGACTCCGAAGAGACAAATATGATCTTCGAGTTCTTGTCCAGGAGAGTTTCAGAGTCGTTGGCAAGAGAGGTGACGAGGATCGTGGGTCCTATGGCGCAGGTGCGGTACATCTTCTCTTGAGCAGAGAAAGAGGGTTCCTTCAGAGTTTCGGTCTCGAAAAAGCCGGCGGTGATAATCACAAGATCGAGATGCGTGACTTTTCGCGAATGGAGAAAGGTGAGAAGGTTGTTGCCGGCATCGTGTGAGGAGATGTCGATTGACGGGACGTAAACGAGGTTCTTTGCTGTAGCACAAGAAAGTTAACACATAGCAACTTAAGATAGATGCCCAAGAGTACATGGCACCAAAGCAGTATTTCCATCACGAAAAAGATTAGGTCGAAAAGTAAGGGTGAACACACTATTTGGCGGCGGGTTGGACGATCGTGCCGTTGCGTAGACGTGGTTGTTGGTGTCTGCTGCATAGGATTTCGCCAGGCTAGCTCCCAGGCCGCGTGTGGCGCCAACGATGAGGATATTGGGCATTTTAAAGGTCAGTTGGTGGAATTGAAACTCGTGGAAGGTGGATGGGAGAAATTGATATGGAGAATAGAGGTCAAGTTGTGAGCCAGGAATGACGTCGTGATGTTGAGCTTGGAAGCTCAGATGTCGCAAGCTCCTTATCTCTTATCTTAGCGCGAACACATCTATTCACAGGGCTGAGGTATCAGCGCCGTCGCCTTCTCGGGGAAACGGTATTTTCAAGTCAAATCAACTCTGTCCATACGCCCGGCTGAGTACTCATGATACGAAACATAGTCAATACGCGAAGCAATATCTCATGGAACGAATCTCTTATTATCCATCATATTGTAGTATCCAAGGAATTCCCATATTAAGCAAAACTCGGTAAAATTTGGTAAGAACCTATTACAGCGTCCAGTTTATTCAAGTAGTCCAGCTCATAATCCATAGCAAGGTCATCCTGGACCCATATCTGCTGGAGAATATTCCGCAGCCCATGCAAGCTCTTCAAACTCGAGGATGTCATTGCTTTTTCAATATGCTCCAGAATTCTCATTCTTTGCTTATCTGTCCTGGCCTCGTACCCGACAATCAGCAGTGGAAAGGCCAGATTGAAGGTCCCTAGGTCGTCGAGAAGTAGATAGGCCCTCTCAACCATCGTGTCAATTTGCGGGGAGATCCCTGAAAAGTTTCGCGATGCTCTTTTGAGGTAAATTAGACCAGCTAGTTTGAAGAGTTCCGTCATAGCCATCCAGGCTGTGTTCAAGCCGGATACAGTATTAGATATACCCTCTAGTGCCGACGGAACAATATCTGTTATCTTGCTTTCGAGGCAACGCAAGAAATTTTCGTATTCGTCACTGTGGTATAGTGAGTTTGTTGGTTTTTGAATTATCTCGAACGTGATATAGAGGTGTCGAAGAATTTCATGTGAGTAGTACGAGACACCTTTAACCTGTTTCATATCAGATAAATGGCCGTGCAGACATAGATTTTCATATTCTTCAGGCTGACCTTTCGTGACAGGCAAGTTTCCGGTTCCACAGGTGCGGAATTTCGGACTTCCTCCACAGGCTCTGCATTTATATGCCAGTGTCTGAGGCTAAACCGGCTCATGACCATGTGATAATCTACCCAAGCTACAAGTCTGGAGAATTCGCCGTAAGAATTTTGGCTGTCAACTCCTGCGTTGTCGATTAAATATTTAGCTTCCACTAAATGGCCTATAATGCAAAATCAAGATTAGCAATGTGTTTGAAGAATCAGGCCACCCATTTCAAGCAAGTATGAATAGATAGACTGCATGTCACTTACAGTACCACATAGATCCGTTATTCGACCCTTCAAGCATCTTGAGAGCTGATTAGTGTTTATTTAAAAGATGTGAAGCCAAGTTGGAACATACCTCAAGATGGCACAGTATCATCCTAGCAGCAACATGTTGAACTAGCGTGGGACTTTCAATAGAGGGATTGCAAGATGTGATCAGTGAGCGGAGAACGCGCGCTTTGAACCGATAAACATTTGCTTGCAGACCATGCCGGTGGAACAACGAGAGTGCCAATGCCGATTGTAACACAGCCACGGAGGACGGTGAACTGTCTGAAAGAACCAATCGCACCAAGAGACTCAAGAATTCGTTCTTGTCAGGTTCGAAAATGGCTAGTGTGGAAGGCGCTGTATGTATAACTGCAATTGTTAATTTGATAAAATTTTACTAGTATCAAGCTTACAGTGATCAAGAAGTTCTCTTTCCTCATAACCAAGGTTGATTGGGAGCCATGATAGCGCCCTAGGGGGGTCGAATCTTTGAAAGTCGAATCCCTCATGACTACCAAGTCCTATCACTGGAGTATTAGTTGGGTGATATGCGGATGAGGTGAGAGAGTAAACCTTGATTCATCCGCAGGTAATCGTGGAGCTGGATATCCCATGATGTCGCATTTAAAAAGCTCGAATGAGAGAAACTTTTCGCTGTCTTAGATATATCCGGAACAGGATGCATCAAGCTGCGCTTTGTGCTAGTAGCCTTTGGCCAAGACAGCCGTAACCCATACCGGCATGGCCTGTTCGACTTGGCGCACCTCGAACAGCGTGGGTGCACGCGGTTGCACACTGCTCTAGAGTCTGTAGCATTTGAGTGAATTGGCCCCCAGATGCCACGTAGACAGGAGAGACACTACCTCTACAAGCCCAGCACTCATTCGCATGCATTGTAGACTAATGTATATCCTCTCCGCTTTCCTGACTGGCCTATGTAAGTTGAGAATTGATAGGCAAAAAAATAAAATAGTTGTCGGTTTTCCCAACCCTAGCTTATGGGAATCAGAGATGACAAATGCGCTGCTACGGTGGGGAAGGGTAGCATGATTTATAATTCTCGCTTATGTTTCCGCCTTAAGAAAATCGGCAACTTTTCTGTCTTGACAGTTAGAGTGGCTTAGAGGATCTACATGTCTTTCCGCTTTGAGAAAACTGGCAACTTTTCTGTCTTGGTAGTTAGAGTGGTTTGGAGGGAGGATCTACATATCTCTCCGCTTTGAGAAAACTGGCAACTTTTCTGTCTTGGCAGTGTAGAGTCGACCTTCGGTTTGGAGAATCTACACATGGAACCATGACGAGCGATTTCAAAGCAAATGGGATATTCTAGTGTTCTAAACTGTGTATATATATGCCCCCAAGGTCTCTCCTTTAGCAACATCAACTTCAAGAAACATCACTTCTATTTACCTAAATCTACTACACTACGCTATTCCCGATTAGGAACCATCCTTGATATTCCTATCCTCAGCATAGCATTTTCTTACCTTCCGTGCAACTCCAACAAAAGACGCACAACATGTCTAGACTAAATGGAAAGACCGCTGTCATCACTGGCGGCGCTACAGGCATAGGCCTCGCAGCAGCAAAGCGCTTTATCGAGGAGGGTGCCTTCGTCTTCATCTATGGCCGCCGACAGGAAGCGCTCGACGCGGCTCTGGCTGTCCTCGGGCCCAATGCCCGCGCTGTGAAGGGCTCCGTCTCCGATCTGGCCGACCTCGATCGACTCTACGCGGCGGTGAAGGCCGAGCGCGGAACCCTCGACATCGTCTTCGCCAATGCCGGGGGAGGGAGCCAGCTAAAGCTCGGCGAGATCACCCTCGAGCACTGCGACGAAATCCTCGACACCAATGTAAAGGGTACGATATTCACGGTCCAGAAGGCGCTGCCGCTGATGGGCCAGGGCGGTTCGATCATCCTGACCGGATCGAGCGCCGGCACCACGGGCGCCCCAGCATTTAGCCTCTACGGCGCGAGCAAGGCGGCTGTGCGCAACCTCGCGAAGACCTGGGCGGAGGATCTGAAGGGCACCGGCATCCGAGTAAACGTGCTGTCGCCCGGGCCGACGGCGACCGAACTCGCGAGGGAAGCGCTGGGCGAGGAGGGCATGAAGGTCTTCGCCTCACTCAATCCGCTCCAGCGCATGGCCGATCCGGCCGAAATTGGGGCAGCAGCTGCCTTTCTCGCGTCGCAGGACAGCAGCTTCATGACTGCCAGCGAGCTGGCCGTCGACGGCGGCCTCGCACAAATCTAACGCGCTATACGCGGCCAGTTATGGCAGGCTTGGGCTGGTGCCAGATGCCAGAGAACCTCGTCCCTCAATTATGGCGGAGGGTTGCCTGTCCATTTGACGATAGAGAGCGAAGCGGGACGCAGCTCGGGGCCACAGGCGATATGTTCTGCACATACGGGAGACTACGGTAGTTTAGTAGTTTCTACAAGATTTTAAAAATCAGCGCAATACCTAAAGATTTTTGCTCTAGTGCCAATTCTATAAATTATGAACTTACCTCTTTTCGCTTAGGATTTAGAGCAATTGCCTGTCCTGTTGCACTGTTAGAAATAATTGAAGTGATGCTAAATATTTATTATCAACACTGTGAAACTAGACGAGTGTTAGGAAAAGTACATAACGCCAAGACTTCGTCCTGTTTGAGTTAGCGGGGGCTGCACTCGCCGGACGGGCAGCTAGTCGCGTCGGCCATATGAGACAAGACGGTGCGGGTGTGTGGAAGGCGGCGACGGGGTCGTGCCGCAGCGTGCTCGTTTCATAGGTTACAGGAGAGGCTTGACAATAGGATTCACAAAGGCGATGATCTAGATGAGTGAGCTCTGGTTTCTCCCTTAAGAACCTACGTTTGCAGATGTGATAACGTTAGCCAAGTCGTGGAGTGGCATTTGTGAACAAAGAAATGGCTGTGACGACTTGCTACTACACTGACACTTAAGGGAATGTCGATGTAATGGCTGAATTTCCTATTGAATTTCTCCCCTAGATAACCAAATCATTTACTTTTGAAAAAGCTTTTCCAGCTCAGCAGCTATCGCATCACCAACTTCCGAAGTGTTTGCTGTGCCGCCAATGTCCTTCGTCCGGATGTTCTTGTCGATAGCAATCTTGGTCGCCTCATCGATTTTGAGAGCGAGCTCAGGACGTAATATCGAGTATTTGAGCAACATGCTCATCGACAGGATAGTCGCAACTGGGTTGCAGATGCCTTTACCAGCGATATCGGGCGCGGATCCGTGTATGGGCTCATAGATGCCATTGATGCCGGTCTTACCATTCGGAATGTCCATTAAGCTCGCACTGGGGAGCAAGCCTAGACTGCCGGGAATCACACTCGCCTCGTCGCTGATGATGTCTCCGAAAAGGTTGCTCGTGACAACGACTCCGTTTAGGGATCTCGGGTCCTTGATCATAAGCATAGCCGCCGAGTCAATAAGATGCGTGCCCGACTTGAGATTCGGATACTCGTCCTTCATGATCCTCTCAAAGGTTTTCCGCCATAGTCTGCTCGTAGCTAGCACGTTCGCCTTATCCAGACTCCAAACTGGGACTGGAGGGTTCTCTGCAGATGCCATGTTTCCAGCCAACCGCACGACGCGTTCGATCTCATGTACGCTGTAGGGTTCTGTGTCCCACGCTGTGCCATCGCCGTCGTCCTCTTTCCGCTCGCCAAAGTATATGCCGCCTGTGAGCTCGCGGATGATGGTGAAGTTTGTGCCGCGGCAAATGTCAGCTTTGAGGGGGGAGGCATCGACAAGGGAGTCGGAGGCGAAGAAGCAGGGGCGCAGGTTGCCGAACGTGCCGAGCTCTTTACGGAGGCGGAGGATGCCTTGTTCAGGGCGGATCTTGCCAGTTCCCCATTTCTACGGCGTGTGGTTAGTAGTCGACATTGGGTGACGGCTGCATCCGAGGGTGGCGTGACGTACAGGTCCTCCAACAGCTCCGAGAATAATGGCATCGGCCGATTTCGCGGCCGACAGAACTTCTTCTGTCAGGGGGTTGTTGTGAGCATCGATTGAGCACTATAGCTCGCGTTAGAAGCTGGTGACATAGCTAGGTGGTGGAGTGTCTTACGCCGCCGAACAAGTGCTCCTGGAAGTTAAACTTGACATCGGTATTCTTCTCGATTACTTTGAGGATCTGTACGTTGTATCAGCAACCATGCATCGGCATCTCTTGAGATGGGGTGTGTCGTACCTTGATTCCTTCTGCTACAACCTAAGAGCGAATTGTGAGCCTCTTCCGTCATCGACCAAGGGAGGGAAGGAGCTATGTACCTCAGGTCCAACGCCGTCACCTGCAGGCAATCGCGTTAGTGTATGAAGTCGAAACTAGAAGAAAGTCCCTCACCGCCAAGTACTACAATGTTATATGAAGGCATATCTGTAATGTGTGGAATATGAGTGCAACAAAGATGGGCTTGGTGCACCCGAAATATTTCTAGAGACAGTCGGCTGCTGCTACCCCACGTACCCCGCCGAAAGCCGAAAGCTGCACCACTCCGATCTCGGACACGTCCATGCCAAACCTTCACTCTGCGATGTCGCTTTGGAAAATACATGTTGACCTCCGAAGTCGTTTGCTTTCTCAAAGTCTCGAATGTGTATTGGAACCACTGACCGTTTAGCAGCGAGAAGACACATATTCAGGCCATGGCATAATCACTGAAAAGTTTCATCATTCCTTTTCAGCTTACGTACTCACACTATCAAGCTCGCATGCTTTTCTAAATGTTATATTTCCAACAAACAGCGGAAAGACTGAACAAGAAGAACAAGAAGGGAACCTAGTCCCACCCCGAAAGAAGTTGTTCAGTAATTGTTCGTATAACTGACCGGTATGAAAGCTGCCAAGAGCCTCGCCGCAACCATATATATTGCAAGGCAGACCGAGCATTGAAAGAGTTGCCTAGGAAGGTCGAGATAGAAATGTATAACTGACCTCTTTTTCCTGTTGAAGAGCGTAAGCTCGTTCTTGTTTCCCAAATTTCCACCAAACGTGTTTCCGAAGCACCATGTACCTCACCTTCTTCCTCCTCGCCCTCTCCACCATCCCCTCAGCCTACGCTGATTTCCAGATCATGACCGCCCAACCACTCCCCACCCTCGCCCTACCACCAGTCTTCCAAAACGACGCCGAAGTACGCCCATTCATTTACCTCCTTTACCACTCCCCTTTCCACCTCACCCCAGTTCCTCGTTACTTGCTATCCTTCCCCTTCTCCTTCCCGTTTCACCCTCCCTTTCCCTCACTCTTCCGAGCTCACACCCCCAACAGAGCAGCAGCTGGCACGCCCTCAAAGCCCAAGAGATGCAGTCCCGCCTTAGCACAATCCCTGGCTACGACCCCTCCCAGCTCTCGTCTCTCTCCGCCCAACTCAACGAATTCCTAGCAACGGCAACATACTCCATCCCCTCCATCGTAAAAGCCACAGACCTAGCCCAGAACACTGCCTTCACCACGGCCCCAGAATGGTAAGAGGTCATATCCCTGCTTGGACCAGACACACACACACACACTCTCTCTCTCTCTCTCTCTTTCCAGTCGACACCGCACGATTCCGTCCGTGCTAAACGTATGGGATAACTGCTGATTGGAAAAAGGTATTTAGCGTTGCCGACCGAGGTCAGGAAGATGAAAGAGGACGTTGCGAAGGCTATTGTTAGTGCTGAGGTTGCAGTCTATGGCGTGCAGGGGAAGGAATCGGGCGCTGCGTCTCTAAGAGGCATGTATGGGGCTGCCGGTTTAGTCTTGGCCATGATTGCTGGTATAGCTGTCTTGTAGATATGCAACCGAGTATCGTGGTAGACTAATCAACAGGACGTATAGGTTTATAGTGCATTAGTTGTCTAGCAGATACACTAGGACAGCGTACCACAACAGCCATCCCTATCCCCACCTACCAACATTTCACAAAAAACATAAAACCACCAAAATTTGATATAATTCGGGGTATCTCTTCATTGTCGATTGATCCTCTTAGCATATGGTCAGAAAGCTAATTCCACACATCTTTAAGCCATGTGTACCCAATGCCGACACTATTTCGGTCTCCATCTGGCACTCCTACTTCATTCCATCAAATCGTAGACGCACTCGATTCCGTCACATACCCCTAAAAGCTATCGTACAATGACCAGAGCCATACGCTTTTGGAAACACGCAACCACAATTATCCACGGATTGTCAGCCCGGGACATATATGCAGCAAATAATGCAACGAGACCCTCTTGCCTTAAAAAGCATAAAGACCCCTCATATTCCAGATCGCCTCGTCCACGCTCTCCGACGTCCAATTGCCCGTCAACTGTCCAACAATGCTCTCACGCGAGTCCCTACTCGCGACTAGGAACCGCTCCACTAGATCTCCATCGATGAAGCTCTTGACGGGGGTATAGTAGCTGCGGAACGCAAGGTGGTCGCGGCCCGATATCGGCTTGTCATCGGCGCGAAGAATTAATTCCAGCTGCTGGAACATCTTAAAATCGCGACGGGACTGGAACGGAACCAGCGCACCGAGGGTACCTTGGAGCCCAGCCCAGAAGATGATGCGCTCGCCACCAGCAAGGAGTGCGGTCTTTTGGATGGAGACGGGGATGTCGTTCGCGAAGTAGTGTGCGATAAGATCAACACGGTTCGGGGCACCGCCGAGATAACCCTTGTCCTGTAATAGATGCTGCCCATCATTCGACTCGTCTGAGGCCTCGGAGATTTTTTGCGGACACCGCACCAGCCACAAGTTACCAAACTTATCTCCGCCGACCACTGTGTCATAGTCTACCATGTCCGTGCAGGTGGTATACCGAGGGACCGAGTCATCGGCGAACGCAATAAGCCGGTTGGGATGGACCATATCTTTATGTACAACGAACGTGACCGACTGGCTCTGGTCTGAGACAATGATGCGGCTTCCTTGGGTCTTTAAATCGGTAATGCGAGTTGAAACGCACTGAAGGGCTTGCGCTTTGCGGAGAAGAGAACGCATACCGCAGTCGTAAAGACCAAGGTCCCTTCCAACTCCAGCAACGAGCTTGCCTTTGAATCCAAGAAGAGCGAGCGGAGGCTCAGCCATCTCGGTCTCGTGGAAGAAATCGAGACTGCGACCATCCGCCGAGACCTTGTAAAGCTGGATGGAAGCAGACTCGTATTTGTAGGGTGTGAAGCTTAGGCCTTTCGCTACTCCCACCGCAAGAAAGTAGTCATTTTCCCGACTCTCGAAACATACTAGTGCTGCACTCAAGGCCGACTTGTTGTCGCCAAGTTCGATTGTATGGATGACCGCCTTCTCGGTCACTGGATCAACTACTTGAATGCAGGAGGCCCAGTGCCCTGGTGCCCTCGAGTAACCAAACTCGAGTGGGGGCAGTTCGTCGTCGTCTTCTGTGGATTTATTGGTTATATCGCTATCGGCCGCTTCACCATTGGTCACCGCTTTGGTCGCGTTGTTGCCATTTGCCTTCCTCTTAGCTTCGGCCTTGAGACGGTTCTTGGTCTCAATGCTCAAGGTGTTGTTCTCGCTCTGAACGACGTAGTAGAGCTGCTGGTCATGGTAGCCAACAAGCTTTCGCGGCGTGTACCTAAGTGGTATTGACTCGTATGTAGTGTTGTTCGCGAGATCGTTGAAGGTGAATATTCTGTACGTAATTAGCCAATGTTGAAAGACCAAGAAGGACAGGTGAAGTATAATGTTGTGCTTTCTATCAGAAGGAACAATTGGAATATTTTAAAAAATGATAATCTTCATAAGTATATATCAGAAGTAAAAATCATCAGTAAGCAGGAAGTGAAGAATAAGAAAAGTACTGACCGTAATTCATTTGTGCTAACGCAGATGACGCCCTTAAACTGCTCACCTTCGAAGTTCCAGGCTGATTTGAACTTCATATAGTTGAGCGGTGTCGTGGCGAGCGAATTAGTGCGTGGATCCGTATAGCTCAACCAAGGCCGTGAAGTCATGGCAAGTATGGCAGATTCGCCGGCTGCGTTGACTCGGGCAAACTCAATGGGTTCCGGCCCAAGGAAACGCCTACGGGTATCTCCAATCTCCCCAGTATGCTCGTCAAGATGCGATCGGATATACACTCCAGTCCGAAGACCGATGTGAAGATATTGGCTGTATCCCCGTGGTGACTTGTCGCGCATATAGTTGATTGTGATGGAGCTCGGCTGGGCGGAAAGAGCTTGAACCGAAATATTTCTCAATATGAAGCCGTCCATGTCAGGACTGAGGTTGTAGATTCGGACTGTTTGGTCTCCGCAGCCGACAGCCATGAAGAAACTCCGTACACTTCCTTCCGGGACGTCTGGTATAGCAAGGCAATTGATGGGGCAGTCCAGACTAATTTCTTCTTCTGCCATTGCGAGAGACCCATCTGAATCGCATTCGAAATAGAGAATCTGGCCAGAACTAAGAGCAATAGCAACTTGGCGGTTGTTCGATGCGCATGCAATAATAGTTCGATGAGCTGGTGATTGCCAATCAGTCAGATTTTGATGCACGGCTGCCGCGTCCCCATCGGGAAACTGTATCTCTCGGATATGCCGTATGCCTCGGGGATGTATCTGAATCACACAATCTTCGCCGAATTGCTGAACGCCAAGGGTATTCGTGTCAGGCAAAAAGCCAGTGTTCGATGCTTCCTCCACGTCTTCACCAATTTTCAGGACAAGCGTTCTGCTATGGAGGCAGAGAACAATTAGGGTATCAAATTCGTCCTCGGCTGTAAGCTTTGTCGTCCAAACGTTGCTGGCTGGCTGCGGCAAAGGTGACTCGATGAGATCGAGGACCTCTAGTGCATTCCTAGTGGTCCTAAATGTGCTCCGTGCGCCGGTCCCAGAGACGGTGTAGATTTGAGGTGCATCCTCCATGCTCAAGTTCGCAACCTCCATGTCCATTATGGGGTTCAAGCTCGGGATGGTCTCAACGGGAGTGAGATTCGTGAGCGGCCGCGGTGTAAAGGTAGGAACCTCGAAATTTTCCGTAGGATCCAAAGGGAACATATCGCTTTCAAAAACAGGGTCTTCAGTTTCCTCTCCTAAAGATTCCAGCTCGTAAAGAACCCGATCCCCGGATTCGCAGGCACAATAGACAAACCCGGCCTTCAGAATACAAATGCTCGTTGCGACAGGAATGGTGTCGAAATACTTGATCTTAATGCGTTCTACGACACCACCTGGGGCATCGAAAGTGACCTTGAACACATCGCCATCATCAGTTTGGAGAAGATAAAAGAAGTCTCCACCTTTGAGGGCGTACAAGGTTCCAGCCACGATAATTCGCTTGCGATTGGGATCTTCGGTGGGACCTTCCCGGCGTGGAATCGCCAGCCGGTGCACACTCGAGTTGGTGTTGAATATGCGACGATAACTGATGTTATCCTCGCCACAGCAAAGAACACCGCTGGGTGCACCAGGGCCTCCTGGTACTCGGAAAAGGGTGTTCGATGAGCGATCAACTGGCTCAGACCATTTCCGAACAATATGATTGAGACCCAGATCCAATTCGTAGTATACCAGCTCCTTTTCAAGCTCGTTTACTTCCTCGCCGGAAGGGTCTGACTCCGCCTTCGAGTAGTCTAGCTCAAGGCAAGCAAACACGGGGTTATCATAGCCTACATCTAAGCCAATCAGGCAGAAAACCAACGTTTGGGGCTTGTGTGCTTCCAGCGGCGATGAGATGGCAATGTCGGTTTGGCCGCTCCGAGTCAGAATGTACACCAGTTTGTTCTTCTCAGTCGATGCCACCATGATGGCACGGCCTTTCGGGTCCGTGGCAAGGTACTCTCCAGGAACGACGCGACGGATGCCAGACTTCCCGAATGTCTCAAAATGCACCGTCTTCAGCTTGTGATCTTCGGGGAGATATTCGAACGTTACAAGACGGCCAGAGTCGGTTGACACTGCAATAATATCTATACTCTTGCTTTAGCCATGGTTCTCAAGAAAACACCAATCTGTCCACCGCGCGCTCGCCGAGCAACGAGCTCGCGGGTATGGTCATGCCTTCGAAAATCACTAAACGGGCCTTGTATGTGTATAAGAGTAACGTACCTTTAGTGCCGCCAGCGAGCCGAAACTTGTCGATACGACGAACGATCCCAAACACGTCTTGTGAGAAGACTTCGGTGAAACCCTTCTGCCGTCGCGAAACCTCGAGGATGGCAAGCCGTGAGCCATTGGCCGTGAGAATCTGCTGCCTTCCATTGCCGAGAAAGTCGCCTGAGATTGCCTGCTGTGTCGCTGATGGCGGTTGGACCGTCAGCGCATAGAGCGACATGGTAGAAAAGCTCGTCATGGTGAAGGTCGCGGTGGGAATAGAACGCCGAGTGCGTCGAGGTGAAAGCTCTAGGCGCGTTGGCCTGGTTGAGGTCGGCGGCCACTTGCGGGCGATACAAAGCACAAAAGAATGTCCAGGCGTTGGAAGAGCTAAAGAGACAGATATGAGGGCAGGAGAGGGATGCGCGCCGGATGTGGGGAAGTGGAAGGCGGCAGAGGATGCTTTGTCGACGTTGAGCTCCAGCGAAAGTTTCTGGTGGTAGAGCTTCCGCTTGGCGCGCTAACATGTTAGCGGGCTTTGGGTGTGCTGACTATGCACTCGTCCAACAGCGAATACACATAGTCGCCTTCGCAGTGTCTGCTGTCTTCACTCAATCAAACCATGTCAAAGTCAAGTGTTGAGTTTTAGCGTGTTTGGTATTATCTATTTGGAACTTTTTCATTACTTCGTTCTACCGTCTCATTACTCCGGGTATCGGTCAACGTCTGTCTCGAGGTTGCTACCTAGTTCGACGAAAGGAATCAAATCATACAAAAGAGTAGCGCACCACATCCACCGCCGGACGCGGCCGTAATTGAAAAGCACTAGTCCATCTCCACTCTGCATCTCTCCTCAGAACAGCGCAGCAGCAGCACCAACCGCAACCGCAGCTGCGCCCGCATACTTGGCCATGGCCGTCGGTTTGGGAGCAGCATCCGTCAAGACCGAGATAAGCAGCGAGTTCTGCTCCTTAGCCATCGAAATATAGACCTCCTGAATATCCGTCGGCATGGCCTTCCACCATCCAGGCGTCGTGGTGTACGTGGTGATAGAGTTGGTGTTCGTATCTGTGAGGATGTCCGCCGGCGCGTCGGTGCGCGTGGCGACATACTCCTCGAATGCATTCTCTGCGCTGATGTATCGCGGGTCTGCTGTTATGTGCGTCGAGTAGGTTGACAGGACGCTTTCCAACTTCTTTGACTTCTCTTCTGCCCATTTCTCGGCCTGTAGGTCGTTAGTCGTGGAACAGTTATATTTGTGGCGCGTTACTTACGTCGGCAGTTTTGGTGAATACGGGGATTGAGATACTCGTCGTTGCCTTTGTGTCCAAGATAACCCAACCTGCAGATGCCATGCCCGTAAGGGCTGCGACGAGAAGTGATTGATGGAAGAGCATGGTCGTAATAGGAATGGTCGATTTAAGGGGAGTCCGAGGGTTTGTATGGGTGAAGAAGGCAGGTACTTTCACTCTAACAGGAACGAGGTGCCCGCCAATTTATACACTGCCAGTGGCAGTCGTGACCTCCAAGCAAAGGATCATTTGGGGCGGTATAGGACTGCACCTTCCAGATGGTTGTGCCAAGCCTAGGCTGACACTGTCCACCGGTCGTATCATACGGTCGTGGAAGCCTTGAGTTCTCAAGCGAACGGCCTATATTTATACCCATTGAATCCTTCTACGGGAATGGGAGTTTGACACTCATCTGCGTTAGAACTTCTATTTGCGAGAAAGCTTCGCTCGAGAGACCAACTCTTCACATATATCTCAAACCGGAAGAATTTCCACGATAGAAGGCGTATAAACCAACCACAACAAAGCCTCGCATTCAACAGCAAATTGAATTGACTGCACGCCAAGATCCAAATTAGGAACCCATATGACTGGGACCAAATCCTTCAAAACAACCAGGACGTACCAGGACGAAAAACTTCATTTTCAATATTGCAATCCCAACACTGCCGCCCTTTAGCGTCCTTCGAAGCAAAAGAGCAGCGGGCCCCGCCGACTAGCTTTCCGGTACCCGTCTGCCTCGGCGCATCGACCTGAACATCGAGGATGCGATGGAAATCTTTGCAGGGTTGCGTAAACCTATATGGTGAAGACATATGGAAAGAAACCTCGCGGATGATGGTGCAGACCTTTGAAGCCTTAGTCTTGATGGCGAGATTTGTTTGGACAAAAAAAATAACCAGATTGATGTGAGATCGGTAATTTACCGCATTTGGATATACAGGGGCTAGAACAGCACTATCGTGATGACGCCGAGGCAGTCTTCTTTGTTGTGTTTGAAAAGAGACCTTAAAATTATTTCTCCACATATGCGGATAAAGAATTGCATGCTTCGAATACTGAAAATCTTCAAGCATAGTAAAAAATGCTCACCCTAGTTCTCGGCCAAAGAGTACGGGTCGTACTTAAGGACGACTAGAACTCTCCGCACCTGATAGAAGGTCCTCACTCCTAGATTGTCAGAGTCTTACTCACGCAGACGATTAATAGCCAATATTGTGTAAGTAGTATAGATCCATAAATCTCTTTGTGTGTCTTAGGCTCCAGGCTTTGACCCACGCATGATTGTCCGTTTGCTCAAGTATATTTCATTTAGGTCAAAACTATCATGGACGAAAGACCTAGGTCGATTCAGGAATATGAAGGTCTTTAGACCATTCATTGCGTACATCCGTAACGCAGAGTCTCTCCATCTGATGTAGCCTTCTTGGTTTACAAGCTGGCAATCTAACATCGTTAGGTTCTGCAAAGACAATTTAATAGGATAGGATAGTGTGTCAACACATATATCATCATCATTCAGCAGTAATAATCGCTATTGTCTAGTAACAGCAGACTACGCATGCATTTCAAGACATCGTGTCCAGCAAGATGACATGCGCCCGCACGATGACGCAGCAGTTCGTTGAACTTGCACGTTGGCACATTGTTGAGAACCGTCTTAGGCATGCCCATCTAAAACATAACGTTGATGTAATTTCCTCCTGCGTGTCTGAAGCTCTTTCTGTCGCTTTTCTACTTGCTGGATTCTTTCTGTCCGTGAACCTAGACTCTGAGATGGTTTGAAGATGAACATGGAAACGCAAGAGACCAACTAGGAAGCAAGAACGATTGATTTCGCCAAGACTTTTTACCTTTGATGGGATATGATGTCAATTTATGGTACGTACCAAGAAGAGAAGTGCAGCTCTACACTATTTTGTTGTAGTTGGCAGAAAACGCTATTTCTCAAGGAGTTTTGTCGACATAAACTGGTTAATTATAGTAGTTTCAACATTCTGCTACAACCTGTCTCTCCTTTTTACCTTGGTTTGTGATAGTCGCCAAATATCTGACATGTTTCAAGGCTGAAGGATTTCGCTTTACTGACCTTCGATTCCAAGAATATACATCGTCTCTAGACTCCTTAGCCTAGAATTAGACGTTTCATTTTCAAGTGCAAGTCGAGCACCTGTACAAATATATGAATACTGTTTTATAGACTCTTTTAGTGAAACCCGGAGCCACAATCTAGGTGAGTAGGGCACATTATATATCCTCCACCGGAATCTATTCCTCTACTAAGTTGCTTAAATATACTTCCAACCTCCTTGAGGTTATCAACGCCCGATTTGAACTTGCAGTCCCATCGATCCACCCGAATCAGCTTCATTCAACCTCTATCCTGAAGCGTCGAAGATTCTGCCGAACAAGGCTGCTCGGAGAGCCCTTTCGCTGAACCCACCCACGGCCATCTCCATAACGCCATCTTTCTTCAACCGCAATCAAATCCGATTCATGCGCACTGCTCTCCTGTCTGCATTGGGTACATACAAGCTGTGCGGGTGGCAGAACCGCTTAGTCTATCTAATAGGCCTGCAAGTGCAATTGACAACAAAACAGGAAATATCAGCAGAGGAGCATCAGAAGCCTGTGGACATGTCTTCCACGGGGGTTGTATCCTCAAATGTATCAACGCAGGTCATGCCAATAGTTACACTTGTCCCAAATGCCGTGCAAGGCTATTTCGGCCTAAAAATAACACCCAGTAATAGTGTGATATTAGCTACTATTGAGGCCCTCTATTGCTATATGTTAGTCCTTGCTGTATATAGATACAATCCAAACCAATCTAAGACAAGCTAATTCTGTTAAATATAGTATTGAGGGCCAAGTTATCAATGCCTTTATCCTCTTCATTGACTGGAGGAGCACAGCCACGATGTGGCTTCGCCAGCTGAGGATCATCCATCTTCAACTTCCCCTCTATTTCCCTAATGCTACTATGGAAAACCACCTTCGTTCCATCATCCAAACTATCCATGATATTATATCAAAACCTTAAGAATGCCTCGCTGCAATCTCTGCAACAACTTCGAACGCAAGCCACGCGACTACCGCGTCGCCTTCGACTTCTCTCCCCAGGAACTCGAAGACTCAGTCGCAGCCGGATGTCTCGTCTGTTCTCTTCTCCACGACGGCGCTGCATACTTTTCATCCAAAATCGGAGGTCTTTCCAGAGAACTCCGGATCCATGTCTGGGGAGGCAACATTGAGGGCGGTGGGAATGTCGAAATGGAGATTTATTGCTCCGGAACGCTCAAACTGGCCCTCGAGTTTTTCTTTGCCTCAAACTCTGAGAGCCCGATTCGTGGGATGAAGACTCTGCCTACTATTTCTGGAAACACCGCCTCCGAGGAATCAATGGCGTGGGTGCGTCTGCTTCTCGATAATTGTATCAAGTCGCACTCGTCTTGCAGTCAGCAACATGCTCCCAGCCTCCCTAATCGCGTTTTGGAAATAGGGTCAGACGACGTAAAGCCAACAATCAGGTTGCTGTGTTCGCCCAGCAAGAAGGCTCGCTACGCATGCCTGAGCCACTGCTGGGGAAACAGCAGGGCCATTGTCACAGAAAAGACTACACTGGTACCGCATACTCAGGGTATTAGTTGGGATTTGCTACCGGAAACTTTTCAGGAGGCTATCGCTGTTACTCAAAAACTTGGACTCCAGTATATGTGGGTGGACTCTCTGTGTATCATCCAAGACGATGTTCAGGATTGGAGAAAGGAGTCCGCCCAAATGGCATCAATTTATCAAAACTCCTACATCACCATTGCAGCAACGAAATCCCCAAATGACTCTGGAGGCTGTTTTTCCACCAATTCATCATACCATTCGGATTACCAACTTTCTTTGAAGGGACGACAATCGGATATTTACGTTCGAGAAAAGGTTCTACATTTTGGTGATCCTCGTTGTTCAGCTCCGTTATTAAAGCGAGCTTGGGTGTACCAGGAGCGTCTGCTCGCCCCTCGGATGCTTCATTTTTGCGAGAAAGAGATTGTTTGGGAGTGCCAGCAGCTCACAAGGTGTGAGTGTTCGTGCTTCAAACCTGCAGTACATTTGAAGGAGGAATTTGCTTTCGTCCTTAGTCGCTATGGCTCAGAGAAACCGAGCACACTAGCTGTACACGAAAATACCCGAACGGCGCTGCTTCCGACGGAGGTGGTTGGGGATCTAATCCAACCAGACAAACCATACCTTCCCGGCATTACAAAGACTATAACCTTTGAGGAGGGGGCGCCTCGGAAGCCGAGAAATAAGATCATTAGCATGGCCGGTCGATTTTTGGGCGGGCGCCGCAGCGTTTCCAGTCCTGCGATTCTGAGAGTAGAAAGAGCGTCGAAGTCAGAGGAACAATCTTCAAGTCGGGCGGAGGGACCATCAGCTACCTTGGTTACAGGGCCCACAATTTCCATGTGGAGGAAAATAGTCAGTGAATACTCGGCCTTACACATGACCAAGGAATCAGATCGCCTCCCTGCCATCGCCGGCGTGGCTCGCCAAGTTGGGAACTGCTTGGCAGGGAGATACCTTGCAGGACTTTGGGAATGTGCGCTACCCAACGATCTTCTTTGGCGTGTGGACGACACTCACTCCAAACAGCGACCAAAGGTCTATAGAGCGCCCTCTTGGTCTTGGGCATCGGCAACTGGAAAGGTCATATATCCACAGGAGGATCGAGGAAGCCCGCACGATAGAGACTTTGAGGTATTAAGTGTTAGTTGTACGCCGGTATCAGACGTTGATCCTTTCGGAGAAGTTGAGTCGGGATTTCTGCGAGTGCTCGCTCATGTCACGCCAGCCAAGATCTTGCATGACGGATGTGTCAACAGAGCAACGCCCAGTCGATTCGCAAAGGTTCAAGTAGCTGGAGAGATGGCCATTCTTACAGCCGACTTTGATATCCAGGCACAAAACTTGGACAGAATTTACTCTCTTGGAAACTTTGCCACAAACGAGTATACCATTTCTCTCTTGGTCCGATGCATAAAAGAGGACACGTACCAAAGGATCGGGATACTAAAGCGAAATCATCCGGACTTCTCATCCAAAGTCCATGCTACTTTCTCAATCAAGGAAGCAGACGCCTTTGGTATTATTGACCGTCGGGTCAGGATCGTCTTAGTATAGACGGATTGTATACTCAAACTTTGAGTAACCACACTTCGTTATCTTTGCAATCTTCGCAATCATGCAATGAGATAATTGTGAGTTGTTATTTTCTATTATCGTAAGAAGTTTAGAGTTAAAGTTTCCATGATGTCAGCCTCGAAACTAACTCGTTATAGGACTAAATGAAGTGGAATTTGCGCATGGAAGCTCTGTTACCCTGCGTATAATCTCTACACATCAGGTCCCTACTCAAGAATGTTTTACTCCTCAATGATCGATGCACGAGCGCGGCACAAACTAGCACTCTCCAGTAGTGTTGGGCACGGAGGAAGTTCCCTCTATGGAACGGAGTTCTGCTCCACCTCGTCTCCAGGGAGCTACCAAGCATTACGCACCCATATATTGATCGCCTGTGGGTGAGTGAGAGTGAAAACGGTTGATAGATTTAGAAATCACACAAAAAACACGCCCACGAGCAGCCAATAGATGAGTTAGATCTTGCCCGTCAGAAACTCCGGAGCGGCTTGGAAGAATTCTTCCGTCATGCCCACTACCCTCCACACGACCACTCTAGCCACCGCAGTCTAGGCCAAACATCCTCTCGGGGACGATGTCTTGGTATGGTCATTGCAGAAGTTCGTCAGCATTTCCGAGCTAGCATGGGATGAGATAGATATAGCCGCCTCGATCAAGTTACTTCTCCTTTCGCGCGAGGATCTGGCGAAGATAAAGGCTGCACTTAGACAATAGATTGTACTTCTCCGGGAGATCGGGCGACTATTTCACTTGTGTCCAGATGTTAATGGCTTGGACGGACATTCCACTTGTGGTTTAGGCTCGTAGAGAGAGAGTTGATGTGACGAAAAGTCCATCTTTCTTGCTCCACGATAGCTCTATTTGTGTCAGTTAGAGAATTGCTCAACCTCGGTGTTCACAAAGGGATGCGGTTGTTGTCATTTCTTGTGCTAGTTGGGCTGGATTGGCGGTGAGCCAATGTGTGGAGAGGGGTAGGCAGCGGATTGCGTGCTGGAAGTTGTATCTAGGTTCTTGATGATATTTGAGCATTCTGGGACGGGGCTGAACGGGTGGGGATCCTGCTTGGTGTGGTGGGTGCAAAGGCTAGAGTTTAGTAGTATAAGTAAGTAGTTTTCGAACTCGAACGATGAGTCATTTCTTCTTTTGTATGTGCTACGGGATTTGATCATCACAGAGGCGACGATATGCGTTGTAAAAGTACCGGATACCACGTTTTTGCCAGAAAGCTTCAACTACCGAGGGGGAACGGGTTCACTTACTGCAAGTCTTTTAGCTTTAGGCACCGCGTATAGAGTACTCAACGATGCGTAAGAAAAGTGGGGAAAAACCAAGGGTGCGGTAGAGATGAGACACTTGGGTTTACGTGTGACTCGAGACTTTGCATAGTCGAGGGAACGATGAACACGTTCTAAAATCTTGCGAAAGCGAGTTCCAGGGAAAGACAATTTTGGAATGACCAGGATGGAGAGTATAGCATGACCAATAAACTTTTGGACGAAGAATGACCATGACAATCGTGAATCCCTTGAAAGTATAATCTTGCGAGTATACGGTTGACAAGAGTAGAAGGTGAGACAGATGAATGCTTGATATGAATCTAAGACTATGAAAAACCTTTACTACGACCTGGAGTAGTGATGACTTTCGTGAAGTTGAGACAATTGAAAAACTGTAGCGGAAGTGATGTGTTAAAATATCAACCTACGCAATCCATTCGTGCCAAAGACCACATCGATAAGGGTCCCGAATCATGGCTCTGCATGAAGGAGCAGACCACATACCGTTGGACTCCGTTCGACCTTTGTCAAATTAAAAGATTATCAGGTAAAAACTGGACATATCCCCTATAATTCAATTTCTTTCCCTCGGCTTTCCCCAATGTTCCTTCTGTCCCGAGCGCCCCGTGATCGCCACACCGCCATTCGAGGATTGGGAAGCAGAGTACTCAACTCCACAAGAGCCACGGTCCAGAGCAAGTGCGTTAAGGCCCCAATGGAGTTGCTCTGACGCGTCGTTTGGAAGACTAGTTCTAGTTACACGAGCCGGAGGAAGTTTGATGATACTATTGTTCGAAGGACACAAACGGAGCGAAAGCGAATCAAGCTCCGCAGCGAAGTCTTTCTCTTCTTGGCTCGCCTCGATAGCCGAGCAGAAGTTGCTAGGCCGGGTGCTAGACTTGAGCTCCAATTGGTAGATCTTGCGGTCTCTTGAATACAGGGCCTCCAGTTGCCGGTGCTCATCGTACCATTGGTCGTACTGCTCCTTGGTCATTCTGTCCATTGGCGGGTAGGCAGAGTTATGCTGCGCCTCACGCTGAACCCATATGTTGTTTGCTTCCTGTTCGTAACACTCGTGGCAATAAAAGGGAACATTTGATGCATTGGTGAGTGGATCAAGACAGTTGGAGCCGCAGTCCTCCACGAGATCGGTGCGGATTCGGTGCGAACATGCAAGCTGATGATAAAGACGGCCACGGCAAGGCACGAAGCGTTTTGTCCGTGTGTTGTTCGAAGATGTTGTTAGTGGTGCTGTAAGAGGTGTAGTTTGAGTAGCTACAGGCGCTTGCTGGCCTGGATCGTTCGGCCCTGTGCTCCGAGTCCAGCCGAAACGACACGCCATAACGAGTTCCGCGTGATCCATAGTGTCATGAGAGAAGGTAGGGGTATTCCGGGGAGGTTGGAAAGAGTCGCTGGAGAAGTCCATGGTATAGGTCAGGTAGTGTTGATGCCAAGAAAGTGTTTGAGGGTGGCGTCAGCGCGCTGTTGCCTTCTGCAGTTGGGTTGGTGAAAACTTTGGTGGAATAGAGAGTATTCTTGGTGAGGTAGTAGGAAGAATGTAAGAGGCTTGTTTTGTACAGGTGTTTATATTGAAAGTTGCATTGTACACAAAGCACTTCCAAGGTGATGCAATGTGACCCGATTAGCTGGAAGCGCCAAGACAGCTTTCAAAATGGAATCGTGCGAGCGGGATTCTCATGTTCGAGAGCAGGGCAATCGTGGTGAATACTGCCGGGGTTTTTAAGTGCGAATAGGAGCGTAGAGAAGCTATTTGCCGGGGTAATAGTGGTGCGGTGGGTGAAGGAAGTTGATGAACGTTTCAACGTCCGCACATATGCCAAGGTTTAGGGCTGGAGTGAGGCGAAGCCTAGCACGTGAAGGTGTCGAAGCTTCTAGCACGTTTTACATCACCTGACCTTAATGAATATTGCACAAGACATTGTTCGATGTTCCATAGTAGAGAGCGGGATACGCTCTTCGAGGTCCGAGCGAAGGTTGCAGATAATGCAAGAATAAAGCCATTCCCAATTCCGAGGTTTTGACCAATTATGCTAATACATTGTAGAAAGTGGTAGAAGTCAGTTGTGAATATCCCAAACTACGCCAACCTCCTCAAGCCCGAACTGGTACAGCACGCTTTCATCACGCCTTCATGGCGGAGATCTAACCTCGATATTTTTCGACAAAGCTCTTGGCATAATGCCGTTCTCATTGACCATCAAAGTTGCAAACTTTTCAAGCTTGCGGCGACGACATCTCCTTCTCCTCCTTCCTCTCCACCCTCTGCGCCCACTTATCCGCCAACCACGTCGCAAAGCTTAGTCCCACCGCCAACGATAACATCAAGAACACCACCAGCGTTCCCCAGAGCGCAAACTGGCTTTCCCTGCACAGAGCACCAAAGTTGCCGTTCCCTAAATCAGATGGAATAGGCGTGTCTAGATCTTGTACTAAGGAGGTGGAGCCTTTGTACTTGCATGTCCAGGTCTGGATAGTGTCGAGATCGGGAGAGTTGGAGTTCAGGATATGGGCGTAAACTAAGGTGACGAGGGAGAGGAGGCCGGAAGGGAGGAGGGTGCCGAGGGCTAGGAGGAAGCGGAGGGTGTGCTTTTGGTTATTCTTTAACTGTGGTATCGTCAGCAAGTGATATCGAAAGAGGGCCGCAGGTAGAGAAGCTTACAGCAGGCACAAGTGCGAAGACGAGGAAAATCGAGCATAGCACAAATATGGTTGTTGAGGATCCAAGCAGGCCTTTGGTGCCGTGCGCCTCAAAGTGTTGCGGCCACAGTGGAAGCCACCAAGGGTTGGAAGTTTGTTGCTTGTTGAAGACGGCGAGAGTATGCGCTGATGTTCCGAGGATACAAAGGCTCATTATGGCACAGAGTCCGATGAGGATGGCTTGCGCCATGTGGAGAGGAGCGGGGTTGATCTTGAAGGCCATTATGATGGTTATGGCTGTGGGATGTCTTGATTGACGGGGTATATGGAAGATCGAGAGAGGATTGATGTAAGGATGGACTCGCGGAAAAGAGGGTACAACACCAGGAGTACCCTTAATACAAGGAATGAAAAATAAAGAAAGATAAAAACGCGGAGAAAGAAGCACTGATATGAAGTTCTTTGCCTGAAGAATGATTGGAAACCAAAAGGGAGGGTTCTCTTGCCCTTATAAAACATTGAAGTCGCAATGGCTGTTTCAAGCGCCCACCCAGGCGAACGCCTACCCACAATCTATGCATCCCAAGATAGAAAGGCCAGGTATAAACCTTACTTTACCAGATACAGACTCAACGGTTTGTCGATCAGCCATCTATTGCTACTAAAAGGTTGTTGTCAGCCCGCCCTCATCTCCAGGGTAAGCGCGTAGGTAATGTGCAGCTGCATGCAGCTACGGAAAATAAACTAAATTTACGTCCATAGTCGCATCTCTGCATCCCAATTCTGCTCTTTACTGTCTTTGGGTCCGCTAGCAGGTAAGGCTCGCCAGTAAACAGCCTGCTTGAGGAGGAAGGGATCGTAACGCCAGGCCCAGGTTGTACAGTTAAGCACCGTGGCTTGCCATTGTTCCATTCACGATGTTTTCTTGGAGGACGATTTTGGGATGAGAGCGAATGAGAGATGAGGACGCAGGTGTGATGTGTCTGAAACGGGAGATGCACGGTGACAGCGCAATTGTTGTGGGTAAATGGGCGCTTCGAGTGGTGGAGTGTTTCGGCGCTTAGCATGGTGAAGTGATTGGTCGTCAGCGCCAATTATTAAAACCACGATGGACCAGAATATCTTCGTGTGGGTCTCACAATTTTTAGAACAGAATGAAGGATATTTTCTTTCCGAGTTGGTTATATATTTATGGTAACTTGATGAAAACTATATTCTGGTTCAGGATGACTTTCGCACTCCCAATGCTAAGGGCCGATTGTATGATTAGCAGACTCAGTATCGGTGTTACTTCATGCGTATATGCGGTTGAATGTTCAAGTGTGGTGGTACAGTTTTCTACAGTGGTATACGCTTATTCCAACAGCTGTGAATCAACCTGCCAAGTCGTTGGACCTGTAAGTGCAGGACGAGCTCCCATCCTGTTCCCGTTCAACTGTCCGATGCTGAGTAGATCAACTTATCGAAGCGCTCGGGATATTGATTTCTCAAGACTCCTAACCCTGCAATGGGCTTTTAGATCTGACCTGCAAGGCCTCCCGCACTACCGCCGAACCATCTTCGTTTTCCACTATTTTGTGCGGCTTTCGACTTGCCCTTCTTTGCAGCTTGCATCGGATGATCCTTTTCCCATTGCTCGTCGGCTTTGTATGCTTCAATCGCTTTTTCGAGGTCGTAGTCCACTTGTTGCAAATATAGTAATGCGACATCGTACCTGTAACACGGAGCAAGGCTCCGCACCGATCAGCCAGGTCCAAATATTGTTAAGCTGTGACCAGAAACGTAGTGCTTACTCTGCGACTTTGCAGCCGACCATGAATTTCCTCACTTTACCCTTTTTCATCTCCTCCTCTTCACCTTCCAGCGGCCGGGGACTGAGACTCACACCACCTTTGTAATATTCACCCGGTATGAGTAGTGTTCGGCGTGCCGCAAGTAGGTGGTCTGCATATAGCCCATTTGTTGCGCGTAGTGCATTGATGGGGACGCCATATCTCAGTGAGAGGGAAGAAATCGAGTCGTTATTGGGATCCACGAAATGCAGAACATCTGGTGCGTCCTCCGTAACTTCGCCTCTGCCCTTCTCTTGTGGATGTTGGAGTGAACCCTGTGCGGAATAAGGTGGTGGTTGCTCGTCCACCTGAGTTCCTGTTGGTGGTGAATACTCTGGAGGATCCCGCAGACCTTGCGGTAGCGAGGAGGGTACGATGGAAATCTGACAGAAGGGACAATAGTTTGCAAAGCGTGGGTTGTCAGTGATACAGCGGGCACATATCGCACGACTGCAGCATTCAAGTCGACGCTCGAATTGAGTAGGCTTCTCGGTCTTCTCGTTGTAGGTTGGTGGTATAGAGGAAAGAAGGGTCGCGCAGGTGCAACAAGCTTCGGACATGATGAGATAACTGCGGAGAAAATTTCGTGTACTTCTAAGACCTAGGATCTATACAGAGTTGAACGGAGGTTCGAATCCGCCACTGATAGAAGGAGGTCTGGAGATACGTCATGACTAACTCCGTTAGCGAAACATCGACCTCACGTGCGCATGTACGCGAAGAGAAAAAGAAAGTTGATCTGTTAGTTTCTAAGTTGATCGCAATAAGACTCAAAGTAAGTATCACGTGGATGCTAAAGATGTAGGATGGAGGATGCTAAAAAGCAGAATGTAGGAGCGATAGGCCCCAAATGTGTGTGACGCACAGGCCATACTCGGCCCGTCTCGGTCGCCGAGCTGAGCCCACAGCAAAATTTAGCTTAGGGAGCTTCACGAAAACTTCTCCAAGGCACAGTCAATCCATCTTCAACTCCCACATCCACCCCACGAGGTATGTTTTGCATCTACCGAGTGCCCTTCAGATAGCCAGGGAAAGCAATCATGCGCGTTAACTCGTGCGTGATACGCTTTCTCTCTGCGACAAGAGCTGAAGAACCCTCCAGTGGCACACTGAGGGCACTCTTTCTGGCTCTGGCTTCTGGAGGCTAACAATCACCTTTGCGCAGATACCTCAGTCGCCTACTGCCACCGAGAATCTCCTACCGAAAACATGGTCAAGACCTCCGTCCTCAACGATGCGCTCAACGCCATCAACAACGCCGAGAAGTCTGGCAAGCGCCAGGTCCTCATCCGCCCTAGCTCCAAGGTCATCATCAAGTTCCTGACCGTCATGCAACGTCACGGTGAGTGCAAGTTTTCTTCACTTCCTCGCGCTGATAACTAGCCAATGATTTTGACACTCTACAATCTTTGGCCTTTAAGTGCGCGACAGATCAATCTTACGAAGGACTTACACGTCTTCGGATCTTCTATGACGTCTGATGTTTATTTCTTCGCAACATACTAATTCTCCTCTAGGATACATTGGCGAGTTCGAGGAGGTCGATGACCACCGCAACGGCAAGATCGTCATTCAGCTCAACGGACGCGTCAACAAGACCGGTGTCATCAGCCCCCGCTACAACGTCCAGCTCCGTGATCTTGAGAAGTGGGTCGTCAAGCTCCTTCCCTCGCGTCAATTCGGATACATTGTCCTCACCACATCCGCCGGTATTCTCGACCACGAGGAGGCCAGGAGGAAGCACGTTGCTGGAAAGGTGCTCGGTTTCTTTTACTAGATTCTCCGTTGCACGGGCAGATATCCGGATCCTTCACGAAAATCACCGTATATAGTCTAGCATAATGGGACAGACGAATGAAAAATATGATGTATGACACACATTGAAGTTCCTGATAAATCGTGAAGTATCGCTGTTTAAACTTCACTTTGCACGTCCGTATGAATGTAGTCCCTCTTCTCAGTTCCAAGAGGGCATCCATTCTAATCCAATGAGATGATTAAGTAGTTTTGGCTGCATGAAAAACTCATCAAACCAGCCTTGTCAAGCCCTACTGTATCTACCAAAATGACTTTTAATTGCCCTTGATGCTAAGGTTCCTTCCGAGCTAACAAGAGATAGTACAATTTTGAGCCGAGGTTTAATGAAGGAACCCTTGAACTGAGACAACAACTCGTTGCAACACACATACACTGCCATGGTTAACGTTTTGTCTAGCACACTCTGATTTTCTGTCTAACTCCATGACTTTGTTTGCGACCCTATTTGTGGTTGATAAATAACATGGCATTCACAAAGCTCCGCCCCGTTGCCCTAGAACGTGATTCATATTGATGACAGCTGCCGGCGATCTCCTGTTCTCAACGCGCGAATCCCAGAGCCTCGCGCTTCGCCCGCGAGCGACCAACGACGCACCTTGTTGCTCCAACTTCACCTTGCGAAGTCATCATCGTCATCCGCTGTTGGTCCTTTTCCAAACGCTTCCTTTCGCCTTGCTGCCCAAGAATTCTGTCCGCCAACACTCTCGTTAAGATTACACATTGCGCAGCATTCCGGCACCTTGTTCGCCTAAGCGACAACTGCATTATTCCTCAATCAGCTTCGACAAGGGTGTGATCCCCCTCACCATACGGTCGCCGTTCTCGAGTCTCCCCCTTCTGGTCTGGACGATGCGCCGCGCACAACACAACAACACCTCCAGCACCCCGTCGACGGCCCACCGCGACAAGCGCAGCTTCCAGCAGTCGTCGATCACTAGCTTCTTTGCGCGCGAGGATCAAGAGGAAGACGAGGAATATTGGGAGGAACGGGGGCCAGGTCCGATTACCCGAAAACACCACGCTAGAGAGCGAGTGCAACGAGAGAGTGTGATCCCCAGCGTCCCTGCCAGCGTGCAAGCAGATCTTCTAAGTGTCGGGATGAGGGTTAGAAAGAGCGTGCCCGAGGGCTACAGCACACACAAATCGGCGAACCTGCCTTCCATCCAAACAACACTGACGAAGGGCGGCCCGCTTACCAGCAGCACGATGGGTTCTGGAGATGCATACAGTGTGAAGATGGTGGCGCCGGAGATATACCAGCACCAACGGGAATTGCTGCCATTCTCTGGACTACACAAGATTGGGGGATATGCAGAGCAGCCAGTTACGAATGTCCATCTGTATGGTGGCACAGACGAGAACGGGGATCGACCTGTGAATTTGTTTCCATTGCCAGCGCAAGCCTTCATCCAGCCCTTCTCCTCGCAGGATTCAATCAACTCCAGCCTCTCCAACTCGTCGCTCCAAACACCGAACCCAGCGAACGTGCACAAGCGCTCGTGGCAAGACGACGATGGCCAACCACTCAACCTCAACTCGAACTTTCTCTTCGCCCTCCCCATGAAGGTCTCCGAAGACGACGTGCCTGTATCACCTCTCTCAGCAACACCCGCGCAATCCATCCTCTCGCTCCCACAGTCCGCACTCCGACCCTTCGCACAGCCCAAGACACGGAGACAACAAGCTAGTCGGTTCATGGAGGTCGACAACGTTCTCTTCAAAGAGTCGGACATGGATCTGGATTTCGAGAATACGGAGCAAGAGAGGATTTTCGGGGGCCCCAACGATTTCGGCGAGGCTGAGTTCTTGCAGCCTTGGAATGGACGGGAGGTGTCCATGGGCGGGGTGTAGCTGGAAAATCGGCCCCAGCGTCCCAAGTACTGCATAGCCTGTCTTTAAGTTAGGCTGACTCGCTCCATTCGGCATCCACATACTGCCACGAGCGATCATGGTCTTCACTATCTCCTCCTCGTTTTGATATCCCCTTATATTTCCTTCATTTCATTTCTTTGTCGGTAGTTCAACTAATCCAGCTCAGACTGGCACGACTCATTTCCTCTGTCATTATGACGTGTAGCACGTCCGGCGTTCAATGGTGGGATGTATGGATGTAAGGCATGGAGTATACCCTCGGGTTGAGTTTTGCGATTATTTGATTTGGCTGTTTTACTTTCTGGACATGTAGTATCATGGTGACTGTCGTAGATGGACTTATTCGAATACATAAGGATGCACTTCCATAACTCGCCGAAGAAGATTGAGCTGAGTACATGCATCAAGTCGTAGCGCGAAGTAGGTGTATGATTTGTTTGAGAACTCTCATTGAACGGAATGTATACCTCTATGTTCTTCAATCGTTGATTCAGCATGCACATAGCATCACATGTGCAACGAGATAATGTATGTAGAACAGCTTTTTCAATTGGTAATACCCACACCCCCAGCGCCAAAAACGCCATTTACCATGGAGATACAGACAGATATAACGTCATCCACATCATTCAAACAGAACAAAAAATGAAATGCACAGCCCATCAACTCTATGTCGTGCGCTGGTAGATACCAGACACCATGGCGTGATCTCTCTCGAAAGGTTCTAGGGTAAGCTGCTCCTTGGGCTTGATGCCTCCCTCCCTGAGCTTATTTACTTCAGCGGCGAAGACGGCCTCAGGCGCGGCGGTGGAGTCAATGCAGTTAGCCTTAATGGAGACTAGGACACCGCCGCCAACCTTGAGGAAGTTCTGGGCGTTGAGGATGACGATACGGGCTTGATCGGGCTGGGCAACATCGGCGAAGACGCAGTCGACCATGCCGACGAGCATGCGGTACTTCAATGGGTGACGGGCGTCCTCTGAGAAAGATGTTAGAATGAAGTTCTGAAGCTTGCGCGCGCACAATGGACAGGACAGTTACTTACCGACGATGGGAATGACGTTGGTGCGGTGTGTAGCCATGTTGATTAGATCACGGCCAGATCGATGCGAGAACTCAACGGCGTAAACTGTGCCTTCGGGTCCGACGATATCGGCAATGTGGGATACTGATGTGCCAGACGCAGCACCGAGGTATAGAACTTTAGAGCCAGGCTTGATGTGGATGTCGTCGATACCACCGAGAATACCAGCGGCGATCTTGGACCTGAAAGGATTCCACACACGGTACTCGGTCGATGTGGCAGCCGCATCATCGCCGCCCTGGGAGTTGGAGACGGAAATGCGCTTCTCGCCATAGACAGACTCGCCGGGTGTAAGGTTCTTGGTGACGAGCAAATCTTCCTTGCCGCGAGCGACAAAGACGCCGGGGTGACGATGGGGCTCAATGACAACCCTCCTGTAGAGTTTATTAGCAAGAGTTGGAGGAAGGTCGGAACGAATTGACTTACATGCCACCCTTTGCGCCCGCTCCGCCGCGACCTCCACCTCTGGGTGCGCCGCGGCCTCCACGATCGCCCCCGCGTCCACGGCCTCCTCCACGACCTCCACGGTCGCCGAAGCCACGGCCTCCTCCGCGTCCACCTCTGTCGCCGAAACCACCACGGGCTCCTCCTCTTCCTCCACGATCGCCGCCAAAGCCACCACGACTTCCGCCACGGCTGCCGCCTCGATCTCCTCCACGACCTCTGGGTGTGAATACCATGGCTTCTATGGAAATGCGGTGTTTGTTTCGGATTGTGGGTGTGGGTGCGTTGCGCGTGAGTGGTGTGGATGAAGCTGGCTTGGAGCTTCGAGGCGGAAAGCTCTTTCCATTTTTTTTCGTTCGCGCCAGCCCATGTTTGCGCTAGCGCCGCCACTCGGCCCGTCGTTTGTGCCGGCCACAATCCATTTTGCATCTCTCGCCTAACCAACAACTTCACTAACAACAGCTCATCCACGCCCACACGACAAGATGGTATGTGGTTCTCCTGCCTGGCGCACTGCCCACTCAATCGCTCGCGATTCCCGCAACCTGCGGCACCGATTTCCACGACCATCAGAGACTGACCAAGAAACTGCTAGGTTCGCTACGCCGCTGTTACCATCCCCAACGAGAAGTCCGCCAGGGCTCGCGGCAGCTACCTCCGCGTCTCCTTCAAGAACACCCGCGAGACTGCGCAGGCTATCAACGGCTGGAAACTCGACCGCGCTGTGAAGTACCTCGAAAATGTCTTGGAGCACAAGGAGGCCGTCCCCATGAGGCGGTATGCCGGCGGCACTGGTCGCTGCGCACAGGGTGAGTCTTGATCCTCCCCACATGCTGCGAGATTCCTGGGGATCCAAAATGGGCATAGAGTCGTGAAGAGGTGGGATCTGCGTCATCGAGAATATACACACGAGCGGCAACACGGTGGAGATTTGCATTGAGAACATCGCTAATGCAGCGATTACAGGAAAGGCATTCGGTGTCTCCAGGGCCCGCTGGCCCGCCAAGTCCGCCGAGTTCCTCCTCGGTCTCCTCAAGAACGCTGAGGCCAACGCCGACACCAAGGGTCTCGACGTTGGAACCCTGATTGTGAAGCGCATCCAGGTCAACCAGGCACCCAAGCAGCGGAGACGTACTTACCGTGCCCACGGTCGTGTATGTGGCAATCTTCTACACCACAAGAAAGTTTGCTTACAATTCCCAGATCAACCCCTACATGTCAAACCCCTGCCACATCGAGCTGATCCTCACCGAGGGAGAGGAGACTGTCGCTAAGGGCCCATCAACTGCTGCCGTCCGCCTCAACTCCAGGCAGCGTGGCAGCGCTACCCGCCGTGCCATCACTTCATCGTAGAGGGAAAAATGACCGGGTGCTGGGATCTAGAAGAGAACGGGATGATGAGGGCATGAGGCACGGTATGGGAGTCAAACGAGCGAATGAATCATAGGGTCTTTTCACAACTTCGTGTACTCCGGCATGATTGGGCTTCACTTTCTCCGGTGTCAGGTCCATAAAATTTCAAATGGGCCACGGCCTGCTTCCAACACATCCTGTTCATGCGTATGTGTGATTTCGACCTGACCACGGCATCTTTGCTCCTCACTTGCGATCCCTATCAGTTCAATTTTCAAGAGGAATAAACTTGGGATGAAATAGGTCTACTCAAGGCTACAGAGAGCTCGTTGAATAGTGGCAATTGGGTATCTGTAATTTCTAGCAACATCATCAATCTACCAAAGACTAACCAGCGCAACAACACCTATCACCAACGACATCAACAGTCCACTATCCGCCCTCAGCCCATTCGCAGCCCCCGCGTCGTCACCTTGTCCCTTCTCTCCCTCCTTCCCATTCAAATACAACGCTCCCAATTCCGTCAAACTCCCATCATCCCCAAACAACGCGACCCCATCGCCCGTCCACTCATTGGCGTCCTTACTCCTAAAAGCTCCAAACCACGCATACCTCTCCACATACTCGATTCCATCAAGATACGGCAACGTCTCGTTCATCATGGCTACCGTAGCTTCAGCGTCTTGTTGCGGTAACGCCATTTCCGTCACCCAGATCTTCAACTTCGCCTCCCCGTCCGTTTTATTCCCATTGTAAAACTCGTCTAGACTCGCTAACCAGCCCTTAAGCCCATCGAAAGCGCCATACCAGTGTGCGGCTATGAAGTCGGTAGGACAGCCGTTCTCTTCATCGATAGAGTAGCAGGACGTGTTGAAGTCGCGGAGCCAGTCCAATCCTCTCGGCGAGCCGGTGACGGAGGGGTGCGAGATTTTCCAATTCCTTGAGTTCCCGGAGCGGTAGGTGGCTATGTGGTCGATGTACGCTTTTGCGGCGTCATCAGGTGAGATGCTGCTGCCGCCTGTATCCTTCTCGCCATCTGGTTCGTTGAAACTTAGCAGATGTTGTGAGGAGGATGGAAGACCGTTTATTGCGTTTTTGGTAGCGGAATCTTCTGCGTTGTCAATGCCGTGGATGAGGGGCGCGAATTCAAGCTCTGAAGTGGGTATCTGGGCGGTGGAGGGATAGGGAGACCAGTTGTAATACCACGACACGGGCGAACCATCTCGTAGAACAAGGTTATTGTCCGATTTGTGGGTGTCGCCTAAGTAGGCGATGCCCCGTTTGTTGGTTTGTGCTAATGCGAGGGTGTAGAGACTGGGGACTAGGAAGATGTATATTGAGGTGTGCATCTTCGATGTGGTGGGACGGACAGTCAACTTTAGATAGATGTCTAAAGCGTCAATATGTATCAAGAATTGCTATAGTATCTAGCAAGGTATTCTATGCCAATCGTGAATCGTGAAGTAAGGATGGGTATAATGCAATATGAGATGAGATATGAGATATTGAACATGGAAGGAGGAATCGCCACATTCTTGATATACAAATCCCACGCCGGCTTTCAGACTACAAGTAAACATAGTGCACAGCCTCACGCGGGTTTTGGCCTGCATACATGTTGGCGTTGTTGATTCGCTTGGAACGTGGCAAGCTACATCGTCGCTGGGCTTGCGTCATTATCTTGAACTTGGCAGGATCGACGGAGGGGTGGAAACTGGAATATGAAGCGTTGTGGAGATGAGGATGATGCGATGAAAAGAACTGGAAGATGTGGTGACGGAATTGAGTGTTCTGAGATGGGGGCGAGGATAGGAGAGAGGCGTACAACTGAGATTTCATGATGGGTCCTACACTTGTAGTCTTTGGAAGTCTTTGGTATGGCTAAATTGTATAGGGACTAGCCGTTGCCTAAATGGGAGAGAATCTTTCGAACTCACAAGTACCCCGCCTTACTGCGGGGTTGTGCCAAGAGTACCTACAGACTTCTAAACGTACGATGGTATATACTGGATGTCGTCTTCTCAATGGAGAATTTGCAGGACAGACGAACAGGTCTAAGGGTAAATGCAAAGCCTTACTATACAGCTCTCTAGTCTAGAATTGGCAATTAAACAAGAAACAGTGATCGTCTGGACTTGCCCGGAGAAGTCGAGGTCCATCACATCACTTGGCTGCTGCCCACCCCGCACTGTGCATGGTGAGGAACTGTATCCACTGCCTTCTCTCCAGGATCAAATCCTTACCGCCGTTATGCGTTTCAGGCAGCGGGGTTAATTGCTGGTAGATAGTTGTGTTCTGTCAGCGTTTTCCGACTGCGCTGATCGGAAGCCTATGAACATCATTCGTGGGCACACTCTGCCAATTTTATATAATACCTCATGAATCAACCCGCC